>RYFJ01000963.1:0-445518 GCA_003991445.1 Oryza meyeriana var. granulata
CGACTTAGAATATCGGAACCGAACGAGAGTCCTAGCGATTGGTAGCCGAGTACGACTTACCCTCTCGCAGAGTTTGAACCTAACCATCAGCCGCTCGAGAAGCGGATCGTCGAAAAAGTGCGATGCGCCGAATTTGTATTGATCTGTAGTATTATTTACAAATCCCCGGCATACGTATATCATACCCCGATTACATGAGCCTATAGGACACGTATATGATTTCCTATCTATAATAGAAACGCTAACTATCCTGACCGGACACGAGCCAGGTTCCCTAAAAAAGATAATCTTTCCGAATATACGTAATTTAACTGCCACGCACGGTCTTCACGGCTCTTTCTCGGACTCGGCCTGCTCCTTGAACCAATTCTGTTTAACCGACTGCAATCGTTCCCTTGACTGAATTGATGCAAGCCTTACAAATTTTGGCGTTAACAGCGCTACGGCTCCCAGACAAGTCGTCGTCCGTGATCCGTCGAACTCCATGACGAAGTCTGGTACGACTTCTCCGTCTTGCACTGCGCGTACGACGCTACAAATAGGAAAAGAGTTCTCGTTAAGTCCAAGTAACATAAAAACCGAGACGCTTCTAACACCGAACATACCTCACGCGACACCACACCGTCCCCATCGTCGGATAGTCCTCGGTAGGACACCCACAGTACAGGCTCGCCTCGTTACGACTGTGGTCCACACGGGGCGGCCGATCGCGAACCGCTCTCGCCCGCCAGAGCTGGAGAGGGAGTGGACAACCCGTGAACCGCTCTGGCTCGGTCTTCCTGCAGGCCGTCGCACAAACCCCTGTACGTGGCGGCAAGGAGCGATCCCAACTGTATTGGGGACAGCACCGTCTCCGGCGTCGGCTATCTCCCTCGCGTAAGGGATCAAGCCCTTGTTCGACTGCGTGCCGTGCGAGTGGTTGAACATCACCCACCCGAACACCACAACAGGTACGCCTCCAGGCCTCTTCCCGCAGTGAGTACGCGTCGGCTCCGGTGCTAGCTGATCAGACTGCGTTAACATATAACGAAGTTGACCACTGTAATTCTAGTACGACTGAAGACGAACATAAAACAACAAGAAAGCATTCTTACCGTGTAGCTCAATATCCAAGCCTGAGGGGGCCCGCATGCGTGTACGGGAGATGTCGCCGACGCAGGGGAAGCCCCGGAGCACGGTGAACCGGGGCGAACCGCTATGTAGGATCTCTCTCGCCACGCCTGTGAGGCCCTGTCAACTGGCCCCACTGCATCGCCTGCTAGAGGCAGCCCAAGGAGGAAGCTGACGAGTCCTGCAGCGTGGGGGCCATCTCACCGCATGGAGGTGGAAGGTGTGCGTCTCTGTCTCCACGCGTCCACAAGAGCTTGAGGAAGCGACCGGTCGATACCCACTTCTTCTCGTCGGTCATTCGGCTCCACCGGCTGCTACCAGCCTACACAGCGGCAGAATCGCCTCCCGCAACCTGACAATCAAAACAAAGCAAGTTAGTAAGTTGACATATACAGATTCACAGTACAACGTTCGTACGTACCTAGCGTGTGAACCTCCCCCCCCCCATGTCGTCCACGGAAGTAGTCGCCTGGAAGGTCGAGGACGTAAGGTTAGGCTACCGACTCGAGGTTCTGCACCGCCGAGAGAAACGACCGGTGGGACTGATCAGTGGCGTGATCTAGCAGCTCAGGCGTCTGGTAGTCCATACTGCAAGAAAAAAGAAGCGAACGGATTAGCTCATTAAACATAGTGCATTATAGTCAGAAAATTAACAGAAAATTAACACATTACAGGGATTACATCATCAACGATGCTAGACACATAACCGAAGATGCACGAGGACGCTGCGACGACGGCCTATCAGTGGTGCCTTCCCCAGTTGGCCGCTTCCGTCGGCGCCTAATCTTCATAGGAACTTCCGCCTGCACTTGGGCCTCGGCGTCTTTCGTGCACTTTCTTGTAGTATGTCCCTTCTCTCCACACCTACTGCAACGTTGAGCGCTAACGCCGGCTCGATTCGTCCATATCATTGCGTTCCTCCGGTCCGACGTCGGCTTGCTCTGTTCCTTGCCTTCGTCGGGTCAGGGATGTAATAACTGGACTTTGTGTCTTCAGTGAAAGTGCCGACGATGCGAAACAAAGATCTCTTACTCCATGTATGCATGATTGCTTCCTTTTTTGAAGTACGGAGACACATATTTGGCGTTCGCCAATACCGCACTCCCCGCAAGCGGCATGACATGAGAACAGGCTTGTGGTACAGCTTTGGTTTCCGGCAGGAGCACGCATGTCCATCTTCCTTTTAGACACACTCTTGTATAGGCTTCCTTGGAATATGCCACGCCTGGACCTGTCGGCACACAATTATCTCAAATCTACGCTCTCGTGTGCCCTGCACTCGACTCGGTGCTCTCTGCTCTGCATTTGTCCTCAAGGTACTGTGTCATTTTGCTGCCGAACCAAAGGTTTCCATCGGCTATAGATGAGCCATTCTATCTGCACTGTCGTGGAAGTAACGTCTGTGTTATGTAGGATAACTCCAGCGATGCAACAAGGGGAGTTGCCGAACACCACGCATGACCAGTTGTACACCTCTGCAAGGTTCGTGGTCATTTATGCCGTACCTTGCTCACCTTCATCGTATAGCAATGCCCATTTCTCTTCGGCTCGTGCTCGATCCACTGCGAAAATCTGCTAATCGAGGAACCGGGCCTCCTTCTGAATGTACCGTCATCGGTGGGCAAGTGCATCTAGAGCTTCAGGGCCGTCAACACCTCAGCTGGGTCTTGCAGAACTCTCGCGTCTATATTTGGTTGTCAGCTCATCAAGTTCCTCCACAGCTCATTGAACTTCTTTGTGATTCTGGGCGCACAAAACGTTGAACATGGCCATCAGCTCCTTGTTTCTGAACTGCTTATAAAAGTTTGCGCCCATGTGACGCATGCACCATCTGCTCTTCACATCTTCCCACACCGGAGGGTATCCCTTGTCTGCGCAGCCGTTTCGCAGCTCCTGAATTGCACGCAGCATCCCTGGATTGACGTCATGTATGAGACATACATCTGGCCTCATCCCCACCACCTTTTCCTTAACCAGCTTCAGAACCAGTACCAACTTCTGTGTTCTCGCCCTCGACGAAGCAAAGGCCACTGGCAACACTTGGTTGTTCCCGTCTACTCCGATTGCCGTCAACATTTGCCCTCTGTATTTTCCAGTTAGGAATATGCCGTCGATGCGAGAATGGGCCATCAATGAACAAATGCAAACATGCACGCCTGCAGAGAGAGGAAGGCCCGCTGAAGGACGCTCTGCCCAGACTTGATAACGATGGGGAAACTTTTGATTTCGGAGAATACTGCCAGGATTCCTCGCACAGATGGTTTGCAGTAGACGGGCAAATTATTACGAAGCTTCAAAAACTACCGAATCTCATTTCAATTATCTTCTGTTTGGCCCTCCATGCCTTGGCATATGTATGGCTGTACTTGTACTTCTCCTCGATGCGGCTGATAATGACTTGGGCTCGAACCGGAGGTTCTCCACAACAGCATAATACAGCTCTGAAGCGATGAATGCAGATGATATGTTCTTGTGGTACTTCTGAACACCCGGAGATGGCAGTTGTGCTCTGTCACGATTGACACGGACAACAGTCGTCATATTTCTTTCCGGATGCGTACATCCTCCATGGACATCCATCGCTTGAACTTGCACATTTCACTTCGTACACCAATCTTGTGGACTTTGATACCCAGAAATACTCCCTCCGGACACGGCCCACATCTTCGCAGCCTCTGTCAACTGTGCTTTTTCGGCGTATCTAGCGCCTTGCACCACTTCATTCTACCGATACTCCCATGCCACGGTGTGCCCCTCTGAGACAACGAGTCCGGAGAAGTCCTCGTTGTCCATTCTGCGGTGTACATCGTCCTCCGAAGAATCATCATCCATATGCTCAGGTTCTGAGTCTTTAATTTCCATCTCCTGTACTAGACCTGGGTGTCTCTCCCCTTCATCTGCAAACCCCGGTCCCATGTCTTCTTGGCTCCTTCCTCTCCGGCACCTTGTCTTCTGCCTCATTTGCTCCCCTGTTTCATCGGGCCCTTCCGTGTACTCGGACAGCCTGATCAATGCTGACCACGTCATGCACTACACTAGGATGCTCGGTGCCCATCCTCGCTGCAGTGCACTCTCCACAAAAAAAATCCCAGCTGGCCGTTGAATCTATTGGCATCAATTCCCACAAAAACCTTCCACAGCCCAGCTAACCAGTGCGTACACCGTAATTGCATTTACTTGAGGATCTACTCCGAATCCCCTCATTAACCAATTGTAAACTCCAGGAAAACTTCTCTCAGCTGGAGCTATAATTCCCTTTTGTGCTACGTTAAACTCCGATAAATCTACCCCATATTGTCCTTGTCTGACATTTCCTTCACCGTGATATATCGCGAATACAACTCTATTTGACATTTCTATTCACAAAAAAGATTTTATTAATCTGTACTAATCAATATTCGTTCCATAAAAAGGCTATACGTATGAGTCAAACCATTACCGTTTCTATATTTTACAACTGACCCAGCGGCGCTAATAAGTTATACGCTAGGTTTATCTAACGTTTCAAAATGACGTATACCAACGATGACCATGGCGGAGCATATTTATTTTTAAAATATCTATAATTTACTACTTCTCCGCTATGTTCTTCTAGTACGGCCAAATAAATTTAATACTAACGATGGTTATGCCAAACCGCTAATATTTTCATACTATATCGGATATTACACTACAAGTCTACTACTAATTAACATTTGTCTAAAAAATTGACTACATAACAGAGGGAGATCAAAAAAATACCTGGATTCGGCTAAAAAATCTGTGAGGACTTCGCCGCTGTACTTCTCCTCCTTTCCCTCAGCTCTATTGGACGAACGCTGAGGCGGAAGGGAGAAATGACGCGCGGCGACTGCAGGAAGGGATTTTATAGGGCCGGCAAAAACCGCCCTCCCTAGGGCGGCGAATGGCTGTAACCGCCCTGGGGACGGCGGCGAATGCATTCGCCGCCGTCCCCCAGGGCGGCGAATCCAGTGGCGTCCCCGGGCTAACGGCGGCCGGCCGTTAGCCCCGGGTGACGGGGATGCCATTCGCCGCCCTGGGCCACGGCGGTTTTTAAATCCCGCCGTGGCCCAGGGCGGCAAGAGACTAGTTTTGCAAATGATTCAAACCGAAAATTAGTTTTGTAAATTAAAAAAAAATTAAATTAGTAACAGTAAAAATTCCTGCGTTGATCGAACCAAATAATTAACATTGAACGCAAAATCGAATTGAACTTTTGGTTCGCACTATCTGGACTAAAAGGTTTGCTTCACGGAGAAAAGCAGTTGCCCAAGTACACCTTGCCAAGTTCTAATTGGTTGACCAAACAATACCGGAGAGAGAAAGAATGATTTGCTTACTTTTTAATTGATTCTAGTGTTTGTCATGTTAAATACGTGATCTGAATTTTAGCATATAACATATTCAGATTACTGGATTAGTTTGCTAATAGAATTTCTAGTCTATTTTTACTAGGACTCCTAGATTTATTTTTCTATATATATTTCTCGTAAACTGTGCGAAAAAGTATGACGTTCTATTGTTATTCCCCTGCGTTTATAATCAACTCCTCAATAGTGACTATTGCCGATCGGTGCCCGTGGTTTTTCCCATAAGAGTTTTCTACGTAAAAATTCGTGTTTTTATTCGTATTTATTTTTCTAATAAATAGTATCAGAGCATTAGAGATAAGTTACTGTTGTTAGCCGCCGGCGCCTCGTCTCCTCGTTGACAAGATTGTTTTGTGCACGTTGTCCTGTACTGTTTCGGAGTCGACGTCCAGACCAAAACCCAGACGCTGCGTACATCTCAAAAAGGCAACATACAACGGGCATCATCCATCATCTACTGCACACAAATCCCAAGAAAAGGCAGGCGCAGCAGCTCATGTTGGATTTTTGCTAAGTTCACACAGCATTTCTACTAGGAGATTCGGATACTTTGCTTCGTGTACCAAGAAGTGTACCCAGATGTTCGTGTTTCTGTTAGATTTACCCAAATTTTCTACCAGCAGATTCAGAAAATAATTTCTCATAGCGAGTTTAAAGTACGATCTATGGCTCCTGGATCGAGATACAAGATTTTTATTGTGGCAAGTGAAGATGCGAGTAGCTCTAGCACAACAAGACTTAGATAATACGCTAGATGGATTCAAGCTCAATGATAGGTTCAATGATGAGAACATAAGAGACCGAAAGGCTATGGCACATATCCATCTTCATCTATCTAATAATATTTTGCAGGAGGTGCTTAAGGAGAAGACAGCCGTAATACTGTGGTTGAAACTGGAATAGATTTGTATGACAAAGGATCTAACCAGTAAAATGTATCTGAAGTAAAAGTTATTCTTACACAAATTACTAGACGGTGAGTTTGTAATAAATCATCTCTCCACTTTCAAAAAAATTGTTGCCGATCTTGAGTCTATGAAGGTAAAGTATGATGAAAAGGATTTAGGTCTTATTCTATTGTGTTAATTGCCTAGCTCATATGCAAATTTAAGAGATACCATTCTTTATAGCCGTGATACTGTAATTTTGTAAAAAGTTTATGATGCTTTGTATGCCAAAAACAAGATGAAAAAGATGATACCCACTAAGAATTCAGGTTCACAAGTAGAAGGTTTGGTTCTTCAGGGCAGACAAAAGGAGAAGAACGCAAACCAATCAAGAGACAAAAATTCTGATAGCCACCATGGGAGATCAGAGTCCAGAGGCAGGTATAAGTCATGCAAGTACTGCAAGAGAGGTAGATATGATATCTCTGAGTGTTGGAAGCTGCAGAATAAAGAAAAGCGCAATGAAAATTATAGGTCGAAAGGTAAGAAAGAAGATGAAGGTAAAACCACTGTTGCTACTGATGATAGTTCTGATGGAGATGTACTGGTTACTTACACTGGTTGTGAGCAAACTAGTGATCAGTGAATTTTTGATACTGCATGCACCTATCATATGTAGCCGAATAGGAGTTAGTTTGCCACCTATGAACCTGTTGAAGGTGGTACTATGTTGATGGGTGACAACACGCCATACAAGTTTGCAGGCATTGGTTCAATTCAGATCAAGATGTTTGATGGTTATATCAGAACATTGTTAGATGTGTGGCATATCCCATGTTTGAAGATAAATATCATATCTTTATGTACTCTTGATCGAAAGGGATACAAATATTCTGGAGGCAACGGAATTTTGAAGGTAACAAAAGGCTCTCTTATTATGATGAAAGCTGATATTAAAATTGTTAGCTTATATCATCTGCAGGGTACTACAGTATTAAGTAATGTTGTTGTAATTTCTGATTCATTATCTAATTTCGATGCTACTAATCTTTGGCATATGCGTCTTGGGCATATAAGTGAAATTGGTTTGGCAGAATTGAGCAAGAGAGGATTGCTAGATGGTCAAAGTATCGGGAAGCTGAAATTCTATGAGCATTGCATCTTTGGCAAGCATAAGAGGGTGAAGTTCAATACATTTACACATACTACAGAAGATATTCTTGATTATGTGCAT
Organism: Oryza meyeriana var. granulata; assembly: GCA_003991445.1. Classification (NCBI taxonomy): domain Eukaryota; kingdom Viridiplantae; phylum Streptophyta; class Magnoliopsida; order Poales; family Poaceae; genus Oryza; species Oryza meyeriana. The sequence goes on from RYFJ01000963.1 coordinate 7,602, forward strand.
TCTGATTTATGGGGGTCTACTCATAAGACATCTCTAGTAGATGCTCGTTATATGATGACTATCATTGATGATTATTCTCGAAAAGTTTTGTCTTATTTTCTAAAGCACAAGTATCAAGAGTTTTCTGTATTTAAAGAGTGGAAAGCTATGGTTGAAAGGTAGACTAAAAGGAAGGTGAAAATACTTCGTACTGATAATGTGATGGAGTTCTGTTCTAAGCAGTTTAAATCATATTACAAGTCTGAAGGCATTGTAAGGTACTAAACCGTTTCTCATACACCTCAACAAAACGGTGTAGCTGAGCGTATGAACAGGACAATTATATCAAATGCCCGTTGCATATTGTCAAATACAGGTTTGTCTAGACAATTTTGGGCGGAAGCCGCTTCAACCGCTTGCTATCTTATTAATCGATCATCCAATACTGCCATTGATAAGAAGACTTCGATTGAGGTGTGGTCTGGTTACCTAGCAAATTATTCAGACTTAAGAGTATTCGACTGTACTGCTTATGCTCTTGTTGATAACGGTAAATTAGAGCCTAGAGAATTAAGTTTATCTTTCTTGGTTATCAATCTGGTGTGAAAGATTATAAGATATGGTGTCTTGAAACTAGAAAAAGTTGTGCTTAGTGGAAACGTTGTCTTTCATGCATTAGTTATGTTACATGACAATCCATCTACTAATACTCCTGTTGAGAACTAGCAGAAAGTAAGTATACAGGTCGCAGTTTAGGGCATGTACCAGAAAAGAAGAATATTGTAGTTGACTAAGAAACACCTATTGCTGAAAATTCATATTCTTCTACTGTTGAGTAGCCGCCACAACATTTTATTGCACTTGATAGGACAGGAAGAACTATCAAACGACCTCAAAGATTAATTGAAGAAACAAACATAATTGCTTATGCTTTGAGTATGACAGAAGAAATTAAAGGTAATGCAGAACTTTCTACATATTCTGAGGCTATTGTTTCTGATGATTGCAATAAGTGGATAGCTGCCATGCATGATGAGATGGAGTCACTTGAAAAGAATAGTATTTGGGAATTGGTGAAATTGTCTAAGGAGAAGAAGCCTATCCATTGCATATAGATTTTCAAAAGAAAGGAAATTATGTCTCCAAGTGATGAGGCAAGATATAAAGCAAGGTTGGTTACTAAAGGTTATAGCTAGATTCTAGGTACTGATTTCAATGATGTCTTTTCACTAGTTGTGAAACATTGTTCAATTCGTACTTTACTTAGTATTGTTGCAATGCATGATTATGAACTAGAGTAATTATATATTAAAACTGTAATTTTACATATAGAGTTAGAAGAGAACATATATATGGAACAACCTAAAGGTTTTGTTGTTCTTGCAAAAAAAACCTAGTATATAGGTTGAAGAAGTCTCTTTATGTATTGAAACAATCACCTAGACAATGGTATAAAAGATTTGACTCTTTCATGCTCTCTTAGAATTTTAGAAGATCAAATTTTGATAGTTGTGTTTATCTGAAAGTTGTTAATGGTTCAACTATATATTTGTTTCTTTATGTCGAGGGTATGTTGATTGCTGCAAAAGACAAATCAGAAATAGTAAAATTAAAGGTACAATTGAATAGTGAGTTTGAGATGAAGGATTTGGGTGCAGCAAATAAAATTCTCGGTATGGAAATTACTAGAGAAAGACAGTCTAGCAAGTTATACCTTAGTTAGAAAGGTTATATTGAAAAGATCCTTCGTCGATTTCATATACATGATGTAAAATCAGTGAATATTCTTTAGCTACATATTTTAGACTATTTTCAGATTTGTGTTCACAGTTAGAATATGATGTTAAGTGCATATTAGAGTTCCATATTCAAGTGCAGTTGGTTCACTTATGTATGCTATGATATGTTTTCGTCCTGACTTATCGTATGCATTGAGTGTTGTCAGTAGATACATGGCTAATCCTAGCAAAGAGTATTGGAAAACAGTTCAGTGGATTTTTAGATATTTGCGTGGTACTTCTAATACTTGTTTGCAGTTTGAAAGTTCTAGAGATGGACTTGTTGGTTATGTGGATTCAGATTTTGCTAGAAATTTGGATAAAAGAATATCACTCATAGGTTATGTTTTCACTGTTGGAGGTTATACTGTTAATTGGAAGACAAGTTTATAAACAACTGTTGCCTTATCTGCTACTAAAGCAGAGTATATGGCTATTTCTGAAGCTTGTAAGGAAGCTATTTGGTTTAGAGGTCTGTACATTGAGGTTTGTGGATATATGTTGTGCATTAATATATTTTATGATAGTCAAAGTACAATATGCCTAACAAAGGATCATATGTTCTATGAGAGAACAAAGCATATTGATGTGAGATATCACTTTATTCGAGGTGTTATTGCTGAAGGTGATGTCAAAGTCTATAAGATAAGTACTCATGATAACACAGCTGATATGATGATAAAATCAGTTCCTGCTACTGAGTTTGAGCTTTGCTCAAGCTTGGTTGGTGTTAAAGAGTAGTCCTATAGATTATTTAGCACGCGGTTATTTTACCTACTTGAGGTGTTGTTTGATAATTGATGATTTATATGCTACAAGGAAAATTCGTATCAAGGTAGAGATTGTTAAATACGTGATCCGAATTTCAGCATGTAACATATTCGGATTACTGAATTCTAGTCTATTTCTACTAGGATTCCTAGATTTATTCCCATATATATATATACATACATATATATATATATATATACATACATATATATATATATATATATATTTATTTATTTCTTGTAAGCCATACAGGAAGGTGTGGCGTTCCATTGTTATTTTTCTATGTTTGTAATCAATTTCTCAATAGTGATCATTGACGGTCGGCACCCATAGTTTTTTTCCACAAGAGTTTTCTACGTAAAAATCCGTATTTTTATTTGCATCTATTTTTCTAACACATCATTTGCTATTGAGAAATTGTAATGATATCTATTTACAGTTTGGTTTGCGTTTACACTGGACATGTCCTACTTAAGGAGTTGATCGCTCGCTTCATGTTTCCAGCCACAGCATGCGTGGCCCATTTTCTTCCTTTGGGCCTCACATTCTATTCCCTAGTCGCTCTCCCGAGACAAGCACTAACGACACCTTCCCCTGCCGCCTCTTTGCTTCATGCTCCAAGATTAATGGAGGGAAAAAGTCTAATTTTAATTTTATCAATCTCTAATCATCTTGCCTTCAATTTAAAATGGCTCTACCTAAAATCCCTTCATATCATCGGTACATCCATAGTATATTACTCAACAAAAGAGAATGAGGCATTGGTCATGGCATGGGAGAGTGTGAGTCTTGATCCAAAGGGTTTCAATACTAACCGCGCCTCCCGAACAACCGCTGCCGCATCCTCTCCGTCTCCACCGAAGCCACAGCACCAAAGCAAAAGGATCCTCCGCCGCTGTCACCACCAGGCGCCGGCTCCTATCGCCGTTGTATTTTCTCAGCCGCCTCCCTCGGTTCCGAGGTGCTTCCTGGTGGCCGTGGGGTGTGATGCCGACCTACCACTGCCGGCACAAGGTCTGCGAGCCGTTCTGCAAGATGCCCATGCCGGCTAGCAGCAGCGCTTCTGCCAACAGTGTGGTAGTTACATACAGTAACCGAGGCCACTCGGGCCATGCATTTCTTCATCTTCTGTTCCTTTCTTCAAAACTAAAGTCCACAATTGATTTTGTGGTTATTTGAGATTACCAGAGATCACAAAAGTAATGCAAAAAAAAAATTATGTTTGTTGTTTCTCCTGACTGAACAGAGATTATGGAATACTTCGCTTCCCTTTTTAGGATCAATCAACATCACTATTAGTAGTTGGAAATAGTCTAATTGTTCTTTCTCGCCAAAAATGTTCTCTGATTTAAAAATTCTGACCAATTAATTAACTTTTAGGAATTTCTAGATGATACATTGTGCAGGCTTTTGTTGCTAATTTAGAGTTGGTCTTCTAGGGCTAATAGCTAGCTTTGTTAGTGGTTGGTGTAACTGTTCAAAATAAACGATGTTGCTTTATGGAGGAGTTAGCAGACATGAACTCAAAGAAAACCTAATTTACTGAGATGCACTCCTCACCACAGTGCAAATCCTCTTGCTTGGTAAGAATGCAAGCTCCATCAGATTGATTTTGTTACCAGCATTTGAAGAATAACCTTAAACCCAGAACCCTGCTATTGACCTTAATCATCATTACAGTTCAGGTTTATAGACTGCAAGGATAGGACCAAGCGTAGCTTTATGATGTTACTAGACAATTTTTTGCCAGCTAGGCCGACAAGAAAACTGAGGGATGCACCAAATTTATGAGAGTTTTAATTGCTAAATATATAAGATGCAATGGTTTGGTAGTTAGTGTTATTTAACCTGAATTTGGTGCCTTGGATTAATCTCAGTGCCTTGTGCAAAATTAGGAAGGTATTTCTTTTCATTTTTTGCATAGAGTAGCACAAGGATATAATTTGTGCTTGGTTACTTGCTACCTTCTTGCATATTTTCTGCATGGTTGGTGAGGTTGCTAATATGCTCCACCGATGATAACTGTACTTACAGGCTAAGAGGGCAGAGGAGGAATACTTACAAGCTAGCAGGTTTGGAGGATGGCAGTAGGCATGGTGATGCACAAGACTTATAGTGGAGCAAGTTAATCGCGATTGCGATCATCTGTGGTTAGTCTTCTCGACAAATGCCATATAAGAAAGGGATGAGATGAGCACCAATGTTTTTCCTTCTGGTTGCAGATGCTTAAGTAAGGTTGTGCTGCCACGCAAAGGAAAGGATAACAACTAAGAAATGCATATGTACGTGCATATATATCAGGGTGTTATCAGAAGTTTCCCAACGCTGAGAGATCTGAGATTCTGCTTTATGTTGGTATTGATTCAAAAACCAAAAAACATATTTTAGTAGGAACATCTGATTTATATTGGGTTCTTTGACTTACTAGAAATGATATGGTTTTTATAAAGCTCCAATAAAATCTTATATGTAAATACTTTTCAGGGCAACGAATTAGCTTCGATTCTAGGTCCAGCTATAAAAGTGTAACGAGGACAAAGTACTCTTTCATATTGAATATCGGAGCTTGGAGACAATGGCCATGTAGATCTTCATCAACTTTGAATGGAGATTCAGTAATAGTATTGTTTCCTAAATAAGAAGTATCTTCTTTCGTTTGGTTGGTGTGGTCTAAAAATATTTTCTCGTTATCATTTTGTACGGATATTTGTGTTTAGTTCAATCAATAACTCTGTAATAAATGACTGTAGCTTCTATTTAAGTAAAGGTCAGATTATCTATTATTAAAAAAGAGATTTGATAATTGCCTCAAGCAGACGACGACCTTCCTCTGCAAACACAAGTGAGCGGCATGCAATTTTGTATTTTGGGTTTATCAAAGTGGTGTTTGGACAGAGAAAAGTCTTTTAGATCATAGAGTTTGTGCTTTTGGCAAAACTTTAGTGATTCTTAGGCACCATTCTTTAGTGAGGGAAGGTGAAAAAGTTTTAGTGCACTTAAAACGAGATAAGTCATTAGCGTATGATTAATTGAGTTTTAATTATTTTAAACTTAAAAAATAGTTAATTTGATTTTTTTTAAGCAACTTTTATATAGAAATTTTTTTAAAAAAACGTACCATTTTACCATTCGAAAAACGTGTTCACACAAAACGGAAAAATTTCCCTCAATCCATTACTCCGAACGGTGCCTTAGCCAACACCAGAGGTCTGACAAGTGTGTGTTTTGGGCAAACTTATAATAGCTCTTAAACGCGCGACCTGTAGTGACAGCTGTGCATTGGGTATCTCACTGCAATCTTGCACCCAGATTCACTCAGAGCCAATTTAACACCCAGCAAAGTGTTAACTGGAAATAGTCACACTAAATAACACCATATGTATAAGGACCAAATGTTATCAAGGAAAATGAACTTTAAAATAGAAGAAAATTATTCAGTGGTTGATTTTTTTTATTATTTTTATCATGGCCATATTATGTTTTTTCTTTTGGTAAATAGCAGTGTGAAATTGGTATTTGCAGGGTGTATTGTTTTACTTGCTTTGACGCATGTTGGCAACCGTAGAATAGTGCAAATATCTGCTGGTTTTATGATTTTGCTTATCCAATTTACATCATGTTACTAGGTTTTCATCAAAGTTCCATTCAATACATACATGTATAATATTTCTCGATACATTTTAAGTTATTGAAAAAAAGGTTTGCTTCTGAAATTGAATTAGTTGATAGATACCACAGGACATGCATGTTCTTAAATGCTTTTGTTTATCTAGAACATAATTATATTTTTTTTTGTCCGACTCTTGTCCTTTTCACCCATCCGTGCGAAGATGTTTGATGAAATGGCACTTAATCAGTCAGCTGCACTGCGACCCGTCCTGACTCGCTGCTGCTCTTCGCTGGTTCGTGCAACGCAACAGCAACTCAGAGTCTCAGGCTCGTCTGCCTTTATTAATTACTTGATACACTGCAGTGCAAGAATGTAATTCAAATCAATTTGCTCTTGTATTTGATGCTAGTGTTGAAACTTTGTCGGATCTATTCATAAGTAATAGTTCACCAAGGTTGTTAACTATGGAAGTGATATATATATAAAAACCCATAAATGATTGTTTTGCTACACCTTCTATGGTGCTATAATATTCGTACTTTTAACATCACTTTTATTTATGCAGATTAATCATGCCCATACACTTGAATGTACCATTTTTTTAATAAGTTCAATGTTTCGAAGCTAGATCAGCTAAATACATTCAAGGGCATTAAACGAACCATATTTTGATAAAGCTCCATACCAAGTTCACATCATAATGCAATTATTAATCAAGATATGATCGGGTTCCTTGTCAAGATTGATTAGGTTGGCCCCTGTGGTTGTTGTTAGTAGGTGTTGCAATTGTTTTTTTAGTTTAGTTGTTTAGGTCATGCATTCTGATGTTTTATCGTGTACCTGTCATTTGACAATATATTTATGTCACGTGCTTTTAGCTTTTTAAAACATGATATAAGTTTTTTTAGCAAAACATACTGTTGAAGTTGGATTTTAGAGAATAAAGTTATATGAAAATTATCATTATTATTTGATTTATGTATATTAGATTGTGATGCTCACTAGATCTTAGTAAAAGTGTCCCTATTTGCAGTGATTATGTTGATGTGTAAATGAATATGAAGCTCTATATGTATACCATTGTTACTAAAATTTTTAGCGACATAGATATATAACATTTGTATTATGAGATATCATCGTAACGTTAGTATGGATATATTAGTTTCCTTAGAGGGTAAGTCCGTATGCCTACCCCCTCCACCCGACAATCGCAGGATCGTGCACTCTGCACCGTCCTTCTTCCGTGACACAAAGCGACGCTAACCTTGACTTTCACCAATTTTAACATCTAAATTTTTTCCCATGTTAACACATAAGAAACACTAAGGCTTAGTTTGAAGGTGATGAAAAAGGAAGAAAAATAGGATCACGTAAAATAAGAAAAACCATTAGCATATGATTAATTAAGTATTAGCTATTGCAAACTTGAAAAATGGATTAATATGAATTTTTAAAGCAACTTTTGGATAGAAATTTTTGCAAATAACACACTATTTAGTAATTCGAGAAGCATGCTCATGGAAAATGAGGGTATTTTCACCCCAACACGTAATTCGAATGGGCCCTAACTCTAAACGGTTGAATACAAATTTGCACATTAAATTTGTACAAGATTGTCTAATTCAACGGTGCACTAAACGTTCAAACACTCTGATGCCCTGGCTGATTGTACTTCGAAAGCCAATTCACTGGACGTGAGAACTGAGAACAGCCAACATGCAAGCCGTTGAGATTTCCGATCCTTGCGGCATCATCAAGGGTGATTAAGACATGGGTGATGTCACCAAGGTGATCACAGAGATCGTCATGGGTGATGGTTATAGCCTTTATTTTTGAAAAAATACCGTCAATGTTAATGGAAGGGCAGGACGACCTCACTGCAATCGAGTGAAGGGGCATCACAGCATCATTAGGCCGCACTCATCTCGCATGGAAGGATAAACGCGGCCTACTGGCTGCTTTTTGAGGAATACGACAAGAATACGAAGAGAGATATGGAAGAATAAAATTAGACAAATATATTAAGAATGGATCATGCTTTAAGATTTAAGATGCGTGATATGCTAGGTGACAAGAATCTAAGAGAGATATGGAAGGATGACGTTTAAGGCCCCTCTCCCATAGAAATTTTTTCACTTACTTCCTCTTTCTGTTTTCTATTCTCTTCGTTCCAAAATATAAAGAAAAAAGTTCATTTTATATCCTCGAACTCTTATGCTCGTATAAAATACACTTTCAAACTACCAAACCAAGTATAATACACCCTCCAACTGTCAATACCAGATACTTCAGTCCCTCTAGAGCTATTTTATGATGGTTTTTTTACACGTGGACGACACGTAGTATGCCACCCATGATACTAGTCCACATCAGCCCCAAGCTCGCGTCATTGTCACGCGTCCCTTCTCTAATTCCACAACTTTACCACTAAGTTTACAAGCTGAATCATCTTTCTACTTGAGTTTTCTTCTCCAATCAGCCACATCTCTATTGCGTGCAGCCATTAGCTTATCAATTTGTGCTCATGCACTGACAAGAGATGCTCTCATCTCTGTGTTGTCCTCCTCCAAACCACGAACAACGTCGTGCAAATCATGTAACACCTACCTCAAATAAGATATAGTCTCTGGCTCATACCACCTCCAGAATTCGCAGCCACCGTTCTACTCAATACACAAGTAAAATCACACAATATTATCTCCATAAAAACAGCAAATGCATTACTATTTTACCAACTCACCCGAGCTTGCACATGTCAGATACCTCCGAGATGGATTATTCACACTCCATAAAATCCATCTTGCCGCATTTGAACCACACTTGCATATAACAACTCGAGAATAATCAAATGGCCCCTCCGTGTACCGAATGGGAGGTGGAGTGCTTCTACCTTGACTGGAGAATTGCGATGCAGATTGTGAAGTCCTTCTCGTGCTGCCATTTTCAGAGCTAGTCATATCCCTCGATCTGTTTGTTCCGCCGGCCGCAGACTCCAGCTACTTGCCGTTGCTTCCTTCGCGCGCAGAGCTACTTCTTCCCTGCTCAGCCATCTCTGCCAGCGACCGCGTGCAGCCACTTCCGAGGGCGACCGCAAGCAGCTGCTTGGAGCTGCTCCTTCCCTGATACGCCTCCTCCACCGATGACTGCCGCAGCCTCTCGAGGATGCTCCTTCCCTACTCCACTGGCTCCAGCAGACCACACCATGACTGTTATCCCCTGTGCCTTCGCCGCGCCGCCGCCTTTGCAGGTGCACGTCGCCGCTGCCGCTCATGTTGAAGCTAGGTCGCAACGAACTAACCAAGCAAGATGGGCTTAACCCATATATTCCCAAGGGTTGACATGGACTAGTATCACAGGTGGCATCCTACTTGTCGTCCATGTGTATAAAAACCATCGTAAAATAACTTGAGGGGGGTGAAGTGTCCGGTATTAACAGCTGGGGGTGTATTATACCCGGTTTTATAGTTGAGGGGTGTATTTTAGACAAACACAAGAGTTTAGGGGTGTAAAATAGACTTTTCCTAAATATAAAGATTTCTAGCTTATTTTTAGGATGATTAAGGATGAATGAAATTAACTATGATGCACTCATTTAATGAGGGATGGTTCGAGAGTGGAAAAGTGTTTTGGGTAAAATTAGATGAAAATTAAATGAAGTGTGGTTGGTGAGATTAGTACTTAAAAATCCTTATATTTTGTAACAAATTTAAAACACTAGTAATCTTTATATTTTAGGGTAAAAGAAGTAGCTAACAACTTAATATATAAACAACGAATAATTAGGCACTCCTATCTCGCACGGAAGGATAAACACAGCCTGCCAGCTGCTTTTGTGGAATACGACAAGTATACAAAGAGAGATACAATAGAATAAAATTTAAAAAATATTCTAGGAGTGAATCATGCTTTAAGATGCGTGATATCCTAGGCAGCCAGAATCTAAGAGGGGCATCGCAGGATAAGGTTCAAGGCCTTGTTCCCATAGATTTTTTATTCTCACTCACTTCTCCCTCCCTGTTTTCTTGGGAGCAACTCAATATATAAACAGTAAATAATTAGAGAGTAAATTATTAGAAATATTTGTCTACGTACATATTTTGCATACGTGCATAGCTAAATTACATATACAATGTCCAAGTAAAATGAACAAATTCAACTATAAATAACATCACAATTATATATAAAAAAGACAGTACCTTCAGTTAGATGCAAAAATCAGATTACTTATGTGTCTTTTAAACTATGCTCAAATGACCCAACCAACTTGGTCGATCTTTCGTATAAGTGCTCTAAAATATATTCTACATTACCATCTATTAGATTTTGGAGAAAAATAAATATATACTATATTAAATAAAAATTACATGGGAACCAACTCTATCTAGCATATTGCAACAATATTTCTGTCATAAATTCAAGATTCCACATTTTCGAATGATTTTAGTTTGGACTATACATTCCGAGGATCCTTACGACAAAATCATAATCAAGTTTCAAAAAATTCACACAGTATATTAAGAGAAAAATCGTAAGTTTAAAATAGAACTAAAGAACATTTCAATCAAAACTCATCCAAAATTAAGTGTTCACATATTTAGAGTTATAAAATTTATAAAGCTTTAAATAATATGCCTGTGCCGACTTCCTTCCTTGTTAGAGCATTAAAAATAAGAGATTCTACGGCTATTTTTAGGCGCGAAACGCAGAATGGATATTAATTAATTAACGGATCCTCCACTCTTCCCGCGAAAAATGCCTGCTTTATGTGTGCATCCAAACTAGCGGCCTTCAAAATTTTCCAATCCTACATCACTCGTCGTCCTCCTGCATGCATGCACGCATGCCCTAATCTGACGCGACCAAGAAATTAATGGCAAATCGCTGGTGTCATCCACCATTGCCGCCTTTCTCCTAGCTCGCTCGCCTCCCTCCTCCTCCTCCTCTCGTTGATCTTGCTAGCTCCTTGCTTCTTTGTCTGTCTCCTTAGCTTCGATCTGGTAAGGTAGGCGACGAGACGCATCCAGGCGGGCGGCCGCTAGTCAGCTCCAAGTGGCGGGGCCATGGCGGGGGGAGGCGGCGGCGGCAACACGAGGGAGCTCGACCAGACGCCGACGTGGGCCGTCTCCTCCGTCTGCGGCGTCATCGTCATCATCTCCATCCTCCTCGAGAAGGGCCTCCACAAGATCGGGGAGTTCTTCGCGCACCGGAAGAAGAAGGCCATGGTGGAGGCGCTGGAGAAGGTGAAGACGGAGCTCATGGTGCTGGGCTTCATCTCGCTTCTGCTTGTGTTCGGCCAGAACTACATCATCAAGATCTGCATCACCGAGCAGGCCGCCGACACCATGCTCCCCTGCCGCCTCAAGGCCTCCACCATCGAGGCCGAGACCGACAAGACCCACCACGCCGGCGACCCCGCCGCCAAGGAGCCCGGCCACTTGGGCAAGCCGGCCGAGCACTTCAGCCTCCTCGGCCCTCCGTTCGCCGCCGTCTTCTCCACCCCTCCTCACCACCGCCTTCTCGCCGAGGCCAAGATGTCAACCAAATGCCCCGAGGTCACGTCACGGCCACAATCTACACGCTGTTCTTTGCTTCTTCCTCCTGCATTCGATCAATCACTAACAAGCTCCATGGATGGTGTCGACTTGTGCAGGGGAAGGTGTCGCTGATCTCCATTAACGCGCTGCACCAGCTGCACATCTTCATCTTCTTCCTCGCCGTCTTCCACGTCACCTACAGCGCCATCACCATGGCGCTGGGCAGAGCCAAGGCAAGCATGCTCCGTTTCTCTTCTTCTACTGCTTCTTCTTTCATCATGCCTGATCCGTGATAATAGCTTCGAACTGCTTTCATGGCGACGCTGCTGCAGATTCGTGAATGGAAGGAGTGGGAGAAAGAAGCCGCGGGCCAAGATTTCGAGTTCTCCAATGGTACATTACTAACGTTTTCATCACTTGACGCTCTGAAGAACATTATTAACGCTCTCAATTTCCATTGCAGATCCGACGAGGTTCAGATTTACTCACGAGACGTCGTTCGTCAGGCAGCACATGAACGTCCTGAACAAGACGCCGGCATCGTTCTACATTGTAAGATCCATCTCGTGCTCCATTTCTGACAACAAAATCAGCTACCACAAGAACACGCGAAATTCATTTGTCTCTGACATGACTGCCTGTCTGATCATGGTTGCAGAGCAATTTCTTCAGGCAGTTCTTCAGATCGGTCAGGAGGGCCGACTACTGCGCATTGCGTCACAGCTTCGTCAACGTGAGTACTGAGTACAATACTAGCTAGGATGATCTCTCAGCATCTGAATGTAAAACATTTATCCCAGATAATCACATAGAATTCCCTAATGATGTTTTTCAGGTTCACTTGGCTCCTGGCAGCAAGTTCGATTTCCAGAAGTACATCAAACGGTCTCTTGAGGACGACTTCAAGGTCATTGTGGGAATCAGGTGTGCTGCTAATCCCATTCTCATGTTGCAATCTGTCATAATCTTTTTACTGAACTGTCACTGGTTAAGTCTGTTCTTGTTGGTCTGAATGTTTGCAGCCCTCCTCTGTGGGCATCTGCTCTCATATTCCTGTTCCTCAATGTCAGCGGTGAGTGACTCAGGCTAATAGGTTTAGGTGCCAATTAAACGCTCATTTTCTGCTTGTGCTGCATCATCTTGCATAATGTATTTTAAGTATATATTTGGATAGTACTGATCTCTGCACTGGTATGCTCCAGGACTGCACGCCATGCTCTGGATTTCCATCATGCCACTGGTGGTGAGTAATGCAATCTTCATGTATCCATCTCAATTCTGAACTGAACTGAACTGAACTATACTGAGCTGAATTGAACTGAGCTAGATGAAATGAATTGAACTGAGCTGAACTGAACTGAACTATACTGAGCTGAACTGAACTGAGCTAGATAAAATGAATTGAACTGAACAAACTGAGCTGAGCTGAATTAGAACGAGAGAATAATGTGTCTATGCATAAATTGTGATGAATGCATTGGCAATGGCAGACGATCCTGTCGGTGGGGACGAAGCTGCAGGGTATCATCTGCAGGATGGCGATCGACATCACGGAGAGGCACGCCGTGATCCAGGGGATCCCGCTGGTGCAGGTCAGCGACCAGTACTTCTGGTTCAGCCGACCCACCTTCGTCCTCTTCCTCATCCACTTCACCCTCTTCCAGGTCAGCCTCCGCCATTGATCGCCATTGCCCATGCACCATTGCAATTAATTGAGCTCCCTGACCTTTGATTAATTTTTTTCTTCTTTTCTGTCTTGCTCTTGTTGATTTGAGCAGAATGGGTTCCAGATCATCTACTTCCTCTGGATACTGGTGATTGATTAAGCAACCCTGTCTTTCTCACTGCATCTGTTCAGTTCTGCTTCCTGAATTTTTCAGTAAATTGATCTGTCTCACTGCTTGTGTTTTGTGTGCAGTATGAGTACGGGATGGATTCCTGCTTCAATGAGTCCAAAGAGTTCGTCGTTGCACGCCTCTGCCTTGGGTAATTAACACCAAACTACTCTTCCTTTTCATTTCGAAAAGATTATCATTTTAGAGTAGATTTTCTATTTGATGATCACTAATTTTTTTCGATTTATCGAGTGAAATTTTGACTATGAATGCGTGTGTCTGCAGAGCGGTGGTTCAGTTCTTGTGTAGCTACGTCACACTCCCGCTCTACGCGCTCGTCTCACAGGTATACTCCTTTCTTGTCGGAGAAATTCTTGCCACGTGGAGAGCTTCACGTACTGACACGTGTCCGTGCATTTGGGCGTTGAACGGTCAGATGGGGTCAACGATGAAGCAGTCCATCTTCGACGACCAGACGTCCAAGGCGCTCAAGAACTGGCGCGCCGGCGTCAAGAAGAAGCCGGCGGCGGCCAACTCCAAGCACGGTAGCGACGGCGGCGAGCAGCCGGGGAGCCCCCACGCCGGCAGCCCCAGGGCCGAGCCGGTTCCGGCCGCGGGCGGCGGCGGCGTCGCGCTCACGCAGAGGAAGCACAGCGGCGAGACCAAGGCCGTCGACAGCGGCGGCGCCACCCCGGCCGAGGGCCCCGACGGCGCCACCGCCGGCACCGGGCTGCAGGCCGGCGCCGCGCAGCACGCCGGCGGCGGGTCGGGGTCCAAGAAAGGGGAGGAAGGCGAGTACGACTTCATCAAGCTCGAGCCGTGATCCATGCAAAGCTAGCAAGGATCGAACAGGATAATTAATTAAGCTAATTAATCGATCAAGTACAGTAATTAATTAATTACCAAGTGATTAATTAACCATTATTTTTTGTTGTACCAGTAGCTACAGTGCAGCAGTACATGTACGTATATACTCGTATTCATACATAGGGTACGTAGGACAAGCAGGATGAGAGGGATGAGGAACTGAATGTGTTCCTGATGCAGTTTCCCTCCGGTTTAAGTGGTTAATTGTTGTATTTATGTTGATCAATGTATTGTTATAACTTTGTAATTAAGATGTAATCGCAATGTAACAGTTATTAACCAATTGCAGTATCATGCAGGCATACGTGCACTGATGATTTCTTGCTCTTAATTTTATTTTTCAAATCAGCTCTTGGGAATGGCTTTGTACACACTTTTGGCCCGATCTAATTTTGCCATCTAAATAAGCCTAAGGGTTGTTTTGGTTCACTACCTTACTAAAGTACTAGTATTAGAACTAGTTAAAAAAAACTTGATAAGATTTGGTACTACCAATTATCTAGTAAGATAGATTTGCATTGGCTAAGTTTGGTTTATTGATCTGGCTTATAAATCATACGTAAAACGAAGAACATCATTAGCACGTGATTAATTAAGTATTGACTATTAAAAACTTAAAAAATTGATCTATTTGATTTTTTTAAGATACTTTCATATAAAAGTTTTTATAAAAAATACATCTTTAGTTATTCAAAAAACGTATTTACAGAAAACGAAGCTAAACCGAGAAGCCGGAACGAAAGGGGCTGTTAACAGTGCAAATTAAAAACCCAACTTTTGATAGAATCGAGAAAGCTTTAGACTAGAACCAATCTGCGTGTTGGTAGTGCCAACAGTTTAGCTTCAAACCAAATCCATCGTATTTAGTATTTAAAATAAATTATCAAAAACATTACTAGGCCATGTTTTAACATTCAATTCAAAACGGTGCAAAGAATTGTTTCTCCTTGCACGAGTATAATTTAGTCGCAAACAGTTCGGCTACTATCGGCGTTCCTATATAGGCCTTGCCTAACGATATCCAACTCCTCAAACGGTGTAGATTTTCTCCGTAATTGTAAAATATCAAAAAATAAGAGATAATCTATCATGTATCACTGATTTTGGCTCAGTTTTATAATATACCACTTACTTCATTCAGTTCCATGATATACCATCGTCTTTTGCTTAACTTCTATAATTTACCATCGTTATCCAGTTAGCCTCCGTTTGTACTATATAATTTTTTCTTAGTGACCGAAATACCCCTGGGATAAAATACGCCTACGACAAGGGCTTATATAATCATGTATGATCAAAGAAAAATATGAGCTTGGCAACTTCTGCTAATCTTGCCAGCTTACAATTTGATGATTCAGAATTTTTGGCTAAATTTTGAAAGTTTTCGTCTCAGGGGTATTTTAGTCATTAGGGAAAAATTGTACAATACAAATGGAGGCTAACTGGATGATGATGGTAAATTGTAGAAGTTAACCAAAGACGATGGCATATTATGGAACTGAATGAAATTAGTGGTAGATTGTGAAATTGAGCCAAAGTCAGTGGTACATAGTAGATTATTTTAAAAAATAAAGGGATAAGTGCACATTATACCCCTCAATTAATAGGTTAGTGTAAAAAATACCACTCAACAACGGAAATGGACTTTTTAAATCCCCTCAAAATACCCCCCCCCCGGCAATATAACCCAGTTCTAATAGTGGTTTTCATATTTTGACATCTAACTATATTTTGTACTTATATTTAACTAATTTGAACATCTCTTGCTAACTAGGTGTCATACAAGTAAAAATCATGAAAAAAACACCATTAAAACCAGGTTGCAGTATCTATAGTGGGTATTTTGTTCGGTTTTAATAGTTGAAGGAGTTGATGGATGTTTTTAGACAAACCTGATAGTTGAGAGGTGTTATATGGACTTGTCATGACTGAGCATATCTTAGTTATGCACTTTTTGTTGGAACCTATACACCCGGGTTAAGACCAACTCACCATGGCTACTTGTATTTCTACGGCTATTTATTCTTTCATTGGTAGGCCATGAGCTTGTCGACATCGAGGCGCTTGAGGTGCTTTCACCAATTTCAAGATATACCGATCCAGCCTCTTGGTGGTGCTCATAGAAGTAGGATAGGCGTGTGTGGATTCAGAGAGTTGAGTGTGCACGTGTGTATATAAGTGTTTGCATTTATAATGTGTTTCGAGAAAAGTTAGACTTGTCCCAAAAGAATAAACTAGTAGCCAAAAGCTAATAAACCTCATCCGGTCCAAATACTTTCGAGTTACTATCTTTATTTTTAAATGTATTACATTGACATAACGTTGACCATTCACCTTATTTAAAAACTATGTAAGTTTGTGATTTATTGTATCATTAAAGATACTTTAAGCATAACTTATATATTTTTATATTTATATAAAATTTTTGAATAAAATGAATAGTTAACCATCGTGTCTAAAAGTTTCGTATGTTTAAAAATGGAGCGAGTATATTTTAGAATCACATGCTCCCATACTCGAGCGCTATATGTTGTGCCTCTAAGATTTGACATGACCCTACATCGGAAGGAAAAAGTCCATTTTATATCCCTCAACTGTAACCCTAATTTGATTCGTGTCCCTTAACCGAAAAACCAGATATGAAGAGTCCCCTAGCTATTAAAACTGGGTCAATTTACATCCCTCTGGCGGTTTGGATGGCGATTTTATCCTACGTGGCGCCCACGTGGTATGTTGACCTAGTATTCATCTCCCGTGACATCTACGTGGTGATTACATGACATTACAATTAAAAAAAATAAAATAAAACTAGTGGGACCCATATGTCATTGATATCACCCCTGCTTCCTTCTCTACCCTCTCTCTCTCCCATCTCTTCTCTCTTTCCTCCGATCTCGGCGAGAGGACGCCGACAACAGGCATTCGTTCCCCCAATCTCCGGCAAGAGAAAGCGAATGGGCGAGAGCTCGACGGACGCATTGTAGGAGGAGAGCACGGTGGGGATGGCCTCCGACTGCTCCGGTAAGGCTGAGGATAGTGGACGCGGTAGTGGGCTACGACGATGATGGCCGTGCGGTGTGTGTCCGTGCGCCAGGAGCCACCGTGCCGAGCCCGACGCCTACGTAGGGGCACGTCGGAAGGAGGCAGGAGGATGTGAAGCTCTCCGTCAACAACTCTCAAGCCCAGATCTGGCTATGCCGGAGGAGCTCAACGCTCTCGGCGCCAGAGGGATCAACGATGACGCTCGGCTCAGCACGCGGGGCTCAGCCTCGATCCACCCCCATCTCCTTTCGCCGCCGATCTGTGCCGCTTCTTCTAGGATGGCCTCGATCCATGCCTCCGCCGAGGATCATCGTCGTTGACCTTTGCGCCACCGAAGACCTCTGTGTCTGCAGCTCCTTTACTCGAGGCCAGCGACCGTCCCTGCACCTCATCTTCTGCGCCTCCCACGAGGCCGCACGATCCGGCTGTGGGAGCGTTTGGGCAAAGACACCTCTTCGTGGTTCGCACCCTCCTCTCTAGCTCCGGTGCTCCCCGTGCTCCCTGTCTACACCACCGCCAAGGTGCCGCGCCGTTCGTGCGGCTAGTGGTCAGGGGCTACATGCTGCGCTCCATGCCACCGGCGGTCCCCTCCCTCCTTGCCTCCCCTTCTTCCAATCCCCCCTGCCTTGGCCACCGACCAGCTGCAGCTACTGATCCTTGCCACGCCGACTGCAGGTGTGCTCCACCGTGCCAAATCGAGGGCGTCATCCAAAGCCTGAGCGCCTCCCAGCCTTGGAGAAGAGGGGAGGAAGGAAGGAGAGAGGAGAGGAGCTGCAGCCCAGGAGAGGGGGAAAAGGTGAGAAAGAAGATGATGCGGAGGAAGAAGATGAGGTGGCCACTTACATGTCAGTCCCACTACATTATTTTTAATTTTTTTTGCTGATTGTACTACTACGTCAGCCGAAACCGCTATCCAAACTGCTGAGGGACTTAATTTACACTGGTTTTAATAGTTGAGAGACACATTATACCTATTTTACTATTGAGAAACGCGAATAAAACTCGATCCATAGACCAGAAACATAAAGTGGAGTTTTTCCACATCGGAATATATACTGCAAAGGCCTTGTCCCTCTTAAAATAGTATCACCACATGATTGGGCCAAATTTTGGGCCCAATGCACGTTCATACCCTTCAAATTTTGTATTTTCCCTCTTATATGACTTTCATTTTCCGTGCTAAAATATGAGTATATGAACATCTTTTTACTGGTCCATGTATGACGAGACACACATGCATGATTATTTGTTTTTATTTTTTATATTTTTTTCAAACACGTATAAGCTTTGTGCATGAATATATTAGGAGCTTAGAATAAAAATTACACCCAGCAACCCACTAGCAGGAAAGTACACACAAAATGAAGGATCGAATACAAGAACCAAGCCTACCAGAGAGGGGTGAATGGTAGAAATACCAAAAACCAAAATATTTTGCTGAATAAAATAAACCCTCAAACCTTGATAACGTGCGTCGGTCAAACCGCTCCTGATATGCCGGTTTGATCGTCGTAGATATGCTGGTTAGACCGCCGCCGTGCCATTGGTCTGACCACCACGAACCCACCAGTCTGACCGTCGGAACCCAGAAAGAAACACACCAAAGATACTCTTCAAAGTAGATTGACTTTATTGCATCAAGATGTGTTTACAAAGTGCATCTACAGTACTCATCTCTCAACTTTCGTACACAAGACGTGACTCTAGACAAAACCCTAATTTTTCTCTTCTCAAAAACTCATCTATCTAGAGCCTCGACCCCTCTTCTATTTATACCCACGGGTGGTTGCTCAAAAGCCACAAATCCAACTAGATTTAGGACTCATATTCCCTTAGGAAACATTTCCTACAGATATATAAGTTATCCCTTTACAAATTCAGACTCAAACTCTCCAATCTTGGACTCCTATCCAAAATTGACTTCTCTTTCCATACGCACACAATTTCTCTTGTATGTCATATGGAATCTTCACCTCCATGTGCATTGATCTCTAGCCTTTAGCATTCCGCGTGATCTCCCGATCATCCGAATATCAACTTCACCTAAGTCAACTCCCGATCCATCACCGGCAATACTCCCAAGACCTCAAAACTGACCTACACATGCAAAAACAAAGAAACCATATCCGAGCACAAGTTATTTCTCAACTTAACTCACATTAGCACACAAACAGTATATGATACACATATGAACAAATTTGAAGTCATAAATATTGATTATCTTTTGTGAAACACAAAATTACTTCAAAATCGAAAACAACCAGGATTCAGCCGGTCTGACCGTCGGGACTTTCGGTCCGACCGCCCGAACACCTGCGGTTTGACCAGACAACCTCCTCCGTCCGACCGTCTCACAAACTCCGGTCTGACCGGCATAGAAAAACCAGTCCGACCGAACACTAGTCAATAATCTCCGCCAATTTGTTCATCACAAAATATAAAGTAAATCAAGACAATGATTTCACACAAAATTCAGGATTTTATTGTAAAAGAGCAAGCACCGGCAGACAGGTAGACAGAGACCAAGCTTCTTGCAAGATGAGATCGACTTGTATCATCGAACATGGGTTCCTTTCCTTCCACACAGATTCCAGGAGAAAGAATTATTCTCTATTTTTAAACATATGATGTTGTTGAGTCTTACAGGGCGTTTGATCAGCTTCTAGGAAGCGGCTTGTGTTAGATCATGTGTGATATATGCGATGAATAATTGGCAAAATAGAAGTATTGTTTAGACTAATATGGATCAAGTTAGGAAGAACTTGTTTCCAGAATACGTTTGCATCGTCTTTGATGCGTAGGTGAAGCAAGGAGATGATTATGGTGAGTGACAAGGAACTGAGACTAGGATGGGATTTCTGAGGTCAGGGTCGATCGAGAGATGTCACCGGATGGTCGTGCTCTTACTGGGCGCATGAAGATGTTGAGGATGTGGAACGGGAAAGTTCTACGCAAATTTGGTCTATGGTGTTCAGAGGTGATGGAAGTGGACCGGCTAATGGACTGGCGGTTTAGTTTGCAATAGATTATGGGCGTGAGAGTTTATATGGGTTAATTGAGCTAATGTTGAGCCTAGTCATATGTTATTGGGTTGTCTCTACTATGTGGTATATAAGGTAGAGAGAGAGGTAGAGAGGATTACAGCATAAATACAGAGAAAAAAGTATAGTTCCTTTTAGGGTTTTGGGGAGAACGAATTTTGGAGAGATGGGGTGGTTTTGTACGCATTTTTGGAACAGGAATTGATCAATAAAGTTTAGTAAATTCATCTACAATCCTGTTTTCTAATTTGGTTTTTGTGCTGGGTGAGTTTTGGCAGTTTTTTCTAATCTTATATTGCTTCCAGATTTTGATCTAACCGTTGGATTTGAGTGTTTTTTTTATTCGATTCGCAATGAAATCTAGCTTCTACCTACCTAACTTGGCTTAGATCCATCGGCTAGTTTTTAATTAATCACGGTTTTAGTAAACGCCTATCAGGTTTTGTTTAAATTAAAGTTTGCTTAGATTCCATCAATTTCATCCGTTGTTTTTCATGTTTCTTGGCTAAAATTGAACCTAGGCTATGTCTAGAACTTTTGTTTCAAGTTGCACATCAAATGGATTTGAATTGGTGGAGTTTTAATGTTTTTCGTTTGGGGTAGTTTGCTGGATTTATTGTTCATGGTACGCAGCTCTGCTGTTAGGTACTGTAGCACTAGGGTGTGTTCATGTTTTGAGCTATTTGAGTCCTAGGGTGATTAATTTAGTGTCTTAGTAACATAATAATTTTAGTACTATTTATTATTATTTCTACTACGTATTTTGCTTTCTTTGTTAGAGAAAAAAACCGATGATCATTCATCCCCCTCTGATCGACGCCATCGTGATCCTAGAGTTTTTTCCTCGTTTTCCGTTAGCACGTTTCCGAAAATGTAAAACGATGTGTTTTTTGCAAAAACTTTCTGTATGAAAGTATCTCTGAAAAATCAAATAGAATCATTTTTCAAGTTTCTAATAGTTAATACTTAATTAATCACGCGCTAATGATGTTTCTCGTTTTTAAATTGTTTCGAACAGGGCCTTAGGGGTGTTCGTTTCGGCTGGTAGCTTATGGTTTCTCCCTTAGTTTTCGTTAGCGTGCTTCCTAAAACATAAAATGATGCCTTTTTTTAAAAACTTTCTATATAAAAGTATATTGAAAAATCAAATAGATCTATTTTTTAAGTTTCTAATAGTTAATACTTAATTAATCATACGCTAATAATATTTCTCGTTTTACGTGCGGCTTATAAGCCACATAAAAAAGCTGATTTGACAACCTCTTGTAAGCCACACAAAAAAGCTTTAAGCCACACAATCGGGATCGATTCGACAACCTCTTATAGGCCTATTGTGAATAGGCTTGTGCGTGTAGCTTATAAGTCGCACGCAAAATGAAAACATCATTAGCACGTGATTAAGCGCGTTTGGTAGGGATTCTCGGGGTGATTCTCAATCGGATCAATTAGAGCTGAGCCAAATGGGCAAAAAAATCACTCTAATTCTTAGTCGAATCTATTCGCTGTGATTCTTAATTTTATACATGAACAGAGAATCAGACAAAAGGTAGCTTCTCGTGAGAATCCAATGAACGAAAATTGAAAATCCCCATAAAAATTTGTAAAATCCATATAAGAATCAGAATCGCAAGATTAGAATCATAGAATCTGGAGCTCTATCAAACAGGCCCTAATTAAATATTAACTATTAGAAACTTGAAAAATATGTTTATTTGATTTTTTAAAGATACTTTTATATATAAAATTTTTGAAAAAATACACCGTTTAACAGTTCGAAAAAGGTGCTTATGAAAAACGAGGGAATAAGCATAAGCTTGAAACACAACCGAATGGCTCCTTAGATGTGATATATTATTTAATCTTACTTTAAGCGAGCATAACTAATATTTTTATATATTTGAACTAAATATTTTAATACGACGAATAGTTAAATATTATATAAAAATAAATAACATTGTATATAAAATTAAAAAAGTACCAAGGAGTTGAACCCTCATTCAATGGATTTGGTGAAGTTCTAGCCATTGGCCACCACTCGGAAGACGAGCTGCAGGTCGGGAAGCGCAAACATCTGGTTCCTGCCAGCATATATAGCGGACAAGCAGTATGGCTTTGGATTCCCCTCTCCGAGAGTCGATCAGGCCGTCCCGCATCGATCATGGAATACTGGCCGGAGGAAGAATTTGCATTTTGCCAAGAGCCCATAATGTTGAATTTTGAGATCAATTTTTTAAAGGTGGTGGTTGAATGGTACTCCTAACATTCTACACGTGCACCTCCGATGTGTCGGTAAAGCTGTTGGAGCAACAATTATATTATTAGAGTTTAAATTCTACTGCACAAAATTATCTAATGGCAGATAACGAGGCAAATTTTGCTGTTATACACCTTGACTTTATGGTTTTAGCCGTAGAATATCGTAGAAGTCAATCTTTAAGAAAACACTCCCAATATATTATAATTTACTGATGAACACCGTTCCTACTATTTTAATATTTTCGATATGATGTTGGGAGAGAGAAGGCAAAAGAGCACTTAAAAGGCCAAAAATGCCCCTCATGCTCACCTCACCCACCATTTCTCCAACTCCATGATCCAGTCTCCCTTGTCATGCCCATCACCCACGACTCCTCCATGCCACGACGCGTTTGCAGGCGTCATGCACCTCGTTTCACGCCTTCCACTAGGAGCTCATGAAGAGAGGGAGGGATCAGGGTTAAAGGGTATGTCAAATCCTTGGAAGCCAAAGAAATTTGCAACCTACACAAAGGCCTTAGCTCCAGCAATGATGAAGGGCAGCAACCATGAAGATCAAGGATACCCCTATCCTTCATGGTAGTATCCTTACCCGTATGGCCAGTACCAGTACCCTTTGCCACCGCCGCAGCCATCGGCGGTGCCACCACCCTCCGCCTACCTCACATTGCCCCCCTCGTTCTCCGGTTACTCCCCGTGCCGTCACCACAGCATCAGCCATACACGTACCATTGCGGCCCTCTCCAGCCTTACCCACCGCCACCGCAGCATCATGCCTACCTACTGACATCGCATCCACCCTCAACATACAGCTGTAACCCTTGTCCTATGTCCACGACGTACTCGAGCCCGAGCATGTCCATCTCCCCGAGCATCAGCTTCCACCACCAGTCGGCGACCGCCTCGGCCCCCAAATCGCCCTTGCCTTCCACGCTAACCTACCCCATGGTAGCCGCCTACTGCACCACCGTCAGCTTACAGCTAGGCACAGGTGCCGACGAGCTCGAGATGCGTGCGTGCGAGCGAGCTGCATCGTGGTCTGGGCGGAGCGGCGGTGGCCATCTCCAAGCAGAGGAGCACGACAAGGTGCACGTGCTGAGTGCGGGCATCGGCGAGCTCAACATGCACGCCGGCAAGCTGCGCTGTGGGCTAGGTATCGCCGCCTCCCCCACCGCACCCGTCGATGGCCCCATTGGCCTAAGTGGAAAAGATGAGGGGGAGGCGGTATTTCTGGTGTTTTCACGTGCCTTTTTGTCTTCTCTTTCCCCTCATCAAGCCAAAAGTATTAAAATATTGAGGACATTGCTAGTAGCAAATATCCATATTTTAAGAGGATGTTTTCCGAAAGATCAACTTGTACGATGTATTGTAGCTAAAAACACGAAGTTGCTATATCCAACAGCAAAATTTACCATTTTACAATGTTTACATATTTATAACTGGTATATATGTACGATGTTTTGCCTAGAAAAAATACATGTACGGTGTGTATTCGAGATGGTGCATGAGCATATCTTTCAAACTGTAACGAAAATTAAATAATGCAGGATGTCGTCATTGTCTGACGATATGCATCCACAAACTAAAACATGACTCACAAAACGGCAAAACTTTCTCCTCTTGCAGCTGGCGCGCACGGCCGGCCGGATCATTCCATGTAAACAGTCGTCGGGATAGAGACGGCGACAGAGACCGACGGAGACGACCGGACCTGTCAGGTGGATCATGTCCCTTTCCGGCGAGGTCTGCCGGAGACGATACGGCAGACGACGATGCCACGACGATGGAGGCGGATTGATGACGATGCCGAGGGCTGATGCCAACGGATGATCTATACATGCCAGCCACGAGCAATATATAACGACACGGGCCGTTTGATTGATTTTGATGGGCTGCTGATCAGAGCCAGGCAGCTGCCTGCTAGTAGCTTTTTTGGTGAAGTGTCACACCACGGCATGTTTATAAATTGAGGAAATTCACAAAGAAAACCTTTTTTTCAGAAAATGTGATAAACTTGGCATCTACATCCGACCGGACGTACACGGTAAACAAAGAAACCTATGGCCTGTGAATATTTGCTTTCTTTTTCAAAAATAAGGTTTAATTTTCAAAACAAATCCTCAACCTTTGTCGGTCTGTTTGTTTTTACTTTTCTATGCTATGGTCATTTTACAATTGATAGGGCTCACATGTAAATACATACAACTTTTAAGAGGGTTATTTTTACGGTCGTGGTAGTCATTAACTCGGCTCCAGGAGTCCACCCCGGCGGCCCGGCGTCTGGAGCTCTATATATGCTGCTGTTGGGATGACGAACTTGGATAGTAGGGATGTACACCCACATCTCCCACTTGACGTTCAGATAATATAAGGAACTCATTGTTGCCAGCTCAACATGTCACTGCATGAGGAGTTTCGCGCCGCAATGAGGAAGAGAAACAAGTGCCATGCATGTGACCACTTGTCATGTAAATCTTCAATTTCTTCTAAAATTATTTAAAAAGGTTAATGATCACCACCATATATATAAACAACTAAAAATAAATAAAAACCATTATTTATTTATTAGCTGAAAGATATTTCAATAAAAACCGGATAATTCACTTCTGTATTTATATACCCCTTCAACAAGTACATGTTGCTGTGGTCAATCAAACACCCTATCACCTAGCCACTACTTTTTTTTATGGATTACTCCCTTACACTAACATTACTCCCTCCATCCAAAAATATAAGTACATTTGGAGTTTTTAAGGAAAAAATTCGATCTGTACCACCATGTTTGGACTGGTACCCAAAAATACCTCCCACATGCGTGACTTTCGTTTTTTACCACATCCGTGACTACTCCCATGGGTTTTGAATAGGAAACGTGTCACGCCTTGATTTTTTTTCCTTGAGGTTTAAAAATCATCAAATAAATGATTTCTAGAAATTCTATGAAATTGCAATGAATTTAACAAGTGAAAAATAAATTTTCCTTTAATACATTATACATGGGGGAATTTTCCCTAAATTCTCCATGTCCTAAACTACTCTTTGAATTTCCCTGGGAATTTTCAGAGCTCAACTATTAATTTTAAAAATACAAAATTCATTTCAGTGACTATCTAAATAAAAAAACAAAAATTAAAAACCTAATCTAATCCCCTCCTCGGTTGGGCCGCCTCCAGCCAAACTCCTCCCCGTGCTAGTCTGCCACCGTGGCCTGCCTCCCCCTTTCTCCCGTCTCCGGCCCACTTTCCTCCCTTCGCCTGCAGCCTGCTTCGCTTCGGTCGGCTCACCGGCTGCGCCCCCTCACCAACAGGTGGGACCGGGGCCCACCTGTTAGGATCACCTTCAACCTCCGGCTGCCGACCCTCGCGCCCACACGCCCACGTCGCCGCCGAATCCGCGTCCCCTCGTGTCATTTCTCCTTAGTGAAGCCACACACACCGAGTCGCCAAGGTCTCCCCCACCTTCCTCCCCCGTTTTCCCCAAAAATCTGGCACAGGTCAAGCCCCCACTCTTTGTTTTTCTCTCTCCTACGTTGCCACCTCCCTCTACCGGCTGGCACTGCCTCTCCCGACGTCAATCCCATCTCCCCAAGCCCATAAATGGCACCCCTAGACTCCCTCTCCCTTTTCCCCCAACTCCCGAGCCTCGCCGTGCCTTCTAGCCTCATCTCCACATCGAATCCCCAGCGTCGCCGCCGGTGATTGAAGCCACTTCGGGCCACGCCGTCTCCTCCATCAGTGTCGTCAAGTCAAGGAGACACTCGGCCACCGTCTCCCTGGAGCCCTCTCTCTCTCTCCCCCCCTCGCTTCCCGAGCTCTCCTGAGCCCTAGCCATGCCGTCCCTCTCCGGCCACTGCTAGTCGCTGTTCAAGCCGTCACCGAGCCGTGAGCTCGCCAGCCCTAGCTTCGCCGTACCATGTGCCCCCCTCGGCCACCATCTTGCTCCCATAGATCATCGCCAGACGACCGATTTCACTGTTGCCCCGAGGAGGGCTTCCACCAAGCCTCGCCACCTCCGTCACATCAACGCTCCAGCCGCGCCGCCGCTGCATTCCAGGCCGTCACCGACGCACTAGCATCCTTCGCCACCGTCTGGCCTGCTGGCACCCTGCCCCGCTTCGGCTCCTCCTCGCCGCACCATACCATGGTCGCACGGGCGCAAGCTCGGCCGAGCCATGGAACTCGGCTCTCCCTCTGTAGCCGACATGTGGGGCCCATCGGTAGGTCCCCTCCTGTGGCTGCCCGGTGGAACCCGTGAATAGTTCCACAAACCATCTTTACCGACGGATCATCTCGATCAAATCCAAGCCCTTCAATCCATATTAAATCCTAGCCGTCCGATCTCCCGGATTAGATCCGGGCCATCCAAGTCTCATAAAACTCTAACACAATCCCGGCCGTTGGATCTCATCGGGCCAATCTGGGTCGTCCTTTTCCCGTGGACCAAGTCCATGGCCTCGATCCACGGTGGACCGGCCCTTTTCTCTCACCGACATGCAGGGCCCGTGTGTCAGTGGTGTTCCCTCTCTCTCCCCCGAGGGCTGACACAGTAATTCTCCTTTTTCTTCACGAAAATAATTATTTATTGAGTCATAAATCGGTTTAATTCCTAAAAATGCTAAAAAATAGGTTAAAACTTTTAAATTTCATATCTAATTCATACGAACTCCAAATTGGACCGTTCAACTCTCAAAATTCATCTAAAATTGTGCTCTACATGTTTTGGTTACTTTTCATGTACTGTTACTTGGTTTTTATTAGGGTTTTCTCTTTTTACATGCCAGCGCTTAGGAATCTGATGTTTCAGAGGATCATATCTTCGTGGTTTTTGCTCGGAGGATTATTTGAAGAAGCAAGGCAAGTCACACATTCATCCTTGAGCATGTTGAACCTACTTTGTGAAATATTTTACGGTTTATAAATAAATTACATGTTTTACCAATTACATGGAATATGGGACAACCTATCCGCTTGCTTGAGACCCTGTTTATTTGTTATCCATTCCTTGATAACTTTGGGTGATAATTTGACTAACTTATGTCTCATTCGATAACTTAGCTAGAGATAGGACCCGCTTAGCCATGCTTAGTACCACTAGATAACCGATGTGATGATCACATTATACTCTATATCTGGTAATCGGTTGAGCTGCGGGCTCGAGATGTTTGACCATGGTAACTGGTCGTAACTAATCAACTAAAATCGACCTAATGGTGGGCTGTGGGTGCATGGTTTTGCTGGTCGCACCCATAGCAGTTAAGGACCGGTTCATGGAAACCCCTTGAGCAGATTTCCGTACAACCACAAGCCAGCGTGGGCAACGACTGGGCTTGTAGCGTAGCTCTTCCCTCTCCTAGGTACTGTTTGGTGAGGATGGGCGTGATGGAGTTGGGTCGGCTCGGGCGTCGGGTTGATCGGCTTCCGGATCCATTGTGGTGCAAGGGGGTAGCCTAACCGACACGGTGTGCCCTATCGGCAGGTGCAACCTCGGCGTGGTGTGGATGGTTGGGGAGGAGTTGCGTGAAAGGTCCTGTCACGGCCCCTTTACTGTGGGTTACGAGCACATGGAGACATGTGCAGGGTTGTGTCTTGTGGGTAAAGATATACACTTCTGGCCAGAGTAAATCTAATTAATTAACTTGACTTAATGGAACTGGTGTGGATGGTTTGGGCCTGTTCAACGTGGTATAGCGTTGTTCAATGGAGATTAATTTTGACTTAAGTAATGAATTGTTTTACTGTTTTAAATGCAAATGTTTGCAACTGCCTTTACACAAATGAGCCACTAGCCTCTCTTGTAATCCCATGCATGAATGCATCATTAGTGTGGCGTGCTGAGTATGGTGGGTGGTACTCAGCCTTGCTATAATCCCTCTTTCAAAAGCGAGGACCCTTGTGGTGAAGTTGAGTTTAGAAGACCTTGGCTCATACCCCAGTTGAGCTTGCCTATGAAGTGGAGCTAAAGCCTCGCTAGTTTCGCTTTTTCACTGTTGTTTTCCTTTCGTGTGAGTATTAAGTACCTCTCCTGTAAGTATTTACACTTTATTTACGTTGGATCTGTTTATTGATTTGTCATTTTGTGTACCCTGGTTTGATTCCTGAACAGGGATTTTAATACACAAAATAGTCTGGAAATTGGCTAAATTTCTGGATGTGACAAAATGCTGATGCTAATGTGGGAAGACCATAATGCCCCTCCAACCCAATTAACCTAGCGGGCCTACGTTACCTGACTAAGCCGCCGCCTCTTCTTTCCCGAACAGCATCGATCTCTCTCGTGCCATCCCCCTGGCGCAACTCGTTTCCCACGGTGATCCCTGAGCAGTGAGCAACTAGCAAAGATCCAAGGGAAACAAAAGAATCAATGCAAGGTGGAGCGATGAACTGGTATGTGTTTCCATCTTGTTTCTTTTTTCCATTTAGTTTTGTTTTGGTGTTGTAAACCCTAGATGATGTTTAGGTGTTGTTTAATAAAAAAGGAAAATTAAGTATTGACTTCCCATTTGCCTTTTGCAGAGGGCTGGAGGTGTGATATTTGTTGGGAGGAGGAGCATGGTGGTGGCCTCTAGTGAAGTTCCCAAGGGGTGAGTGTTTGTTGAACCTAAACATGTTAGTTACTTCTCATGAGAATCACACTAATTTCAGTCGGGTATAACCGTATAGGCTTAGGTTGGTGCTAACAGTAGGAAATTTGATCTATATTTGACAGGGTTGATCCATGTTCAGATTATCGTGTTTGCATAAAAGTCAAATCGTATGTACCAAAGGGTGATAGGGCATTGAAGGCGTACCACAACGGGGAGGGATGGGACATTGTTATTTATGAATGCACCTTTTCAATATCTGCACTCATTAGTGAAATCAAAAAACGCTTTCAATGGTGTAGTAATCAGAAGGCTAACATAAATTATGTTGACAGATCGGGTAAGTTTGTTTTACTAACTAGTGATGCAGAGCAAAGTAGTTTGCTGCAGTCAAACCTTTTGTTTCGCCAAATTAGTGTGTTTGTCACTAATGGGGACATTGTGGAGGAAACTGTTTAGAAATGTCAAAGTGAGCTTGAGCATGATAGTGTTTGTGGTCAAGAGGTGGAGAGGAGCAATGGGGATGAAAATCATGAAGGCAATGGGGCTAGAAATCAAGAAGACATTGGGGCTGAAAATCAAAAAGGCACTAATGTAATGCAAAAAGGACAAATAACACCATGGCAAGCTAAGTTTTGGAGCGATGCTCCTCTTGGTGACCCTCAAAATGATTTTGAGCAAGATGAACCTAGTGGTGTGAATGAGGAGCACTTGTATGGGGTAGTAGATACGCAACCTCGAGCTATAAATAGGGAGGTTATAAATGAGATAGCTGAGTAGGATGTACCAAATGAATGAGACCCTCAACATATGCTTCAGGAGCAGCTACCATTGGATCGAGAAGGCAACATCATTCCACTGAATGTGCATGATAGGGAGAAGCCTACAATTAAGAAGGACACAACATTTTCCAATGGCAAAGAATTCAAACTTTCAATGAGATAACATGCTATAAAGGGTGAGTTTGAGTTGGATATCGGCCATAGTGATAAGACTAGATATATTGCGTCATGTGCTTCAAAAACATATTGCAAATGGAGCATTTATGCAAGGAACGAGAAGATTTGTAGTACTTGGATGGTATAATATATTCAACATTTATTATTTGAACATACATATTAAGTGTATATTGATTTTTGACTGATCGTTACTCATTTCATGTTTCTATTTTAGATCACAAAAGTGAGTGAGAAGTATACTTGTGCTTCAACAAGCAAGCTGAATGGAAAAATGGCATCTCAAGGGTGGATTGCAAATAGGGCAAAGGATATCATGGGCACGGAGCCAACAATTGAGGCCAGGGAACTGCAGGAAAGGTTAGAGAATAAATACAATGTTACTCTCAAGTATGGCAGGGTGTGGGAAGGGAGGAAAATAGCATGGGAAGCACTAAATGGATCATGGGAGTCTAGTTTTCACCTGCGATGGAGTTTCAAAGCAGAGGTGGAAAGAGCAAATCCTAGAAGTATTGTCGACATTGATGTTACAGTACAGGGTTCGAAAGTGTTCTTTAATAGGTTGTTTGTTGCCTTGAAACCTTGCGTTGATGGTTTCTTGAAAGGATGCAGGCCATACTTAGGTTGTGATTCTAGTTTCTTAACAGGGAATTACAATAGACAAATAGCATCTGCTATTGGTGTAGATGGCTACAATTGGCTTTTCCTTGTTGCATATGGAGTATTTGACAAGGAGACAACAAGTAACTGGGAGTGGTTTATGAAAAGGCTACGCCATGCAATTGGTACTCCGCCGGACTTGGTGATACACTCTGATGCAAACAAAGGTTTGCAAACAGCTGCTATGGGTGTCTTTGGTGAAGCAGTTGAATACAAAGAATGCTTTAGACATCTTTTGCTGAACTTTGGCAAGAAATTCAAGGGTGAAATATTTGACAATAACATGTGGCCTGCAGCATAGACATTGTAGCCACAGAAGCACCTACAGTTGATGGACGAGATTAGAGAACAATTGTCACGCTCAGAAATTTAGCCAATTTCTAGACTATTTTGTGTATTAAAATCCCTATCCAGGAATCAAGCCAGGGTACACAAAATGACAAATCAATAAACAGTTCCAAACATAAATAACGTGTAAATACTTACAGAAGAGGCACTTAGTCCTCACATGAAAGAAAACAGCAACGGAAAGGCGAAACTAGCGTGTCTTCAGTTCCACACCACAGGCAAGCTTAACTGGGGTATAAGCCAAGGTCTTCATTTCTAAAAAGGGGGAATAGCAAGGCTGAGTACCACCCACCGTACTCAGTAAGCCACACCAATGATGCATTTGTGCACGAGATTTCAAAGAGAGGCTGGTGGCTCATTTACGTAAAAGCAGTTGTAAACAGTAATAGTTCGCAAACAGTAAAAAGGTTGATTAATTTAACAATATTAATTCTCTACCGATTAACGTTACACCACATTAACTAGACCCAACCATTCCCAACTGATTGACGTTACACCACGTCAACCAGTCTCTACTGATGAATGCTACACCACGTTCACCAGACTCCTCCGGTTACCGTTACACCACATTAACCGGACTCCACTGATTAACGTTACACCACGTTAACCAGTCTCCACTG
Organism: Oryza meyeriana var. granulata; assembly: GCA_003991445.1. Lineage (NCBI taxonomy): Eukaryota > Viridiplantae > Streptophyta > Magnoliopsida > Poales > Poaceae > Oryza > Oryza meyeriana. Next base: position 39,479 of record RYFJ01000963.1, read on the forward strand.
AACAACGTTACACCACGTTGACCAGTTTTTCCTGATCAACGCTACACCACGTTGACCAAGCCATGCTGATGAACGTTACACCACGTCCACCAGGGTCACTGATGAGCGTTATACCACGCTCACCAGTCTCCACCGATTAGCATTACACCACGCTAACCGGCCACCCCCGGTCAACTCAACCACATCGACCGGACTCAACACCTTCCACAACACCAGTTTCATAAAGCTAGATTAATTATCTAAATGTGAGATTAATCACGGCGAGTCTTGGTCAATGTGCCCATAACCGCGGGCGCGGCTATTCGAATAGATTTACTCTGATCAGAGGTGCACAACTTTACCCACAAGACACAGCCTCACACACGTTTCCGTACGTTGATATGTCACCACGACACCCCGCAAGAGGCTGTGACAGGACCGTTTACGCAACCTCTCTCTAACCATCCACACCACGCTGAGGTTGCACCTACCGACAGGGCACGCCATATTGGCCAGGCTACCCCCCTTGCGCCACGGTGAATCCGAAAGCTGATCAACCCTACCCTGGACCGACCCAACTCCATCCCGCCCACCCTCTTCTTTGGTGCCTAGGAAAGGGAGAAGAAACGCTTCAAGCCCAGGCGTTACCCACGCTGGCTTGTGAAAAGTACGGGTAGTTGCCCAAGTGGTTCCCGCGAATCGGTCCTTAATTGCCATGGGTGTGACAAGCAAAACCATACACCCACAGCCACCATTTAAGTCCAATTTTAGTAATTTAACATCAGCCTATCCAAAGTTCCATTTTCCCGACATTGAGTCGAATCAAATAAAAAGATAATATTTGATTCCAAGGTGAGCTATGTTGCTAAGCATGGCTAAGTAGGTCCTATCTCTAGCCAAGTCATCCAATGAGACCTAAGCTAGTCAAATTATCACCCAAGGTTATGAAGGAATGGATAACAAATAAACAGGGTCTCGAGTAAGTGGATAGGTTATCTCATATTCCATGTAATTGGCAAAACATGCAATTAATTTATAAATCATAAAATATTCCACAAAGTAGGTTCAACATGCTCAAGGATGAATGTGTGACTTGCCTTGCGACCAAACATCTTCGATTGCTCTTCCGAACTCTTCCGTAGACTCCGTGGTCTTCCGAATCGACGATTATACGCGACTACACGCAAAACGATAAAAATCCTAAGAAACTCCAAATAAACAGTACATACAAAATTATACAAACAAGTAGATTATAATTTTAGATGAAATTAGGAAGAAGAACGGATCGAATCGGAGTTCGGATGGAAAAGATATGGCTTCTGGAATATCGAATTCAGAAAGAATTCCGAAAAGAATTGGAAAAGAATATTCTCTAGATTTTGGGATTAAAATAAATATTTTTGGCAGTGTACGGTTGTGGGGGCCACTGGTCAGGGAGGTGGTTCACAGTGGACCTGGTTCATGGATCCGAGGGAAAAGGTGAAGTGGTGGACTGGAGTGAGGTGTCTGCCTCATGGACAGAGAAACGACGTCGCTACTGAGGTGGATATCGATGTGGCACGAAAGGTGAGTTGGCGATGAGGTAGATCGATGACGAGGAAATCAGGGCTGAGGTAGCAAACGAAGTGGTCTGGTTAGGATTGACGTGGCATCGGATTTAGACGTGTGGAGGTGGCTGGATTAGTGAGGTCCAATGACCCAAATTGGACTTGAAAGGATCGGACGGACGAGATTCGATCAACGGTTTATGAAGATTAGATGGCTTGGATACATATACGTCGGGATCACAGGGGAGGGGGAGACGCTGGGGTCCGTGCAACAGTGGTACGCCGAGGGGCCAAAACGAGCTCGGCCGTCCAAGGCGCAGCACCGGAGACACGCTGGCGCAGCGGCCGGGGAGAGTGATAACGATGGTAACGGTTGACGGTGGCGCACAGGAAACGGTGCGGCCAGGGACTGGGAACAGCAGGCGGCGGCGTCGAGGGGGAGACGATGATGGCGGGACCGATGACGCGACGGCAACATAGGGAAAAACGACTAGGCAACGGCGCAGACCGATTAGCGAGGTGGCAACGACGGCAATTGACCGCGACGCGGCAGAGTGGCCTAGATGGGAAGAACAGGGCGTCACCGATGGAAACACGAGGCTTACCGGCGGCACTGGATCGTGGAGACGGCAACGACGGCTCGTCGGCCAGGACGACGGCGCAACGACGACGGGACGACGGCGCAACAACGACGACCAGCGGTAGGACACAAAATAGGTGGCAGGCTGGCACAAGGCACAGAGTAGGCGACAGGACAGGCGCAAGGCACAAAGCAGGCGGCTCAAGTGTTGGGCGGCGTGGCAGGCGCATGGGATGAGGGCGATGACACCGGTGACGGCTTGGCAGAGAGGACGACCACGACGGCGATGCGTCGGCCGGCGAGCTGGGAAGAACAGAGGGTGTCGGGAACATACGACAATAGCGACGACCAACAAAAAGAGAGGACAGGCAGGGCAGCGTGGTGCTCACCAGCGGCTGGCAAAAACGACGACGCCGACGGCGGCTTGAGTCCTTCCAACGATAGCAGGGCGGAGCCAGGCGGTGGCGGCTTAGGGTGGGGAGCAGAAGAGGGGCGGCGCACAGGGCAGCCGGAGGAGCAGGCCGAGGCGGCGGTGAAGATGGCGACGATGCCCCGCGTCGACGTGGCGGCCCTGGCCATCGGCGACGAATGGCGGCGTCGGAGTTGGGGGAAAACAGGAGAGGCGGCAGCCGAGAGGCAGCAGAGGCAGGCGACGGCGCACGGGGCGGTGGCGCTGGATGTGGACGACGGCGACGACGTTGATGACACAGCGACCGACAGTCCACGGCGCGACGACGGCATTCAGTGGTGTGCAGAGGGGATGAGTCCGAACGGCGGTTTCCCGAGCTGAGAGGCGCCGGAGAGGGAAGAAAGATGAGAAAGAGTGGGGCGGCGGCTAGGGCTCACCGAGGCAGCACGAGACGGCGGCGGCGGCCAACCGGTGACGTCGGCGCGGGTAAGAGCGGCTGCGGCTGCGACTCCAGACGGCAGCGACGTAGCGCGCAGGCGACGGTGTGACGGGAGGAGGCACATGCGACGTGGGAGCGTGGGCGCAGGCGACGGCAGGCCACGCGGCGGCTCGGGCCAAGGGTGAGCAGGGCGGCGGCGCGACGACGCGGGGCGGCACGGCGTCTGTGCGGGCGGCGGTGACAAGGCCAGGCGGCGGCGGAAAGGGCGCAGATGGGCGGCTACTAGCTCGGCTAGATGAGGGAAAAAAGGAGAGAGAGGCACAGGGGGTCCCATTTACGAGCGCGGTGAGGCGAAGACGTGGCCGGGCGAGGCGCGACGTGCCGAGAAAAGCGGCGGCGCGTGGGAGCGTGGGCGCTGATCGGGTCTAGGGCGGCGCAGAGGCAGGCGAGCTCGGCGTGGGACGAGGGAGGCGGCGGTGGGCTGGCGCTGGCCGGGGGGGAAGCGAGGGAGCAGGCAGAGCAGGCCGGGGAGCAGCCCAGGGCGGCGGCGGCTTGGCTCGCTGGCTACCAGAGCAGAGAGAGAGAGAGAGATAAGAAGATGAATAGGAGAGGGAGTACCAGAAAGGAGGAGAGAAAAAATAAAAGGAGGAAAGGAAAATTGGAAGGAAAATAAAGAAAAGAGAAAGGAAGGAGAAAAAGGTGGGGATTTTTGGGGATTTCTCCGAAGATTCTCCAAATTTAGAATTTAAATTTTAGAACTTCGAGAGGTATCAGGAATATCAGAAGTTGGGAAATTGTTTGGAATTTTGGAGGGTCGCGAACGCCGGCATATATATATATATGGAAAAACAAAAGTGTCAAAACACCTTTGGAAATCAAAATATTTCTTTGGAATCGAGGAAATTTGCCAGAATTTTTGAAACTCTCCAAGCATAAGAATATTTTGAGAATTTCGAGAATATTGGAAGGAGTTAACAGGAATATTCCGAAATCAGGATAAATTTGGGAATATTTGTGGAATTAGGAACTTGTGGAAAAATGGAGGGGATTTTGCGTTGACCGAGAAATTAGGATATTCGAGGAATATATTTCAGGAGTTTGGGAAACGGAATAAATAAACGTCCAAAATATGGGGAATACTTTAGGAGTCGAGAACAGGAGAGTGAATAGTTTAGGAAACATTCGATCGCTTGAAATATCGGTATATTTTGAGAATCGGAACGTCGAGGAGGTTTTAGGGTTCCTGGAGCGACACGAAACCCTAGAAGAAGGGAGTTAGAGTTCACGATGAACGGGGAGGTTTCAAAGGACTGAACCGAAACGACCCAAACAGGGAAAAAGACAGGGGTTTTATTACAGATTTATCTAATTATAGAAATTATCTTTGTCCCATTAAAATTAATTCTGGAGCTCCGAAAATTCCGAAAAAAATTTCAGAGAGTTTATTAAATCGTGGAGAATTTACCAAAAATAAATGCCACCACAAAACAGATAGAGTTTAATATTATAAATACTTAAACGCTTAAAATATTCCGACCAAAAACCCCGGGAATATAAAAGCGTCCAAGCATTTATTTAAAATTTTTAACTTGGGATTTTTAATATTAGAAATTTCAAAGTTTTATTCAAACACATTTCTCAAACAAAAATTTTCTAGCGTATTCTTGTATTTCGAATTACCCAAAAATAATTTTTAATTAAAGCGATTTTTAGGGTATGACAACAATGCCCTATGGCTTGTGAGTACCTAGACATGTATCACCCTCACATTTGGACAAGAAGTAAGTTTTCCAATGCTTGCAAGATTGAATATGTATGTAATAATCTTGCGGAATCGTTCAACAATTGGATCAATGGGATAAAAGATTTACCTCTTGTTGACTTAGCAAATAAACTGAGGCGAATGATCATGAAGCAGATGTCAAGAGGCAAAAGGTTGCAGAGTCTCTAATAGGTAACATCCTTCCTAGTGTTGTTAGGGCTCTCAATGCTTAGAGTAGAGATTTGAATTTTGAAATTTCAAAGAGTGGAGCCACTGATGCAGAGGTGACTATTTTGACATGAAAACAAAGAAGTACAACACTTATGCTGTGTTCCTTGACAAAATAGAGTGATATGTAGAAGGTGGCAAGTTTCTGGTAAACCATGTTTGCCTGCAATTGCACTAATTTGCTCCATCAGGGGAGCAAAAATAGATGATTATGTGAATGAGTGCTTCTCAGTTGCTAGATTCAAGATGGCCTATGAGAGTTCAATTACACCTATCTCAGACAAAGATTAGTGCCCTATAGCAAATCCTGGGTTCAAAATGCTAACTCCTAAGCTTGGAAGGTTAGTTGGAAGGCCTAGAAAAAATAGAATTCCAAACAATGCAGAGGGTAAGAGCAAGGGCAAGTGCAAAAAGTGTGCAAGGTGTAAGGGTTTTGGTCATCATGCTAATAATTGCAAAGAACCTGAGTGGGGTTGACCCTGATGATCCTTGTAGAAGGCCAGCGTCACAAGCTAAAACAAGGAAGACGTAATAATTCAATATACCAATATTCAGAAATTTTGTTTCTATCCAGAATACTCATTTTTACATACTTTTTTATGTAGGAAGAAGAAGGCTGCAGTTGTTGCTGTTAGTCAACATGGTGGAGTTGATGCAAGTTCCTCACAGCCCACTCCTAGCATAGTGATAGCAGTGCAAACTATAAATGTTTCTGCTTCTCAGCCACCTACAAGGAAAACACCACCTAGGCAGGCAAAAATGAAGGCTGCAAGTACTAGCTCTTCTATGGCTGCAACTATTAGGAGGAGTCTTCTTGACTAACTGACAATGAGCTCCTTGTTATAGCCATCTACCAATATTATTAGCTGCATGCAATTTGGGTACTCTATATTTTGTATGGACTTGGTACTTGCAGGACTGTAGATCTTGTTCTGTTTTGTATGGTCAACAAGCTAAACCAATGCATTGCTTATGCTGTAAAATCCTATGTATTGGTGGATCTTATGCACTAGTTCAGTTCCAGATTTCATTCAGTTTCCATTCATTTCAACTACTTGCACACATTTCAACTACTTGCACACATGCAACTCCAGGCTGAAATATAGACTGAGATGGTACTATGGAAGCGTCACATATACACATTCAACAATTTATTTCATTCAGAAAACATCATCCATCATTGCATTACACTGGTACATCCATGGTACCAAAATAGATGCTTAAAAATACAAAATTAACGCATGTGTTTAGCACTGACAGCAACTAATGAAAGCAATGCACTACGTAGCCATCCACAAGTAATTTGTTGCTGAGGGCCGAACGAGAGCTACAGAGCACGGACGACGGTGATGAGGATGGCAGCGAGGGCGACGATGAGGCTCTTTAGTGGCAACAGCTCTAGGATGCCCAAAGTATGGCCCCGGACGAGACACGGGAGAAGGTGGCGGCGTTCGCCGGCATGGGGGGAGTACAAGACACAGGAGGCAATCTCCATTCACCGTCAAGGAAGGAGACGCTCGCTGATGACTGCAATGCCATGGCTCCGCTGGCTGCTCGAGCTCTAAGGTTAGAGAGCGATGGGGATTTTGGTCCTGTTTTCCACCATTAACCGGACGAACGAGGAAGTAGTAACGGATGTGGTAAAAGTCGAATTTTTGTTGACGGGGCGGTGGCATCAGCTGGAGGTGCGTGGTGTGGGTGGTATTTTTGGTACCAGCCCAAACACGATGGTACATATTGAATTTTTTTCTTTGTTTAGAGATTAAGATTGAGAAGAGTGGAAGTTATGATTAGTTAAGATGGAAAAGGAGCAAAGAAAATTATATAAGAGATGCTTGTGATTGGTTGAGATTAATAAGTATAAATTTTAAATTCTAGATGTTCTTATATTTTTGGATAGGAGTACATAATTTTCCTTTTATACATTATTCTCTTTTATTTGGCTTTATAGAATTGTAATTTACATGGAAAAGTATAAATGACCAAATGATGTATTTGTTAAAAAAAATCGCATTCTATGTTTTAAACAATATAAGGACTTGAATGATTCATTCTTACCGGTTTTAAGCGTACGGATATTTAGCTACTACCTCTGTTCTAAAATATAGCAAGTTTTAGCTGTGCACCTAGATATATATTTATCCAGTTGTATCGTCAGAAGTTATTATATTTTGGGACAGAGATAAGTAGTATATATACCAAAAGCATAATCTGAAACTATTGGAGTTGGAGTGAGCGACAGCAGATGTACATAACTAGATAAGCTTAACGAAATTAAGGACAAACATGCAAATGCAATGCACGGCATTAACTTGACTCCGTGCTGTACTAGGCACGAGACGTGTTTCTTCAACCTACGCATGGACGGGTGGCTATACAACCCTGATGTACGATGCTAAGGTCAAAAATGTACTGCCTCAGATACAGCAAACATAAGGCCTCAAAAGAGACGATTTTGTACACAAATCTCCCTACATAGCTGGTTACTTGCGCTCTTAGTAGACGTTTCTTTTCATGCGAAAATTATTCCTTCCAATGTGTGGCATGTAGTTACACGTACTTTGTCCGTATATAATAATGGAAGTCACTCTTGGTCTCGGTAGTTAGTCCTTCGGTTCTAAATACTTGTCATCGAATACTACTTATATTTATATTTAAAGTTTGGTCACTTATATTTTAGCAATAAGTTTATAAATATTTAAGAATATAATATATTATAAAAGTATGTTGCAAGCTAGATATGATCATACAATTTTATCATCAAAATATGATAATTTAGAAATTATTGGGAGCCAAAAGTAAATGGGAACGAAGGGAGTAACTAGATATACACATATTTTTTTCATTATGAATAATTTAAATTTGATGATAGAGCCACCTAGCTATGTCTGTAACTACACCGTCATACTTACACATCTGAAAATTTCATAGCTTATTAAAAAGTTGCTATAAACAAATGCACGTATGGCGAATATAATTAATAATTCTTTTGCGCTCTCCACTTGAGCTCCACTCACACAAGATCCAAATTCCACAGCACGTGCAAATTAATAGCAAAAGAGTTTAAACAAGTCAGAGAACTATTTTGTTAACATCTAGATGATCACAAGTACATCGCTGTCAAGAAACGCCAACCTCTCCAATATCTTTTTGTTTTTTTGCTTTCCTAAACCTAGAATTAGTGACAGGGGGCTGAAATATTAAAAAAGAACAAATAATTTGCCTGCGATGAGGATATCTTGATTTGACCTCACCTAATTTCTCGTTATTACTAAAATTATTTTCTTTGTTTTAAAATATATATAAGTATTTCTAGGAAAACCCTTTGCTGGTTAGGAAAACTAGTCTTATGTACCAAGTTATTTGTTTCTAAAATAACGTCACATGCACGCATAGAGACAAACCACACGCAAGATACAGGCCTATATTTTCTCTGCACACACTTGAATATTTTAGGGGTGCTTTAAAGAGTAGGCATGTGTATATGTACTAAACATGTAAATAAAAATTTGGCTTTAGTGAATTGAGCGTAGCTTAGTTTGTTAGATTTATTGTTGTGGAATATGTATACCTGGGTTTGAGTTTCCGATTCACCACACTTATTTATATTTATAACTAATTGTTCTTTCACTGATAGACAACATTTTCATCGATAACGAGACATCTATACGCGTGTCAATCTCAAGATACACTAACAAAGTCTCTTGGAGGTGTTCATAGGATAGGGTATGCATATTTATATCCATAGGGTGAGTGTGTACGCGTGTATATAAATATCTACGTTTGTACCATGTTCTGAAAAATAATTAGCTTGAAAGGTCTCTTTGTAATGTTAGAATTTTTCTTGATCCTATGAACATTGAACTGATTTGTACAAGTTAAATTGCACTAGATGTATATAATTAGAGTAAATTTTATAAAGCTACATATATTTCGATTAAACTATAGCAAATTACATATTTAAGGGGTGTATTACAAAACTATAGATTTAAGGTATAGTATCCTTAAACTATAGATTTAGCATCAAATTATTCCAAAACTATAGTTTTATAACTCCCGGGTCTAAACTCTAACATCAGTATTTTCACTACCAGAAAACGCTATTTTCGTGAGGGTGACGAATTTTCGTGAGGGTTTTTGATGCACCCCCACGAAAATCACAATTTTCGTGAGGGTGCAACGAAAACCCTCACGAAAACATATTTTCGTGACGGTGCACCATCACGAAAATGATTTTCCCCTCACAAAAAAGTGTACAGTGCCATCTACCCCACTCGGACAAGAAAGCACTAGACCAACTGATGGCGTAAGTATTTCACATGTGATTATACCCGCACCAAAGCACCAGATCCTGTTAAAACTCCAAAGTTAAAAGTTAAGCGTGCTCGGGCGGGAGGATGGGTGACCTCCTGGGAAGTCCTTTTTCGTGAGGGTGAGCACCGTCACGAAATACCAGCCGGGTGTACGCGTAATTTTCGTTCGTGAGGGTATTCCTATTTTCGTGAGGGTATTTTAACCCTCACGAAATTTCAAAATTCTAGTAGTGTTTTATGATAACTTTATTATTAAATTTATAGTTTTGTAATACTTTACCTTAAATCTGTGGTTTTATGTTAAATTTGATGTTAAATTTATAATTTTGTCATACCCTACTTTAAGTCTATAGTTTAGTTAAAGTATCTACAATTTTTACAAAACTTACTGTAAAGGATCTAAAACCATAGCCATGGTACCAAATCTATGGATATGCTCCAATTACACCGAAATCGACTTGATACGTGCCAGCGCATTAAGTGCAGCTCAGGGACGTGTCTACATCAAACGATAGTTGAATTGACATGTGACATATCTCCCAAAGCAAAAGAGCTTAGGTCCATGGATGTGACAGGTGACGCCTCTCAGAACGTTCGGATCGGCTGAGCCAAGCTCGCCATCCGAGAAAGATCCGCGAAGCCAACCACCTCATTTTGCAGGCCACATGTGTGTATAAATTGCAAGCCTCGCCGCCCTGAAGATTTATCCAATCCATCACAAAAAAAAAAAGGATAATTCAGAAGTGAAAAGTTGAGCACTGTGTCATGGCGGCTTCCATAGGACTGAACCCTGAATCTTTCTTCAGGGACTCCTACTCCTACTCGTCCTCCCCTTTCATGGCCAGCTACACGCCGGAGTTCTCGGCCACCACCACCGACACCGATTTCTCCGGCAAGTTTGATTTCGACTACTCGCTGCCGGTTCCGGCCTTCACCGATGCCGGGGATAAGTACCCGAATGAGAACACCATGTATGCATGCATTCTTGGTGTTGGATTAATTATTTATGGAGTTAATTTGGTGCTGAATTGTTGGTTTGATTTGATTAGGATAAGTTGCGAAAGCGAGAAGAGGATGAGCGCGAGGGTGAACGGGAGGATCGGGTTCAGGACGAGGTCCGAGGTGGAGATCATGGACGATGGCTTCAAGTGGAGGAAGTACGGCAAGAAAGCTGTCAAGAACAGCCCGAATCCCAGGTACAAGAATATTGATGTCACTACTGCCAACAATGTCTCTTGCCTATCAAGCTTAATTAATTACAACTTTAATCACTACTAGCTTACTGGTGTTCTAGCCAATCTAGCTAGTTAAGCTCAAGACCACCATGCTGAAACATTACCTACTAGGAATAAGTCTTATCCGTTCAAATCAATGTGTGCTTACGGTTTTAAGTTTCGGAAATTTCATAAAAATATTCAGACTAATCTTAAAATTTGAACAGATTTTCACTTTGCAAGAACCAGATTTGTTTTTTTTTTACGGGTGCCCACCTGAATTTGAACCAGATTTGTAATTCAAACAAATTCAAAATGTTTGGTCGGTGTTACTTCCTACTAGGACTAGGTACTAATAGACTCAAATTAAATTTCACTCCAAAATTGTGAACCTTAGGAGTGTTCTGGACGAAATTTTGTTCTGAAAAACCTTGCATACATATGTTTTGGATGATGAATTCATCATGAATAATCTGCATGTGCAGGAACTACTACCGGTGCTCGACGGAGGGGTGCAACGTGAAGAAGCGTGTGGAGAGAGACCGGGAAGACCACCGCTACGTCATCACCACCTACGACGGCGTCCACAACCACGCCAGCCCCGCCACCGCGCTGCACTACGCCGGCGGCGACTACTACAGCCCGCCGGGTAGCGCCGGCTCGCCGCCGGCCACCTACTCGGCAGGCTCGCTGCTCTTCTGAGGCTGTTTCACCGTATATCTAGTTAATTATCTACTAGACGCCCAGGAGCTAGCTAGGCTAGAAAATAGAGAAGTTTAATTACCTGAATTAATCACCTTACAAACTCTGATGTATCATATTATCACGACAGTGACTACTTGTTAATTTTGCTGATGTGATCTTTGGTTCGTGTTCATGACTTGATGTATTCATTAATGGCTTTTAATATACAATTTTCAGGAACAGATATAGACAGACACTGAGATGAGAGATCGCCTTTTTCTCTTCTCTTCTTTGCTGAAGTGATCTACTTTCAGAGCGCTAGATTTTTCTTATTTTAAGGAATTAATATGCATAAGCTCTGCGTATCATCTCAAAATAAACACAGTAGATCACCGATGAACGACAAGAGTCACTAGCTAGGCTGCAGTCTCACAAGATTTTTAATTGCGACATAGAGGTTCAAATCGACCATTCACACCCTAAGTTTATTTAAACTAGCACCGAAATCAAACGTGGATAACCAAACATAAAAAGATGATATTTACTAACAAGATTTAGCCAAAGCCTATATCACAGGGCACTAATTAAGGTGCTTCTCTTCAAACTAGCATATTTACAGCATATCTTATTCCCTCGTCTCTGCTGTTGACATATGGTTATCTTAGGTGGTGCTCTCTAACTAAGAGGGACCTTAGAATATAAAAATCCAACTTTATTTATTGATATCCTAATACCTATTACAACTTCAAATTCTACAAATAACTGGCTTTATGCACATATTCAACATAAATTCTAAAAAAGTTCACGATTCCATAATGGAATTTTTGAAATTTCAAGCCTACCGGTGAGTCTAGTAGGATGTGCTCTAGCTTAAGATTTAATTAGAATTTGTTCAAATCCAACAAACTACAAGTTTGAAATTAGTGAAACCATGTTTAAAGTTTAAAACTCTTCATTCAATATTTCCTCTCTCTCCCCCTCTTTTTTGCATTATGCAATGTAAAACACTTTTTGTCTCTATATGGTATGCGCATCATTTCGATGGAGTAACAAATTACTTTTTCTATCTTAAAATATAAGGATTTCTAAGTATTCTTCTAAGTCAAACTTATAGAGTAACATCTATCACGTCAAATAAGTAACCTATGAAATATATTTCATAATAGATCTAATGATACTTATTTGATGTTGTAAATATTATTATTTTCTATAAGCTTAATCAAAGTCATGATAGTTTGACTTAGAACAAAACATGATATTTTTATATTTTGGGACAGAAGGAGCACCAACTAAGTAACCTTGACCTAGCTAATTAGCTAGCCTGTTAGTTTCTTCCTTTAGTCTAGAATTGCCAGCATATAAATTAAACCGGTTGAATTCCCAGTCAACGTGCGAGACCTGATCGAATGGGTAAGAAAAGTCTCTTGCAACATACTATCATTCTGCGAAGTTTCTGTACTCATTAATCTCCCGCTTGTTTATCTTATCAATCAAATGGACACCACTCTTTATCATCGGAATATTCAGTTGAAAAATAATACTCCCTGAAATGGTTCCATCATGCAAGAAACTTATTCGAAAACCATACATTACATATTCCTTATGGACCAGGAATAGCATGTATTGGACTTGGAATGTTGTTTTTTTCGTTAATTAGGATTTTGCGAGGATTGAACTCCTTTTTAGTTATACTGGTTTAGGTCTTAAATGGATTCTAAATTTACTTGTCATGTTACGAAAGTATGGACATGAAATTCGTAGAACAATGCATGCAAAATTTAACTAACAGCTCTTTTAGGTGCTCCTTCTTACTTGCAGGTGGTAATAGCTAATGATAAATACTAGTCAACATTGAATTTTTTATTTGTTTTATCTAATGATAAATATAATTCCACCTGCTAAGTAATAAATCATAGCAGAAAGGGAAGCACCCAAAAGCCCATAATTATCGTTTCTAAATTTAACCGCATATGCGAGAATTAGAGGTCTACTAAAACTGCAAAGTTAGGCTCGTAGCCCATTAGAATGGACCTACACGCCATTGTTTTGGTATCTAAATCAGGTAGTAATGAAATGTCATCAAAAATCAAGCTAAGAGCAGAGTTGAAATGAGTGGGAGAAAAATTGTACTTCACAAATGATCGCTTGAAAAACCACAAATTCTGGATACGCAAAATGAAACTAAATATACATTGGTCAAATTTGGAAATAAAAATCTTCATAAGCATTTACATGCTTTCTAGTCTGTTATACTAGATTTGATCATAGAATTTAAACTCATTAGAATGGTAAGTAACAGAATATTCTAAAAGTAAAGTAAAGTAATTTAATTTTCTTTTGCGGGGCCTATAATTTGGATTTGAAAATATTGCAATTGCGAACTGATGTAATAACTTTCCCGATTTAGTTTTATTAAATTTTCCAAATTTAAAAGTCAAACTCACGAAATTAGGTTACGTTTGGTTTGCGAGGTCACATTGGTGTGCCGAACTATACCGAATCATGTTAGGTTTGGTTCAGTTCGGTACAGGTACTATTCAAGTCGAGCATGTGGGGGCCCACCTGTCATACTCAGACAAGCCCAGCAACAAGCTCCCCATCCCGTCCTCGTCCTCCTCCTCCTCCTTCATCAGCGCTCACTTCGCCTTCGCCGCCGTCTCCTCGCCCTTCCTCCTCCCCGCCCCTCGCGAACCCTAGCGGCCAGCCAGCCATCCTCGTCCTTCCCCACTGCACCAATTGCCGGCCGCGTCGGAGGGTTGGGGGGCTTCCCTTTTTGTTGGATCTCTGGGGCGGCGACGGCCGGGGAGACGACGATGTCCGGAGGCCAAGAAGAGGGCTCGGGTGATTTGGGTTCGCCGAAGATAGCGCAAGGTATATCATGGGAATCAATTGCACTTCCTTCTTTTTGAAATAGGAAGAAGTTTTGGTTGGCCCGGTGGTTGTGAATTCGCATGACCCAGTTTAGTTTGTTCACTTTTATGGTGATTCGTTGTGGCCTACCGTGATATAATTTTAGGGATTCTATGGACAAGTCTAGGAGAAAAATCGTGCCGTAAGTAATTTGATTGAAAACCAGAAAATGTTTATTCCAGTGTTGTTTAGCAAATCCAAACAATTTATCCACGTATTTTGTGTAAGGCAAAATTAAACATGTTCTTAACAGAGGAATTATCTCTCCGGAGACATCTGATAAAAGCCAGAGGAATGTGTGATTTCTTGGATAGACGGATAGAGCTTTTATTCTCTGTTCAATGTTAATTGGTCAACCTGTTTGTTGTTCGACACCGCTAGAGGTGTCAGATTCATGTCGCCCATGTAAGATGCAAGTCATGCGTGGATACGAGTCGACATGCCCAATAATTGTTGGAAATGTGTGACCTGGTACACTGCTGAAGCCTTAATAAACTTATTGATCGACATGGATTTCAGATGCCTGAATGGATTGAATACCAAATTTGCTAGTGTGAAAATGAGAATACGGTAATGTTCACAAGGTGATGACACCAGATTGATTTTACTTGTTATAGGGTAGCAGTATTTAGCCGATCAAAGGTATGCAGATCTGAATGGTGAATACCATTCAAGTAGTATGAAGGTGGGAATCATCCTGGTGTGCACCTCTAATAATTGTGCAATTTCCAACTGCCTTGTATATTTACATGAAAATTGAATGAGACTTTGAACTTCAGGATTGCTCTAGTTTATACCCAAAAAACTTCCATTTCGTGTGAGACCAAACTGATGATTGTAATGTCATGTTCTTTAATAAAACTGGATAAGAAATAGTAGTGTAAACGACGCCTTGTATGATGATTAGAGTAGATTTATATCAGGGAGTGGTGGACTCCCAATAGGTTAGGTAGTTCATTGATAACTCTGTGACATTGGTTTGGGGAGACCAAAGGTGGTTGAAACACTTGCTATATTGATTAGAGTAGTTACAGTATTTCAGATCAAGCAGTGATGAATTGCCAATGGGTCTTATAATGCAATGACTCTGTGTCAAGGATTTGGAGAGAAATGATTTTGCATTTGCTATAATACTTTAAGATGCGGAGTGCAAATATTCATTAATGCATATACCACTTGCTGCCACAACTATTACTTGTATCATTGGTTTCTACTGTTTCGCAGAATCTTAAGTACTCCCTCCAGTCCAGTACAAAAACATGTCATTTTGGACATCAATGTGGTCTTCAAAAAGTAACATTGGCCACTAATTTCTATTACAATATATTTTTGAAACATAACAAATTAACAATGTTATTATATTACTAAAGTTCTTTCCGCAGCAAATATACCCATATGATTTTCATACATCTAATCCAAATATTTAAAAAGATATACATGTTTAAAGTTTTGAAAGTTTGACTTAGGACATATCCAAAACAACTGTTTTTTGTGACTGGAGGGATTATGATTTACCTACTGTCAATGAGGTTACTGCAATTTTGCACCAGCATCTTTTTAATCCCTGTCACTTAATCTATTCTTGTAGACCACATCATGGACCTAGGTGACAACTCTAAGATCAAAAGGGCAAGAGCCACAAATTGGCCTACAGTCATGTCAAAGTTTGTGCTTGATTGGTACCTTCAGAAGAAGAAGGAGATGCCACCTAAGACCAAGTTCAAGAAGATGCACCACCATTATTGCACATCTGTACTAAATGCTAGATTTGGGACAACATTCACTGTTGATCAGGTCCATCGCCACTTTAGGCGCTTCAAGGAGGTTTGGAATATTGTTGCCCGTTATATGAATGTGAGTGGGAGCAGGTTTGACAAGAAACACAAAATGTTAATACTACCTCCTTCAACTATGGCTAGTCTACCTGTAAGTATTTTAATCATTGGAAATTACTGCTATTTTCACTGTTCTCCTAGTACACTAATGATTTTTTTCCCTTGTATAGATAGCAGAGCGTGCAATTCTCGCTAAACCAATTCCATTCTTCAATCATATACAAGCTCTCTTTGGTGAGTGGTCAGTGGATGGTGCCCCCGTGACAGACCCAATTGCAGCTGCTGACATTAACGATGATGACATGGAAATTCAGGATTCATTGAACATGATGGCCAATTGTGCAGATGCAAGAGACCCTGATGGGGCAGACTTGGACAAATTTGTTTTGGAGGATGAAGATGACTGTCATGAGGTGGCGGCAAGTAGTGGCGCAGTGCCTTGTGAAGTGATGTCTGACACTAGTGCGCCATCTGCCCAGCCATCTGGATCCTTTGCCGAGAGCACAATGGCTGCTCTCAAGCCTGGTTTGAAGAAATGCAAAATAGTCAGCAAAGCAAAACCAACCCCAAACCCAAAAGCACAGGCTCCTGTGCCACATGATGGCAGGAAAGCGGATATGGTAAAGAGTACCTTAGCTAGGATCCGTGACAGCCCTGCAAAACCAATACGAGCAGCAACGGCATCATCAGACCCAAATGCTCCTCTATGGAACATGCTAAAAGAAATCCCACTGACACCTGCTGATAGACTCTCAGTAGGGATTTGTCTTTGTAAACCAGAGTTTGAAGTTCACCGAAGCTTTTTCATGAACATGGGCAGGGAGTACCTTGAAGCTTGGGCCCATAAGTTCTTATCTGGAGGTGAACCTGGATCCTTGTAGTCTAATAGCGCAGAATCTGGATGGTGGTTCTTCCTTTTACCGCATCAATAGCAACCCATCTCTGCTGATGGATTACAGTTTATAGAGCCTTGTTTAAGCTGCTCAAACATATAATTGGTAAATATAGTAGGCAATGTGAAACTCATCTATCTTGACCCATAGCTGACAGTTCAGCAATGTCGTCTTGTAATTTGTGGACAAGGTATTAACATCGCAAGTTGGTAAGCTGTCCAGAGCTTACTCTACAAGTCTACATCTGATGTCGCGAGGTTACAGACGATGCTGAAAATGATTATGTCTTTGTACAGATTCAGATACCTTTACCTCCCTTTTCTTCATCTGAGTGTGCCCTTTTGTGTTTAACCTTCATGTGTCAGTCTAACTGTATGCTGTCCTCTCTTGAGCAAGACAGCTCTACCTATCCTGATTGCTGCTATATACCTGCAGTATTGCTGACAAATAGTACGCTAAACACCTTTACAAATATTAGTCAAAGATTCTTCACTCTGGTTTATGCTCGCTCTGTCCATAAATATAAGGAATTTTGAGTTCTTTTAGAGATTAAGAATAAAGAGAAAATACTATAATATCCATATTAAATAAACAATGGTTGGAGGTAAGATGGAAGAAAATTAAATGAGAAGTGATTAATGTGACAAAGAGTATTCTAAAATCTTCTATATTTGTAGACAAATGGTGAGTCCTAAAATCTCTTGTATTTGTGTACGGAGTAGATGCTTATTGGCAATTTAGTGTCATGGTGCGGTGACTATCCCTTTCTATGTTTTTATAGTATTAGATACATTTCTTTATAAATGTATTCCCTCTGTCCCAAATATAACAACTTTTAGAGTTTAACTTTTATTCCAAATATAACAATCTAGTACTTGTAAAAGGTAATTTTACCGCTAAACTAACCATACTACCCCTTGACTTTATTGTCACCTCAACTAGCCCAAACCCACACCCTACCCACCCTGAGCGGGAAAACAGGTATTTTTATCCCTCTCCTTAATAGTTGTGCCAAGACCTAAAACGTTCTAGTATAATTTAGGACGGGGGGAGTAATAAACAGATATAGAACACAAATTTGAGGACCAAAGGAACAAGATGGACTTGAAGTTCATAACATAGATATTCATAACCAATATCTTCTAAGTAAATGGCTTTTCAAGCTAATAAATGAGGATGGTGTTTGGCAGAATTTACATAGAAGGAAATATTTAAAGAATCAATCAATTACATAAGTTATGAAAAGACCGGGAGATTCTCATTTTTGGTCATGACTAATGAAAGTTAAAGATAAGTTTTTAAGTATGGGAACTTTTGTTATTAATGATGGGAAATAAGTCAGGTTTTGAGAGCATAGGTGGATTGGTAATTTTTCTTTTAAGGAGCAGTTTCCTTCTTTATATAACATTGTTCGTAGGAAAAGTGCATCGGTTGCAACTGTTATGAGTACTGTCCCACTCAATGTATCCTTTAGAAGGGCTTTAGTGGGTCAAAATCTTGTTTCATGGCATAATTTGGTTGCTAAGATTGTCCATATTAATCTAAATGATGATAAAGATTTGCTTAAATGGAATCTTCATCATAATGGCCAATTTTCAGTCTGTTCTTTGATCAACAATGGCTATATAGAGAGGAATAAGGTAATATGGAAAATGAAAATGCCTCTTAAAATAAAGATATTTATGTGGCATTTGGTTAAAGGGGTTATGTTAACCAAAGATAATTTAGCACGAAGGAACTAGAATGGTAGTAAAAAATGCCGCTTTTATATGCATAATGAAACTGTCCAACACATGTTCTTTGATTGTCATGTTGCTAAATTTATTTGGAGAATCATCCATGTCGGCGAAACGGGAATGGGGTCCCACATTCTCCGGGGACGCATGGATCTTCGGCCACATCAGCTCCTCCGGGGCCCATATTCTGCACAAGTGGCGGCCGGCTACTACTGGTTACCCCGCTAAGTGCCTGGGGCCTGGGCGCTGCCCGGACCCGGGTGCACCATCCTCGGGTGTCGCCCCCGGGCCTGGGACCCACAGTCTCGGTCCCGGGACGCGTTCCCGGGGCACATCACTAGGGCATCCCTGGTCCCGGGACGTGCTTCCCGAGCCAGGGACTCACAGCCTCGATCCCCGAGGGACTCGGTGCCTCGTGCGCGCGGAGGGCTCGATGAGCTCTCCGCCCCGGGCACGAGGCCGGCTTGAGCGAATCAGCTCCTCAACTACCCGCATTAATGGCGAGACGACGGGGCGCCTCCCGCTTGTCTCCCGGTCGGACATGCGTGCACCGTCATGATGGCCTTCCGTGGGCCCCCTCCTAGTGCCGTCAGAGAACTTTCGGCTGGGAGGGCCTCGATTCTCCACACTCTGGTAGCGGAGGCGCGCGCTGTCACATCTCCATACTCCAGCCGCCCACAGCAGCCCGGCAGCGTGCCGACCAGACATGCAGCACCAACTCCGGCGTGACAACAGCAGGCGGACGTGTGCGACAAGTCGTATCATACCTGGAGAAGCTCTCTCTCTCTCAGCATGTATACCAGGCACTGTGGACTCCCCTTGCACGATAAAAGGAGGATCCATGCCAACGAAAAGGGGGAGAGCTTAGATGGACTCCGGTCCGAGAGAGCTCTAAAAAGGGCCCGACCAGTTCGGTCCTGATGAGCTCACTCGCTGGTTTCTGAGTCGAGCTCCTAGAGTGGCTAAGTCCCCAGCTAGCGCAAGCTCCTCAGCTCCTCTCGAGAACACCTTGTAAGGGCAAGCTACATTCATCTCCCACATAGCAAAACACACACAGGAGTAGGGTATTACGCCTCTGTGCGGCCCGAACCTGTCTACTCCTCCTGTCTCCCTTGTGTGTCATCGACCCGACGCCGCAAGCCGTCCTGTGAACAACTCCCCTGGTCGAACCTCAAAGGGGGGGGTCCATAGACTCCCCGTGGTTGGAGTTCCATCCTTTGACAATCCAAATTTCTTTTCAGTTGACGCCACCGAATAATGCTTCACATTTGTCTGAGAGTTGGCTTATGGGTATTGATTCAAAAACTAAAAAACATATTTTAGTAGGAGTATCTGCTTTATGTTGGGCCTTTGGCTTATTAGAAATGATATGGTTTTTGATAAAGCTCCAACGAAATCTTATATGCAGGTACTTTTCAGGGCGACGCATTGGCTTTGGTTTTGGACCTAGCTACAAAAGTGTGACGAGGACAAAGAACTCTTTCGTTTTGCATGTCGGAGTTTGGAGACAACGGCCATGCAAATCTTCGTCAACTTTGGATGGAGATTTAGTTATAAAATCGCTTTCTAAATAAGAAGTATCTTCTTTCATTTGGTTGGTGTGGTCCAAGAATGTTTTTTCGTTATCATTTTGTACAGTTGTCGGCGAAATGGGACAGGGGGTCCCACATGCCCTGGGGACGCATGGGTCATCGGCCACGTCAGTTCCCCGGGGGTCATCTCTCCATCGGCCCCGGGCTCGTCCCCGGGGCGTCATCGCCATCGGCCCCGGGCTCGTCCCCGGGGCGCCGTCTGCAGCAGCTTCGCTCCCGGGCCCGGGCACCGATACCCCGGTCCCGGGTGCCGATGTCCGGGCCCGAGGCCGACCGACTCGATCTCAGGTGCCGATCGCCATGGCTCCAGGGGCCGATCCACCCGAAGAACTCCAGCGGACCAACTCTCCAACTACCCGCATTAACGATGAGGCGACGGGGCGTGACGCTCCTGTTGCCCGCTCCTGTGCAGTCAGAGCCTTTTTGACTACGGAGAATCTTTTTACTGTGCAATCGCTGTTCACAGTCAGAGCCTTTTGACTTGGAGGCATGCACCATCACATCCCCACGCTCCAGCCGACCAGACGACCCGTCACGAAGACTAGGCCGCTCGCAGCCGACCTACCCGGCGTGGACGCAGCAGGCAGCAGCGGGCGGACATGCAAGACAAGACGGCGACAAGACAGTGAGAAGACAAGCCATACCCGCCCTCTCATGTAGCTCTCTCTATCAGCATGTACCCCTGGGTACTGTAGAATCCCCTTGCTCTATAAAAGGAGGATCATGCCTCTGGCTGGAGGGGGGCCGGCCTGAGCTCACTCTCCAGCTACTGCTCTTCTTCTCCGGCTCCGGCCGCGGGCTAGGATCACCTTGTAACACAGCAGACCACATTCATCTTCACATAGCATACACACAGGAGTAGGGTATTACGCCTCCGCGCGGCCCGAACCTGTATAAATCCTCTTGCCTCCTCTGTGTGCCTCTGTTCATCGTCTTCCCCGGCGCCCTGCGCGATTACCACGCTTCGGACGGTCCGGACCCGCATCGGACGGTCCGGACCCTTCTGCTTCACCACGGTTCGGACGGTCCGGACTCCCTTCGGACAGTCCGAACCCTGCCTCTTCTACGTCTTCTTCGCCTATCTTTCTTTTACACCTGACGCCGGCTTTACCTGAGAACTACTCCCCTGGCCGAATCTCAAAAGGGGGGTCACCCGACTTCCCGCCGTCGAGGTTTCATCCTTCGACAGCTGGCGCGCCAGGTAGGGGGAGTTTTCTTTTCAGGTGTCATGCCGGCAACACCGACGCACTCTATGGCAGGAGGCCATCGTCCGCGGGACTTCAACGAGGGGCTTGGCGGCTTCACCCCGCCGGGTGACGCTAGCCCGGCGATGAGCCCGCCACGCTCCCCATCTCCCTGGGGGCGCGCGGCGCGAGCCCGGCGGGCTGGGCCTCCGGCCAACAATGGCCATCGACCTCCGCGACCGGCTGGACCGGACGCGGGTTCAGGAGGACGCCCGAGTCACGATCGAGCGGCAGCGCGAGCGGCGTGCAAACGCTGCCGCAAGTCCTGGGGCCCCCGACCAGGGCCCTGGAGATGATGGCGAGCTCCCACGTTCCGCGTCACGGCGGAACAGGAGGAGGCGCCGGAAGGCCAGGAAGGCCGCCGAGGATTTCGCCTTGGCGGCTACGGGCGACCCCTGGAGACATGTCGCCCGCGGAGGCGATGACGGCGGTAAGCGGCAGAAGGCCGCGCGTGCGCCACCGCCGACGGCCCGGAAGTGGTGCCCTCTCCACCAGACGGGCTGGCACGACCTTGTGGAGTGCCGCGCCGTCCAGGGCTCAGCCGAGCGTATCGAGCCGGTGATAGCCCGGGGGTGGTACGCTTTCCATGGCACGGACCGGCACGACCTCACGGAGTGTCGCGCCGTCCAGCGCTTGGCCGAGCGCACCAAGCCGGCGATAGTCCGGGGGTGGTGCGCCTTCCACGACACGGACCGGCACGACATCACGGAGTGCCGCGCCATCCAGGACATGGCCGAGCGTCTCGAGCCAAAGACGGCCCGGAAGTGGTGCGCCGTCCACGAGACGGACTCGCACGACCTCACGGGGTGCCGTGCCGTCCAGAAGCTGGCCAAGCACGTCAAGAAGTCCCGGCAGGAGTAGTAGCGGGCCCGAGCTCGCTCCCTCTCAAGGGATCTGAGCCCGTGCGGTAGGAGCCCCTGGCTCCCGGGCTCATAAATAGCCCCGGTCGGAGCCCTTGGCTCCCGGGTGCTTATCTAGCCCCGGTCGTGGCTCCCGGGCGCGCATATCTGCCCTCGGTCGGAGCCCCTGGCTCCCGGGCGCATATCTCCCCCCGGGCCGGTCACGGAGAGCTCGCTCCCCCTCAAGGGACCTGAGTCTGAGGGAGCTGAGCCCGAGTCCGGGCAGAAGCGGTAGCGGGCCAAGCGCGCTCGAAGCGGTTCGAACGGTCCGAACCCATCGAGGACGGTCCAGTTGTAGCGGCTCAGACCGTCCGGCCCTTAGACGGACGGTCCGAATCCCGCTCCCGAGCCGGAATAGCCTCAATAAGGCGCGAGTACCCGGACAGCATTGTTGTAGGATCGAACACAAGAACCAAGCCTACCAGAGGGGGGGTGAATGGTAGGAACACCAAAAACCAAAATCTTTTGCGGAATAAAAGAAACCCTCAAACCTGGATGGAGTGCACCGGTCAGACCATCTCTGTTGCGCCGGTCTGACCGTCATATGTCCACCAGTAGAACCGCCGCCGCGCTCTTGTCGGATGAACCGTTGGAATTCAGAAGAATACACACCAAAGATGCTCTTCAAAGTAGATTAACTTTATTGCATCAAGATGTGTTTATAAAGTGCATACAAAGCACTCCTCTCTCTCAAAACTAAACCCTAACTTTTCTCTCTTCTAAAAGTTATACTACCAGGGCCTCAACCCCTCATCTATTTATACCTCAAACATCCTACACAAAGTAGGAGTAGAACTCCTAGTTCCACTAGAACTCAAACTTTCTATTACCAAATCTAATTACAATTTACCAAATTAAATTCTCTTTTCCGTAGCCAACTCAGACACCCTCACGCACATGAATCACTGTAGCACACCGACACTGTAGCACAAGTCGGATTACTGCAGCACCGCTCGGGGGTTACTGTAGCAGTCCGATTTACTGTAGCCTGTAGCAGTCCGATTCACTGTAGCAATAACCGATCTCTCCTATTTCCTTTTCTCCGAATTTCTCCTTGATTTTTCGAGCGCTTGCACACACGACTTGTGAAGCCTGTTACGAATACCTCCCACACGGTGTCCAGCCACCGTGTGCCACCTTGTGTCCAACCTCGTCACCCGGTATCCTTGACCGTTCTGGACCTCGACTCCTCTCTGAGTTTTGTCCCGATCCCACCGTTGACTGATGTTGACTATAAGATAAACTGACTTTAGTCCAACCTTGTCATATGGCATTCTGACCGTGCTAGACCTCGGCTCCTCCTTGAGCGTAGTCCCGGTCCTCACCATTGACCAAGGTTAGACCTCAAGTCACCTGCACACAAATAGACAAAACAACCGTTTCTGGGCACAGATATCGCAACCTGACCCACATTAGTCACACATACTCACACCAATATTCACAGTTATTTTCAAACCAAAGTTCATTGTAAAATCATTTGCAAAGCCAATTGTTCATCATAAAATATTAATCATGACAATGATTCTACAATTGTCTCGGCAAGGGCGGGTCCGGGGAAGTTGTCCCGACATGGTCCATGTCCATACCCGGGCCCCTGTGCCCGGGCACATATCAATCATACATAACAATCATATTTCAGTCCGGGCCCCTGGTCCTGACACATATTGAGCCGAGGCACAGATTCCCGAATCCGTGCCACGGGCCCGACACTGAGGTGTCGAACCAGGGCGGCCTCGCCAAGGCGAGTGCAAGCCTAGGAACGCGACACCCGGAATAGGGCGCGATAGCCCGGATAGCACCGCCCCGGCGAGAAATGCTTCCGGAAGATCGTCTCACATTCCATATTCAAGCCCGGGCCCCCGAAACCCGGCTTATATCAAAACCGCATTACAGTCCGGGGCCCCCGGGTCCCAGACACATTCTCGACGCTGGCCAGGGCCCCGGGTCCCGAGCACATGCCTTTCCCCAGCCTCGAGGCTCGCGAGGGAAGCGAGTCCGAGCTCCATTCCTAGGCACATCAAATATCTTCTCAAATCTGTCTGTATAAATATCCTGTAAGTTGGGCGAGCCCGGGCCAGCGCCGAACTTCTCCGGAAACTCGGCGCTGGCCGGGGCCCCCATGTATATACACTTTACATAAGCAGCGTTTTTTAATATCTTTTCCGGTCTCGTTCCCTTCGTCGTTTTCCATGTGTTGCGTTCGCGGCAGTCTCACCCCCTGGGGGTACCATCGGGCCGCGCCCGTACGGCGGCTGGATTATGCGCAAAACCCAACCGCCATCCGAGCGCGACCACGAGAACGCCTTCGGGAAGTGGTTGACACCACGGCTCGTAGCATGGGGCGGACAAAGGAACGAACCGGACGCTCTTACAGTTCACTATGTGCAGAATAAACCTTTCCCCGGCGATCCTGGGGGCGATTCGTACCACACCAAGTTGGGCGCCCGAGGAGGCCCCATTTCTTCCTGGCGTACCGGGCCGAAGCCGTTCCGTCGCCAGAGCTCTCCTTCGGCTCTCCCCGAGTACAACGCTACATCGACAACATCAACTACGACAAATATGCAGCTCGACGACCTCGACTCCCTCGAGGCAACGAAGGTGGCGCGCTCCGCCCCGCGTCGCTCGTTACCAGCAGGCCCCAAGCGCTATCTTTAGCGTAAGGTACGGGTCCGATCGCTTCAGGTTGGGGGTTGGTTCTCCGCCGTGTCCTTACACGTGCCGGAAAGAGGTAAACCTTCCCCTCTGTGGGAAGCCCCTTCCCGATGATCGACGTTTCCCGACCGGGTTCGGTAAGCCTGGGAGCATTCTCATAAATTTCTTCCATAAATACATTCTTCTCATCCCCTGGGGGCATACTCGGGCCGCGACCGTGCGACGGTTGGGGTTCGCGCATTATCATCAGTTCCTACCGACGAGTAATCGTATCCCACATGCTAGGTCCAGGGCGTTTGTCAAGCTCGCGGGGACCTAATGGCACCCTCCGGGGGCGCCCGTGTCCCTGCGGCTCCGACGCCTTGCCTGGCTAGCTTCGGTGATCGGTTCTATCCGGAGGTAGGGGGCGAAATGCTTATGCGTAATCTTTCCCTCCGCACGGCCGCGACCGTGAGGACCCCTTCGGGAGTTCGTTGTATGCAGATTAGACCCGTCTCTAGCAGGTTTGGGTAGGTTTTCCAAAACCTCCACGCCGGCCGGGTGCCCCATCTCATCGTCTTCCGGCGACCTCACTGCGCCCCCGAGTCCGATGGCTAGCACCCGGGGGCACGGAGGGCCCCCGGGCCCGGAAGACGGAAGGGGTCGAGCCTCAAAGCTCGCGCCCAGTCCCTCGCGTCGCTTGGGACCGAGCCCCCGGGGCCGGTGTGTTTTCCAAGCCGGATGGCACGGGTACTCGGCGCTCCCGGGCCTGAGGTGAATGCCCCGGAGAAGGCGTTTCCGGGCCCGCACGATGATCGGCCCCATCCCAGAGTCACATCCGACGCCGAGCCCCGGACCGGGGGCTGGCAACGCTCGCGGCCCCGGGGGGTGCTCGCTGGAGGGCCACGCCGCCCCTCAGCAACCCCCAGATAAGTAACCTTATCCAAACTTACGCATTGCTTAATCTGTATTCTTGCCCCATTGTATGGACAACCTAGGTCCCCAGGGCGAGCTGCGGCGCCCGACCTGGCCAGCTTGTCCCGGCGCCGCCAAGGCACGAAGGGCCCCGACCCGGAGAGACAGGAGGGGTGCGCAACCTGCGGACCCGTCGTCCCCGCCAGACTCATCCTCGGGCCCCTCGCACGCCGTCGAGAACCTGCTCCCGGGTAGGCGGCCGCTCCAGCCCCGCGAAAGGGAGCTGGGCGCGCACGGCGAATCACGGCGGATTGCCTAATACTTGGCGCTCCCGGGGAGGAACACTCCCGGTCCCGGGACTGCGCTCGCGAAGCGCTGCCGCCCTTCGCAATATCTAGATACGTTACCTTATCCGACTTTACATATTTCCACCAAAAAAAAAAAAACCTTCAACAAAGTTCTTGTATATGTTTTACAAACTTGTATTCTTCCCCGTATTTGTATGATCAACCTAGGCTCCCGGGCGGGCGGCGGTGCCCGACCTGGCCAGCTCCTCCCCGGCCACCGCCGAGCGGCCGGGGGCTTCGTGGCCTGGCGACCCGGGCCGGGCAGGATCAGTTTCTTCCAAGGGGGGCTCCCGGTGAGTCAAGAATGTCCTCAGCGGCTCGCTACGCGCCCTGGGCCAACGACGCCCGGGGGCACAGAGGGCCCTCGGACCCCGAAGACGGACAGGGGCCGAACCTGCAGACCTTGCCGCCCCGCAAGGCTCGCGCCCCGGGGAACCGGGTCCCGGGGCGGGCGACCGTCGTGTTCGCTGCCCCCGGGGACCGAGCTCCCGGGGCAGGCGGCTATGCCAGGGCCCGGCTAGGGGCCTCAGGCGCGACGGCTGTTCGCAGCTGCTGGATCTCGCCGTCGGATGACGCCCAGTACTCGACGCTCCCGGACACGAGGCCCCGAACACCAGCAACCTCCGAACAACACAATAAACCAAGGTACGAAAACATAAACATGATCATATACATATACAAATACCTCTCTTTGTACAAGACAGGCAAAACCGGAGCGCAAGCACAAGCGAGGCCCGGAGATGTCGTAGCACGAGGGGAGGTCACCGGTGTACTTCGCACCGAACCCCGGGCGGCGCCAGAAGGTCAGCGCTCGGGGGCATGGAGGGCCCCCGGGCCCCGAAGACGGCCGCGGATGGCGTCAGAAGGGAACCGGCGGCTTCCTTGAACTCTTCGTCGACATCGGCTCCACCAGATGCTCGCCGCAGTCGAGGAACCCTGCCTCCGGGGCAGCGGACTCGGCCACGGCCTCCCGCGCCTCCTCGCGAACCTCCGCGACTTCTTCGCGCGCGGCGAATTCACACCCCCGAGACGCGAGCCCGGCCTCGTAGGCTCGGACGCTTCCCTCCCGAGAGAGTGTTTCCTTCTCCCGCGCCTCCATCTCGGACCAGGCGCGGGAGGTCTCGTCGGCGGCAGACTCGGTGGCGCCCTTCGATTGGACGACGCACCCCTCTGCTGCTGCGATCTCCAGCCAGCGGGTTGCCACAAAGAACTCGACGGCGACGCCCGAGTCCTGGGCGTATATCCCATCTAAAGCACCAAAGACGTCAAGCTCCACCAGCTCAAGATGAACCAGGCGGACCCAGCGTCCCCTCGTTTTTTCAAGGACGTGGCCCCGTTCCTGCCCGAAGCGGTTCCGGCCGAGCAACAGGGCCAGGGGCCACTGTCGGCGAAATGGGACAGGGGGTCTCACATGCCCTGGGGACGCGTGGGTCATCGGCCACGTCAGTTCCCCGGGGGTCATCTCTCCATCGGCCCCGGGCTCGTCCCCGGGGCGTCATCGCCACCGGCCCCGGGCTCGTCCCCGGGGCGCTGTCTGCAGCGGCTTCGCTCCCGGGCCCGGGCACCGATACCCCGATCCCGGGTGCCGATCCCCCGGTCCCGGATGCCGATGTCCGGGCCCGAGGCCGACCGACTCGATCTCAGGTGCCGATCGCCACGGCTCCAGGGGCCGATCCACCCGAAGAACTCCAGCGGACCAACTCTCCAATTACCCGCATTAACGATGAGGCGACGGGGCGTGACGCGCCTGTCGCCCGCTCCTGTGCAGTCAGAGCCTTTTTGACTACGGAGAATCCTTTTACTGTGCAATCGCTGTTCACAGTCAGAGCCTTTTGACTTGGAGGCATGCGCCGTCACATCCCCACGCTCCAGCCGACCAGACGACCCGTCACGAAGACTAGGCCGCTCGCAGCCGACCTACCCGGCATGGACGCAGCAGGCAGCAGCGGGCGGACGTGCAAGACAAGACGGCGACAAGACAGTGAGAAGACAAGCCATACCCGTCCTCTCATGTAGCTCTCTCTATCAGCATGTACCCCTGGGCACTGTAATAGAATCCCCTTGCTCTATAAAAGGAGGATCATGCCTCTGGCTGGAGGGGGGCCGGCTTGAGCTCACTCTCCAGCTACTGCTCTTCTTCTCCAGCTCCGGCCGCAGGCTAGGATCACCTTGTAACACAGCAGACCACATTCATCTCCACATAGCATACACACAGGAGTAGGGTATTACGCCTCTGCACGGCCCGAACCTGTATAAATCCTCTTGCCTCCTCTGTGCGCCTCTGTTCATCGTCTTCCCCGGCGCCCTGCGCAATTACCACGCTTCGGACGGTCCGGACCCGCATCGGACGGTCCGGACCCTTCTGCTTCACCACGGTCCGGACTCCCTTCGGACAGTCTGAACCCCGCCTCTTCTACGTCTTCTTCGCCTATCTTTCTTCTACACCTGACGCCGGCTTTACCTGAGAACTACTCCCCTGGCCGAATCTCAAAAGGGGGGTCACCCGACTTCCCGCCGTCGAGGTTTCATCCTCCGACAACAGTCATTTGTGTTTGGTTCAATCAACAACTCTATAATAAGTAGCTTTAGCTTCTGTTGAAGTAAAGGCCAAATTATCCATTGTCTAAAAAAAATAAGTTAGAGAACAAAAGGAACAACCTGTCATATAATCGTAGTAGCACGGGAGCCCAACTCACAATGGAATGAGCTGCTTCCCCTAATGGGCCAATTGGTCCAATCCCCCACGATATTTGGGAAGGTAATATTTGCAAGGAAAAAGTATATTTTGACTCCCTCAACTATGGCACGAATCTAATATGTATCCTCCAACCGTAAAACCGGGTATAGCGACCCCTCCAACTATTAAAACCAGTATAAAATGACTCCCTTGGCGGTATTCATGTTGGTTTTCGTTGACCAAGTCCACGTGTCTCATTGACCTGGTCTTCTTTTAACATGGTGTCTACGTGGCATTACAATCAACAAAAATAAAAAAATATGCATGGGACCCACAGGCAGTGATCACTTCTTTTTCCTCTATCCTCCTCTCTCTCTCTCCTCTCTCCACAAACCATCACAGCCAGCAGATCAGTCAAGCTATTTAGGCGACGACGAGTGGCTAGCCTTAACTGCACCGTGGAAAAGGAGGCACGGCGGCCGGCGAGCCTAGTCGAACTCGAGCTCGCCCAAGCTGTGGATACGAGCGGAGCTCACCGGGAGAGGGAGGCGGGGGAAGATGTCACCACGACGAAGATGATGAGAAGCCACGGCAGGGGGCGAAGCAGCCAACGGGTCGAGGAAGCGGTGGATGGCGAGTCCAGTTCCCATCGCCGTCGTCCTTGCCTCAAGCTTGGCTAGCACCTCCGGGGGAAAAGAAGGTGGAGGACAGCTCGCAGCGGCGAAGGCATGGTGGTCATCTGCGAATTCATTGTCGTTCGCCCGCCGTGGCTGATAGAAGAGGAGGGCAAGGAGTAGCCATCGTTGCCCCTTCCTCCACCGATCGGCTTGAGGCCCTTGCAGATCTTGGCAAGGGCGGCGGGGCAAATCCGGCTAAGCGGGCAAGCTCGAGCTCAACGGGGCTTCTCTAGAGACAGGTTTCGCTGGCTTGTGTGTCCTCGGCTGTCGGCGCCTCCCTTCCGCCTCCGGCCACCTCTGAGCCCAGTGCCCCGTCTGCCCCACCGCAGAGCAACGGCCGTTGTCCTCTGTCGGAAGAAGGGGAGAGAAAAAGGAGGAGGGAGGGAGAGAAGAGGGGTGGAGAGAGAGAGGAGATGAGGAGGAGAGATAGGCAGCGGTAGGAGGAGTGGATGACGTCGCGGTCGTGGGAGGCAGGGGTCGGTGGATCGAGTCCCAGGACGGCGTAGGGGTTGGGGCCCTCATGGGGAGGCGTCGATGCTGGGCAGCGAGGAGAATGTCGACGGCGGCAGCCAGGTCATCGATGCCAGGGGCGGTCGAGTCGTTCGCGAGAGCCAGTCATCGCCCCAACCACCATGAGAGAGAGAAGTGGAGAGAGATAAGGGAGAGATGAGAGAGAGGGGAGGATAGAGGAAAAAGTAGTAGTCACTGCCTCTAGGTCCCATGCATATTTTTTATTTTTTTACTGATTGTAATGTCACGTAGACACCACGTCAGAAGAAGACCAAGTCAATGCGACACATGGACGCCACGTCAGCGAAAACCAGCGTCAATACCGCTGAGGGAGTTATTTTGCACTGGTTTTAATAGTTGAAGGAGTCAATATACCCAGTTTTACGATTGGAGGATACGAATCAAATTCGTGCCATAGTTGAGGGAGTCAAAATATAATTTTTCCTATTTGCGACCAACGTGCAGCCCAGATTGATCTGCTACCGTCCGTGTGCCAATCTGGCGGCCCAAACTGAAAACCGGACGGGATCCAGTTCTTTCTTCCACTGGAGAGAACACGTTTGGTATCCTCCTTTTCTCCAGTGACCTGAAGTACTCCACATGGCTAGGGTTTGAGCGTTCTGTGACACTTACAGTGGGCCCCTTCACCTCCTCTCACGCCGCCTGCGCTTCGTCCCCTCGCCGGAGTTGAGCCGGGATCCGTCGGAGATGGCGACTGGAGAAGCAGGAGGCAAGGCGGCGCCGTCACCGGAGCTGGCGTTGTTCCTGGCGATTGGGCTTGACAAGCGCACGGCGGAGAACGCCCTCGCCAACCGCAAGGTCACCGCCAACCTCACAGCCGTCATCGCCGAGGTACTCACCGCCCTCCCGCTTCGGTTTCGCGCCTTGCGTTTGGGGACTAATCCATGGTTATCACTGTTGCTTGTGCCGTCAGGCTGGTGTCAGTGGGTGTGACAAATCTGTGGGGAATCTTCTTTACACGGTAAGCATCCATCACTGCTGAGTTATATGATAGTAGTATTAATCTAATTGAAATTCGTGAATTGGCTAGTTAGTTTGTGTATTGATTGGTTGTGCATTCGAGTAGGTCGCGACGAAGTATCCAGCGAACGCCCTTTTGCATCGCCCTGTTGTCATCAAATACATTGTGTCGTCGAAGGTGACTTTGTTTATGTTGTTTTGTGGTGTGTGATTGTGTTGTAAATGCTGCTGAGGGATGACTGAGCCCGGAAGTGTTGTAACTTTATAAATTTGTGCTTTCCAGATCAAGACCCCTGCGCAATTAGATGCCGCACTGTTATTTCTTTCTACTTTGGGTCCTGATTCTTTGGACACAGCAAAGTTTGAAGAGACTTGTGGAGTGGGTATGTTTTCTGGATTAAACTACATTTATATGATAGCTTTCTTATCTTCTATGGTCATAAAGCTTGAAAGCTGTGCCACAAACTTAGGAAGAGTTGGCAATTAATTACCATACATGGCAGAACAACTGTTGTGTTGATAAGTCAACCACAATTCCTTCCAATGCCCATTTCTGCTCACTGTTGTTTAAGGGCCTGCAACTTTTTTTCCTTGCAGGAGTGGTTGTTTCAACTGAAGAGATTCAGTCAACAGTCACTGATATCTTGAAGGAAAACATGGAAGCCATAGTTGAACAGCGATATCATATAAATGGTTTGTTTATGCTTTACTTTCATTTTACTTCATTATTGACGTATTTGTTTTATCTTTTTATTTGTGATGTCGGGAGAGTTGGGCATCATTTGCTCCAGACTTTTTTGTTTTCAGTTGGCAGCTTGTGTGGACAGGTTAGGAAGTGGCATCCCTGGGGCGACGCTAAGTTCATAAAGGTTCAATTCATGTTATGGCTGAAATTGTGGAGTTCTTGTTGCTACGTTACTACAAGTTAACAAACTTTGCAACATGGCTTGTACTAATTACTTTTGTTATGCTGCAGGAGGAAATTGATAAACGGCTTACAGAAATTCTTGGTCCTAAGACAGAAGCTGACAATGTAAAGCCTATGAAGAAGAAGAAGGAGAAGCCTGCAAAAGTTGAGGTTTGTTGCCTGAAATTTGATTAAGTCTATGGTAGGACCATTTAGGGGGTGTCTGAATTGGCTTATTGCGCTGGCTTATAAGCCACACGCAAAATGAGAAACATCATTAGTACGTGATTAATTAAGTATTAACTATTAAAAACTTAAAAAATGGATCTATTTGATTTTTTAGAGTTACTTTCATATAGAAAGGTTTTGCAAAAAACATACCGTTTTACGTTTTGGAAAGCGTGCTAACGGAAACCGAGAGAGAAGTTATTCTCTTACTGCATCATTCAGTTTTGTTTCTCACAAAATATAGGAGAAAAAAACTGCAGCAGCTGCTCCTGCTCCACCAGCTGAGGAGGAACTAAATCCCTACTCCATATTTCCTCAACCAGAGGAAAACTTAAAGGTGACATCAACTATATTGGATGCAGTGACATTCCGTGTTCCTCGAAAGAAAGAATTATCTAATGGCCTTGTAGCTGAAAATCGTTTTTTATGGGTTAGGTCCATACAGAAATTTTTTTCAGTGATGGAAATATATGGAGAGCACACAACACAAAAGACATTTTAGAGAAACATTTCAAAGTGACTGGGGGAAAAGTGATGACCCGCTTTCCCCCAGAGCCTAATGGCTACCTTCATATTGGTCATGCAAAGGTTGTGACCATCCCTCTCACCTAAGACATCAATTCTGCAAACATTAGTTTCTTAGAATCTGAAATGATGCTTACAAGCTTTTTGATGCACAGGCTATGTTTATTGATTTTGGACTGGCTAAAGAGCGCAATGGGCATTGTTACCTTAGGTATGAAGGAATTTTTACATCTAGAAATACTTAGAAGTTTTGGTTCCGAAGGAGCCTTCAAGTCCATTTATTTACCTCTTTTTCCTTGTATGCACATACTGCAATGCAGAACATGCTGACATGATTGATATCTGAACAACAGGTTTGATGATACAAACCCTGAGGCTGAGAAGAAAGAATATATAGATCACATTCAAGAAATTGTCCGTTGGATGGGCTGGGAGCCTTACAAAGTTACCTATACAAGTGACTATTTCCAAGAATTATATGAACTTGGTATTTGTTTGATAAAGAAGGGACTAGCTTATGTCGATCACCAGGTTTGTTTGCTTTGGATCAATAGTAGACTACATTATGCATATAGCTTTGTTTAAAATGTTATCACTTGCTTTCTGAGAAAGGAACAGTGTATGTGTAAATTGACTATTATATGCTTGCCAGACACCAGAAGAAATAAAGGAGTATAGAGAAAAGCAGATGAATAGTCCATGGCGGGATAGGCCCATAGAAGAGTCACTGAAATTGTTTGAAGATATGAGGCATGGGTTGATTGCTGAGGGAAAGGCAACTCTACGGATGAAGCAGGACATGCAGAATGACAACAAGAACATGGCTGACTTAATAGCATATAGAATAAAGGTAAACAATTCGACATAATGGAATTGCTGTTTCAGCGAAGTGTATAATTTAATATATTTGTTAATATGTACACAGTTTACACCTCACCCCCATGCTGGCGACAAGTGGTTTATCTATCCAAGCTATGACTATGCTCATTGTTTGGTAGATTCTCTTGAAAATATTACACATTCGGTAAATCTTGTTCTCTTAACTACTTTCGGTTTTTACAACCGAGCCTTAACGTGTTATCAATTAATTGTATTGGCCATTGAAATTATCAGCTGTGCTCGCTAGAATTTGACATACGTCGTCCTTCATACTACTGGCTGCTCGTAGCTCTGGACCAGTACCAGCCATATGTTTGGGAATATTCTAGGCTAAACATATCAAACAATGTTATGTCCAAGCGAAAGGTATAGTGCTGGTTCTTATGGAGAATTATATCAATGTTATGCTGCTTGATATATGGTTCTATAATATGGATTGGATTTGCAGCTAAATAGACTTGTGACAGAGAAGTGGGTAGATGGGTGGGATGATCCTCGCCTGTTGACACTTGCAGGACTACGGCGGAGAGGAGTATCATCAACAGCAATTAACTCCTTTATTCGTGGAATGGGCATAACAAGAAGGTATGTTTATTGTTGCTGAGAAATGTTTCACTCAAAGAGATACTTTCGTCTTTCAATGTCAGCAAAGTTTTTTCTAGTTGTCAACATAGTATACTGATAACATTAATTTATCCTTTCAATGCAGTGACAATAGCTTGATACACATAGAGCGCCTTGAATATCATATTAGAGAAGAGCTTAACAAAGTAGCTCCCCGTGCTATGGTTGTTTTGCATCCCCTAAAGGTTTGGCATTCTTTTTTTTTCTGGCAAAAATACTACTGCTACTGCTATTATTTTCTTTGTTAATTGATGCACTGACGGTGTTTTCTTTTAATTTGGTAAATTTTAGGTTGTTATAACTAATTTAGACTATGGAACGATAATAGACCTTGATGCAAAAAAATGGCCCGATGCTCCAGGAGATGATGCTTCAGCCTATTACAAGGTGATTCTCATGTCTGAATGACTTCTTTGTAATCATTTTGAGGGAAATAAAAGGTGGTTTGGTGGTTACAGAATCCCTTTGTTCTGCTCAAATATTAGACGCACTGAGCAATATATGTTCATCACTTCTCTGATTCTGGACCTGTGGTCATCCCTAGGTTCAATTCTCAAGAACTGTCTACATCGAGCAATCTGATTTTCGTGTAAAGGATTCAAAAGATTATTATGGGCTTGCTCCTGGTAAAACAGTACTACTAAGGTAATAATACATCTGTAGACTGTGTACTTAAATAGTTTGTCTACTATGTATGCCTTGTGGTCTCATATATGTCTGGCGTCTGAAACTGATAGGTATGCATTCCCAATAAAATGTACGGAAGTTATCTATGGTGATAATTCAGATAACATCATTGAAATCCGAGCTGAGTATGACCCTTCAAAGGCTACAAAACCAAAGGTAACTAGGCATCAAAATTATTTTAGATCAGAAAATATTATTCTGGAGGCTTCTTCTATTGAACATCTGAGATCCTGATGTGTAGGGTGTGCTGCACTGGGTTGCCGAACCCTCTCCGGGGGTTGACCCACTCAAAGTGGAAGTCAGATTGTTTGAGAAATTATTTCTTTCAGAGGTACAGTATTAGCCCTGTGTCCCTCCTCTTGCAAGTGCCTGTTGTACTGGAAATACTCCTTGCTGACATCACTGGAATTCTTGCTCTCCATTAGAATCCTGTGGAGCTTGAGGATTGGCTGGGTGATCTCAACCCACGATCAAAGGAAGTGATAAAGGGTGCTTATGCCGTGCCTTTGCTTGCAACTGCAGTGCTCGGGAACAAATTTCAGTTTGAACGACTTGGTAAACAATATTTGGATCTTATCTTGTTACTACAACTGGTCACTAAAGTAGAAAAAAATAATGGTTATGGTATCTTTGTTGCCACCACCATAATGTTATGTAATTACAGGTTATTTTGCTGTGGATTCTGACTCGACGCCTGAGGAACTGGTGTTCAACAGAACCGTTACTCTACGCGATTCATATGGAAAAGTTGGACCCAAGTGATCGTTTTGTTTGTGGAGAAAGATTGGTGTAACAGTATCATGCTTGGTCTTACCTTCAGAGCTGTAAAATTCATTAGCGGGTACTCCCCTCAAATTTTGTTTACAATTTACTTGGAAGTTGGAAGTGCCTTTTGTATTAGCCAGTCAGATTCGGAGCTTTATATGACAGTTGCAATGGAAACCAAAAGGCCCTATTCTTTTCAGCTTATTCACTAAATTATTAAAATAGATTATTTATGCAATAATCCGCCTAATAATTTGATAATAATCTAAATCAAATGGGGCCAAATTGTAAGGTTTGGCTGTGGCCGCTATGCACTCTATGAAGATACTTGTAGCCAGTAGGCTACGGTCAGCACAATGTCGCTTTGCAGCAACCTAACAAAGGGAATGTTTGGTCTATCCAAAGGTTTTTTTTAATAACTTTGCCATTAATCTCCGACGATTTTTGAGCCAAGATATGGGTAATATTAAGGGTAAATCGTATGCTGTCGTGACTGTTGCTTTTGACGAAAATTTATCCAACATATGGATCTGCCATCTTCAGTCGGTAGCGTGCTGCTGCTGCGTGAGAAGTTCACATACCAAATCGAAGAACGACTTGATTCCGTCGCGTGCAATTTTGGGCTTATGTACATCACCTATGTGACAACGGCGCATCATAGCCGACTTGAAAACTTCACATAAGCTTGTAGCATATTACAAACAAAACCTTAAGTGGATACAAAACTCCACTAAGCCACACGTGTTGTCCTTTTATTTACGGCAAAGTGTTAAACTCCACTAAGCCACACGTGTTGTCCTTTTATTTACGGCAAAGTGTTGCCTGAAATTCTGAAATCACAAGAGATGCCAGCACGGTAAAAATCCCTAACCACTAGTATTGCACAAGCTTTCAAATGTAACAAACAGCACCTTCTACAAGCAGAAAACTTGAAAAGGCTGCAACTCTTTACATGTTAAAACTCGTAAGAAATTATCCTTCACAGCGGGCGTAATCTGGATAGATGAGATGCTCATAGATATCGCCCTGACAAAAATTACTTTGGCAGACGTTGAACCTACAAAATTATTGATCATTCCTTCAACACATGACTGTAAGTAATAAGCACAGGGTGTTCTGTATGCACCATGCAAAGGTCAGTCCTCAAACCTGTTTATCTTGAATCAGAGTTGTTCTTAGGTGCATTGAAGATTTCCTTGTCATAAGTCCCTGATTCTATGGCCAGTTGCAACCCCTGAAAAGCAGTGAAGTGAGATGACAAGCTAAGAGCAGTGGCACAAGGCCGTTATCAGCACCAGCGCCAAAAAACCCTTAGCCTCTACTGAAGGTTATGAATCAGCAGTTGAACCTTAGTTGGTAACTTCAAATAAGGTAATGAAATTAGAACACTTCTCCGAGATATTGGCAACAACAATTTTTCATTGATCACACAAATATACTAAGTGCAATTGCCTTCAGTAGTTTTAGGTAGGAAAATCAGGATTGAGAAGTGTTCTGATTTTTCATTGATCACACAAATATACCAAGTGCAATTGCCTTCAGTATTTTTAGGTAGGAAAATCAGGATTGAGAAGTGTTCTGATTTTTCGTTGATCACACAAATATACTTGTGGTACTGCTATCTCCCAATGTTACTACTAACCTGTATGATACTTTGGCTTCCAAAACGCTTCCCAGCTATTTTTGATCCTTCCTATAAAAATTTAAGAAAGAAGTTTAGTGAAGTGGACAAAGTGAATAATAGCATACACCATACCAAATATAGAGAACATAAAGTTTGTTTGGTTTATAGCCATCTCAATCTTACCAAAATATTTGCAAGTCAAAATATGGACATTGCCAAAATTTTGGTAAAATTGGGTGTGTTTGGTTTGTTGCCAAAATTTTGGCAGAGTTGGTTTGGTGATTGTTTGGTTTGAGACCAACAAGAGACTAACCAATGTATGTTACCAAATTTTTAGCATTGGCATGGATCAAAATTTGGTAACAGCATAGAAATACTCTGCAAGTATTAATATCCAGTAAATATCCAGCAAACAGAAGTGGCAAGTGAATGCATGAAGCGTCATCCAAGGTATGTTATATAAGCACAAGGCATACATATGTAAAGGACAGAACAAAAGGTAATATAGTACAGATAGTTAAGCCAGAACTGGGAATTGTATAATAAATGCTCAGGCTCATACCAGGCGTTCTGGCAGCTTCCCACCATTTTGCTCTATAAATTGGCAGAGGTACATTACACCAGCACATGAAAAATTCTGTTGATAGAATATGATTAGTCATCATAACAAAAACCAAGGTTCAAAGAGATTGCCATATAAACTGAATACAGGTAAATTCAACCTTCAATAGGATGAAAAGAACACTAAGGTTTGGTGTATCCGTTATTTTTCTTATCATGGTATACTTGGAACATAAGGGATAAGGGCCGCCGTCTCCATCCAGTCATCAAACAAATTCAACAAACTACAGCATGCATATAAAGATCTCAAGAGCTACTTCCATTACTTCCCCAGCAAATTTCTAGCCAGCCAATCTCTACTTTTCACTAAGGTTGGGACATGAAGCCTTAGTTAACACACATTGAGGCAGGAGTACTTCCAAATCAAAGATATCATTGCCCAGGCTAAAACTAGTGCAGCTGTTCTATGCAAAATGAAAACAGTGAAAGCAAAAAGAACTGAAATAACAACAGAAACATTTCTAGTGAATGCCAACTTGCCAACCTGTTTGTCTTCCATCGAATCCATCTTTTCATCCTGCAGAAGCAAAAGGGCATTAAACAACCTAAACAGGGCAATTATACAGAGTGGCTGGGCAGAAATACACTAACCAGACCCCAAACCAATTGTTTGATGTTCTTAATTTCTGAACCAATATTCTCAAGCTTCAGCCGTGCATCAGTAACCTGGATAGAAAAGTAGATATTTCAAAAGTGAAAATCATACAACGAGAATGCACATAGCTGTAAATGCTCACAGTTCACTTCCATAAAAGGAAATAAAAAGTGCCTCTTAAAATATAATTGGGCTAATAATTGCATTTAGGCATATGCTTCTTGAGATTTCTTAACTATTGAACCCATGCACATGAAAATGAAGATAAGCTAATGCCAAACATGGATTGATATGAATATGTTAAGGAGAAAGTACATCATCTCTTATTTGTCCAGAAAGTGCCTTCTGCTGATCCAATTTATCATCCAACTTTTCAATACGCTGAGTCAAATGTCTTTTAGCAGCCTGCAAATAATCAAGAAAATTGTTTGATAATTGAGGATCTCAGAAATTGTACAACTACCAAACATCTCAACAGTGACAAACAAGTAAATATGTATACAGGATTTTTTAAAGATGAAAATATAGCCGTTAGTTTTAGATAAATTAGGACGCATTAAACTCATCATCCTGGCATAGCAGCGCTATATTAGGATACAATGTATCAGTAGTCATGCAAAACCTTGCTAAAACCTTTAACTCCATACTCTCACATACAAGGGAAAAAGCAATGCTTTGTGATGAGCTAGGAAGGAAACTTGTAACAGTAAGACTTACAGCGAGAGAGGTTTGCACTTGCTCCAGATGCTTAGTCATACTGGAAACAGCATTCGCCATGTTACGCTTGGTCACATACATTAGATCTGTAAAAGAGATGCCCTGGACAAGAAAACAATCAAAACAAATTAATGATTTCTTCTTCGAAAAAGTTGCGATAACTGTGAATGTAAGACACAAAACCAATTTAAAGGAAGAAGGCCAGCTTAACAAACAAATAAATCAGTTTAGTTTCTGATAAAAAGAACAGAGTGGCTGAAATAAAAGCAGATCCTACAATTTTGGCAGTTAATCTATTAAAAGCATAACACAAATATAAAGGCTATGATAGAAATAAAGCATACCTTCCACCACATATAACCATAACCCAGTGCCCCAACAGTTGCTGCAGGTACTATCAAACCTGAAACCCCTGCAAAAAAGATCAAGAACACTATCATCATGAATGTCTGGTCACACAGGTCACAGGTCAATTACACAATTTTCTGGAATAAGCTGCAACAGAACTATGTAGGCTGAATTAGCGAGTAATGATTATTACTCAGTCCACTCATTCCCTAAGACCCTAACTACAACAATTCCATCCTATTTTTCAAGAGAAGATGAATCCAAATGATAAGTAATACTCATGCCAGAACACTACAAAAAAAGAAAAGAAAAAAAATAGGACGAACAAAATGAGTAGAGCTTGTGATCTAACAATTCTGTTAGGTTGTGCAAAAGCTAGACTGACCTGTTTGACCAGAACCTCCATTAAGAACAGTTATAGATCCACGTGAAGAAGCAAGTTGCTTAACCTCCATAGCCAAGTTGCGCACCTAAATGGACCATAAGTGTAAGTCTAGCTTGACAAAATTGAACAAGCATGTGTATGAAGATAGGCAAAACTGTTTACTCATAGATGACAATAAACAATAATAATGCGAATATTCAACTAGTATGTTTGTGGTTGCACACATTGCAACAGTTTAAAACATGCATGCAGAACATATGATATTACAAGACAACAAGGCCCTGCTTCCTGCGATCAGCCGATCACACACTAGTGTTGTGGCTGTAGTAATAATTAATATTAACACAGAGATATTATGCATTTCTAAAAATACTGAACAGCTCTTCATTCTTAATGTTGAAATGCCAACAATGCAGCCTAACATAGCAGATGGCAATATTAACTTATACATAATGGCAAGAACCACTAATGTATTGTTGAAGCTAGCCGTTCCCAGAAATAAGAAAAAATGCCAGCAGAACTGACTCAGTGCAATGTGGATCATTGACATTTCAAAACAATAATTCAGCAATCACTACCCCTATCGTGTGCGGGTCAAAATAAATAACAGCGTACATGAATTAGCCAGTGGTAGTATTTTGTGTCAAAAAGAAAGGACGCCAGTGTCCAGTGTGGATATTTCTTGTGTTAGAATGACAATGTGATACTATTATATTTGGAACTAGAGCATCAATAGATTTACACACACTCTCTAATAAACACAGATAACAGAAATTTAAATACTATAATCGCGTTAAAATGCATCCCATGTTTCTGTTTTTGACATGGGAGTCTGGTGGAGAGGCCAGAGCGCATAACTAATGGCAAAGAAAAAGGCACAATCTATTCATGTTGAACAGCTGAATCTATCCCATCCCTTAGCTTATATACTAGATGAAACACCCTCCTAAGAGCAGAGAGATCAGGAACACACCTGTCTAGTGAGCGCGTCGGTCATATCTCCGTCTCCGTCTCCACCCTTCCCCTTCTCCCCCTTGTCCAGTATCTCCTGCAAGCCCGCAAAGCACGAATCATCATCAGAACCAAACCATCCAAATCCGCCGCCGCCGCCGCCACCCCTCCCCTCGCAGGATCAGGATCACAGATTCAGGGTGGAGCAGCAAGGCCGTGGACACACGGCGCACCTGGAGCTCGCCGAGGATCTCGGAGAGGCGGCCGTTGCGGAGGACGACGGAGCCGGCCACGCCCGCGCCGATGAGGACGACGACGCGGGTGAGGCCCATGCCGGCCTGCACCATCGCCATGGCCGCCGCCGCCGCCGCTGCCGCGTACGAGGTGGAGGTGGTGGTGGCGGCGGCGGAGGAGACCGAAACCCTAGCTTGAGGAGGCTACGTCGTCGCGGTGAGGGAGGTGGGAGGTGGAGGCGTGGAGGAGGGGTTGAGGCTGAGCTGTTTTAGGGAAGGAGAGATAAGGGGAAAATGGTAAGTGGGGCCTACTTGTCGGTGGCGGGAGGGTGGTGCGGTCGGACGGAGTCGGTGAGCCGGTCGCCGCGAGGTGCGGAGCGGAGGAAAAACGAACACGAATCCGTTACGGAATGGTTAATTGGTCTACTTAAAAAGGCCTTTGATGGGCCGGGAATGTGCAGGGATTCTGGCCAATCAACTTGACCCACCCCAGTAGCATTAGTGGTGAAAATGGTGACGAAAATTCCCAAACGGCAAGTATCGTTTGTATAAAAGTGGTACCGAACCTGGTACCGTTTCTAACGTTTTTTATTGTAGCTATTTATGAAATTTGATTATCTAATTTCTGTTAACGTAGTACTAAAGTCATCATTAAATAATTAAATTGATGAATATGGAAATTTCTCGATCTACGGAGAACCGTTTTCATAGAATAATAGTTACCCTTTTTCATCCCTAAGTAGCATACTATAGAGATGGGCCTGGCACGTTATGATTAAATAATATAACTAAATTAGGCGATTTTCTATATCAAAATACTCCCTCTGTCCTATAATATTATGGATTTTGCCATTCTAACTTGTATCAAAAATATAAAAGATTTTGTAATCCCGTGATAGCACTTTATTCCATATCTACCGACTTTTGTACTATTTTATTCTCCATTTATCAATTTTTATACTAGTTTATTTTCCACCTACCATATTTTATACTAATTTATTACCCAACTAATATCTTTTATATCATGATTTGTCATTTTGCTACTTTCTTAATTTTTTTTAGAAAAAAGATATAATCCCTTATATTATGGGACAAAGGGAGTTGTACATTAATATCCAGTTGTGCTCGTTTGCATTTACAATCTTTTATGTTGGTTTGCATTTATAATCTATTTGTTTGCAGTACAAATGTATGTGTTTTTATCCTCCGCTTTCGATGCATACATCC
Organism: Oryza meyeriana var. granulata; assembly: GCA_003991445.1. Taxonomy (NCBI): domain Eukaryota; kingdom Viridiplantae; phylum Streptophyta; class Magnoliopsida; order Poales; family Poaceae; genus Oryza; species Oryza meyeriana. The sequence goes on from RYFJ01000963.1 coordinate 81,797, forward strand.
AGCTTCATCCTCTGCCTTTAGCATACATCCAATAGACGTGAGTTAAGGATGAGTCTCGTGAAATTACTTATCAAAATTTCACTGGTGCGCCTGTGTTTGCGTAGATGTACTCTATCATGATTTAAACCCTAACAAATATTCATGATTTGAACCCTAACAAGTCATGCATAGGCAACTCCACTAGCTCAACATTGCGAAGTGATTCTCCAGCTAGAGCACACCTATTTAGTTTAAGCAAATAAGCGTGCTTATTGCTGCTGCTACATAGGTGAGTGATCCAGCCAGCACAAATGGCAGGAAGACCTAAGCTATACTATATAGCTGCTATCTATAGCTAAGATAGACTCATAGACGGGACTCAAAAAGATAAGACCTACGATAGTTTTATTTACATGGAGATAGGTTTGTTTACATGGAGATGCCACTAGCCATCTCCTGTCTGTCGGCCTCCTAGAGTAATCTGTCAGACGTGACGGCATGCAATGCAATGCAAGGCCTCTTCAGTGTTCAGTCCGAGCCAGGGCTTGAGTCCACGTCCATCGCAGCCGCTCCGCGATAGGCGGCTGACTCCTCCGCGTAGCGCTTCTTGTCAACTTGGGACTGCTCGATGTATGGCTGCTTCTCCTCGGCTGCAAATTACACAATGCGGAGATGGTTAAAACGGATGTTTTGGAAGACAGCCAGCATGGAACTGCACGGGATTGGTACTAACTTCGGTCTTCGGGCATGTAAGATTGTAGAGCAGAGAGATCAAAGTGTGTTACCTGTCATCTTTTGCCATCTCTCCCCAAGCTTCTTCGCAATCTCTGTGGTAGCCAGCTCGGGATTGCTGTTCTTCAGATTCTGAATTTCGGAAAACAACCGTTAGCTCCCTTGTTTGCTTTTCTTTTTTTGTGTGTGTGTGTGAGAGAGAGAGAGAGAGAGATCCCACAAATTTTTCGCATAGCAAAATTGGCAGAGGTCATAAGATTATTCAGAGAATTTTTGTACGGTAATGCAGGACAGAGAGCAACTTACAGCTCGCTCAGCTTTTGAGAAGTACATAAATGGTGCAATTGCTCTTTTAGGGGCATTAGGATCCTTCTTTTTCTTTGGCTTTCTTTTCTCGGAGCCTTCCGCATCAACACTCTTCGGCTTCCTCTTCTTCAAAGGCGCCTTTGAGCTACTAGCTTCCTTTTTGGAAGATTTCTGATAAAAACAGCATTGTTGATTAGCACGGTGTTAATCTACTATATACATTGATCAGGCTGATTCTTTTATGGGGCAGAGATATTGCACGAGTAAAGAGTTTACCTCCTTTTCTCCTCCACTTAAACTAGCATCAGAACCCTCCTCTCCAGAATCATCGGTAGGAGATCCACTATCATCCTTGTCTGCCACAAAATCTTCATCCTGAAGTTGGAGAGAGAATTACAGTATCCAATGCAAACAAATTAATTCCAAGCCATGACAGGGTTGATATGTCAGACCATGGGATCATGATAAGATCAACAATTAAACATAGGAAATACCTCTTCATCACTCTCATCATCGCCAGTCTGATTTCTAATTCGCTCCAGATGAGGATCAACAGCAACATCATCAGTGCTCTGAAGAACAGCTGTAACGCCACCAGCTCTACCTTGACCATCTCCAAGATTCAAGATTTTCAAATGCTTACCACTTGAAAAGGATTACAGAAAGGCACTTATCAGCTCCATACTTCCATTAAAAAAGGCAAGTACACCGATAATGGTGAAATCAAATCAATAAAGCACAGACCTTATGAAGTTGAAGAGGTTATGGTATTCATTTCTTTGGATGTTTCTGAATAGATGCTCTTGATCATTTTTCAGCTTGACCAGGAGATCAAAATAGTGAGATGAGATACTAGCACCCCCAGCACCATGTCGCTCAAATTCAACATACTCAATCTGCCATAAACAGCAACAGCTTAAAACAGGACAAATGGATGGAATTATCAATCATCTCAGCAATGTTAAAATGTAGAAAACAGACCTCCTCATGCAGAATGAGTGTTGGGGGCTTTGGTAGAAAGAAAAAGCCCTTTTCCAGCGGATAGAGCAACCCATCTTCAGCTTTGAGTGATGATTTCACTGCATAGCCATCTTGACAACTGCGGAACGTGCTTGGCCTGGTAACTTTAGCACCAGATAGGCCACGAAGGACCTTGGAGAAGACCTCATGTATGAGACCCTACAGATAAATCATATACTTTCCGTGAGTTTGTTAGTCTATCAGAAGTTCAGGACAAATAGAGATTAGCAAAACAGTTGTAGATGAAGAACAAATGTATATGTAGCAAATGAGCAGAAGATATTGGACCATATAATTTATGCACAGATGAAATTAACACAAGGGAATACACAACACTTGGTCTTGTGGCAGTACTTGCCACACAAGCAGTTCATCACATCAATAGCACATTGTGCAACTCAGTCAAACAGGAGTCTATGAGCAGATAGCAAAAATGCAAGCAATTCAGTGACAAACCGATGAATCACAAGTTACGTAATCAGTGCATTGATGATTCCCAGAGTTGCGGGCTTCCAGCAGTACATTACCACAATAAATACAGCTCATAGCATATGATTAGAAACAAGAAACTAAACAAACAGAAGAATGAATTAACACTGCTGCTACGCAATTATTTAAAATAATCCACATCCCCAATGTTCAATTTTTTTTTTGTTCTTACAGATGCGCTGATGTAGAAAGAAGTGCAAAACAACATGAGCCAGGAATTGAGATCCACTTTTCAGATGAAGAATGTCAGAGTTGATTGAGCGCAAGAAAGTATATCACCTGGTAAGAGCTCTCCAGTCTATCCTTGTACTTTTCAGCCAAAACCTCCTCACTTAATGTCAGATCCCTTTGAACGACTGTCTCAGTCTCAAACTATTCGTAAATAAAGAAAATGGTTATTAAATGCTTATTGGAAGGTTACAGTAATCTGTAACCAAGTTAACATCAAATTGAATTCTAATACAACACCTGAATAACAATGTGAGGATACAATGTCTGTCCTTTGCGAATTGGTGGATCAAGAGTGATGACCACAAACGTATGAGGATTATTTGACTGCCAAAGTGAAAAGGCATAGATTTTTTTTTGTCAGTACATGGTTAACAATAAGTACAGAACATAATAAAAATACAAAAGGTACAGAACCTTTGGTAAAACAAAGAGGCGAAGAATACTGCTATATTGAATTTTGAAATCATTAGCTTGTCCTTGGAGTCGCAAGAATGACAAATGAAGCTCAACACTGTATCGACCTCTGAATAGAAAAGGAGCAGTTAGCTATTCCAGAAAAATGAAAATAATAACGCTGAATGATGTCATTATTTTCAAAAAGTCTAGAGTCTCTGGTTATAAGATTTACCCACCTCGGAGTAAGAATAGCAATTCCATCAAATGTAACAACAGCTTCCTCTGACGAGCCAACATCAGCCTTACTCAAGATAGCTTGCCATAAAATCTAAAAAAGAGAGGGTTTCACCATTTGCACCACAAAAGCATATGTTTTCCATTGTTGTCCATATTGCATGCTTGGTGAGTGTCCATATTGCATGCTTGTTGAGCAAACTCACCTGAGCTGAAGGACGATTCTCATCTCCAGGAAATTGAGTATTTGAAGTTGGTACATGAAAGCTTAAATCCATCAATGAATCTTTCTACAATTCAAAGGAGGAAAGGAAGTTGAAGTCAGCTGTGTTTTTTTTTTTTGTCAATTATTAGCTTAGCTGTCATAATAACATTCTCAACAAAAAAGTAAAAATTGTACCACCGCTAAATGTAGTAGGGTACAAAACAATATGAGTATTCCTTTTTTAGAATATTTCAATGATCCATATGCTATTCAGCACAAATAGAGAGACTGAAAATTTATCAAATGTTCTCTCTTAACAATGGGAGCGTGTTACTTGCAATACCATCAAGAATGAAAAAGAATCTTGGGAAGTACAATATTTTCTTTAATTAAAAAGGCAGACAGTTGAGTAACCAATACATGACACTGAAATGTAACAGATAGCTTGGACAATTGTTATATCCAATTTTCTTCAGATTAATAAACACAAACTGATTACTTATATAACCGACTGTAACAAACAAACAGAAAAGTAACAAGAATCATACCAAACTGAATTGACATTTAGGATACGATTCGGTCAAACTTTTAAAATCCCAACCATAAATTTTATATTAGGATATTATGATAGTACTTTTCGAAGCAAATCTGCATATATTGATGGTCAGAATCTTAAAAGTTTGACCAAATCTTATCCTAACCGTCAAATATTTATGATCGGAAGGAGTAACATTTAACAAAATATTGGTGAACTTGGATGCAGGGAAACGTATATCTAGGAAAACCACATACCTCATTAGCCCCAGTAGTATCATCCACATGAAACTCCAGAAGAACATCTGTTTTTCCTTGCATCTGAGTCTGTGCTACATCTGCTAGAGAGACTTCAAATGCTTCCTTTGAACCAACATTAAAACTAAGCATATTCCCTGAAATGGAAATAACATGACAACAAATCAAAATACCAAACAAACATGGCGGAAAGGCAAAACAATATATAGAACTTGGCTTACCATTGACTTCTATTCCACCCCAATTATGTCCACTAACAGAAAGCTGTTTCTCCTCTGGTGTGATTCCCATGTTCTTTTCTATGAAGTTAGCCAGCGAACTGACATCCTAAAAATTAGAAGAAAAATCTTAGCTCAATAAAAGTTATCCATGAGAAACATACACATTTGGAAGACTTAATTTTCTTAGGAAAAACTGGAGGAAGTATTACCTGTTCACGGAAGCCAAAGAACCTGTAGAAGAGGCCCTCCTTTGTCGAAACACCAAGCTGATAGGATCTGGGGATTCTCATCCATGTTACAGAAGTGATATCAGACTTTTCAACCTCAATGGTCTTTCCTCCACCTTGCCTCTTCCATGCAAGTCCTCCCGAATAAAGTTTAAACTGGCCAGGGTTCTACAAGAGCCCAGACAATAACAGTAGCAGAAGATTTCAGCACCTCAAGGGATGTTACCAACAGCGGACAAGCAAATAATGATGATGGAAAAAAAATTGGCGTTGATATCAGACTCTTTTTAATGAATCAGACTTGACATACATATTCCTTTTTGCAATGGAAACTGGAATAGGCATTCACTATTTCCAGATAAAATAAACAATCATGAACAAAACAGATGCCAACATTTCTAGTTTTGCAAAAAGTAATTTGTTTCAAGCATGATAAAACAATATAAAACTAGCATGATGAGAGGAATAAATCATTTAACGAAGCACGCGAAATTGATGATAAATGGCATTTAAATTTCTAGAATACTGATAGTAATTATGTTGGCCATAGGATGTGATTTACTAAATTTGATGCAGTGATAGACGAAATAATCACAAGATGAATGCTAAAATGTGCACCAAATGCAAGGCAACTGGATATTAGGAGCAATTGCATGAGATATTCGAATAGTAAAAGGGCTCTTGAATGAAGGGATGATAAAAAACCGACGGTTTGGGAATATTTATAATTGATTTAACTTCCAAATTGTTCCGTATGATGCTTTTCACCACCGCATTTGCAACAAAATAATTCGTTTTGCCTAGCCAACATACGATTGTTAAGTCCACCAAAATCTAGTTCATTTCGACCTTTTCCCCTTCCGAGCAGAAACCCTAACGCGCAAACCCTAGAAAAATCAAGCGCCGCACCCCAAAAATACACCGCCACAAATCCCGGGAGCCAAGCCCGTCCGCGGAACCGCCGCACAGGAGCAACGAAACGAACCGGAAATCCTAAGAAACAATTCCTAGAGCCGAAGAGGAGACAAGGGAAAGCGAATCCGACGAAGGGAGCCGAAGTCGACGAGTACTCACCTTGCCGCCGCGACCGCCGAGGGAGATGTTATTGAAGTGGTGGCCGTCCGTCATCGCGCCCACAGCAACCGCCGCCGCAGCCGATACTCTCGGTGGTCGACGCCGCCTCGATTCGCTCGCGCTTCGCCTCGCCTGCTCGTCTCGCGGGGGGAGGATTTGGTGGCGCGAGCCGCGACGTGGAGGAGAGAAGGAGAGAGAGGCGTCGCCGCTTTGGCTTTTTAGTTGTGGGCAGAGCGGGGCGCGCGGCGCGTTAATATAGGCGTTTGGACGGAGAGCGAGCGGAGTCTCACAGGTGGGGACATCACCAGAGCTCTCGTGAGTATAGGTGGCCAAACCGGTCCGCACGGCCCAAGGCCCGATCCGGCATGATTCGTAGCCGGTCCGTTAAGGTAGGGGTTCTGTAGCGAACCGTGTCGTGTTGGGATACACGGTCCATGATGATGCCAGGGCGTGCTAGACTGGCACAAGCCGCTGGTCCATTAACATATTTGGCTCACAAAATTTGAAAATGTGAAGCGGGAAAAAGAAAAAAAAAAGGAAAAATAGAAAACTTAAGGAAAACATTAGGGAAAATTATAAAAAAATAAAAAAAGTAAAAAATAAAAAAAATAATTAAAAAATAGGGGAAATAGAAAAAATATGGAAAAAATAATGGGTCGACCGGGTCATGCCCGTGCTTGGATTGTGCCTGTGCCGGGCCTGCTCACAGGCTGAGACGCCAGTCTAAGCACGGCACGGCCCGTTTGCCAGCACGACCCACCGGCCTTCGTGCCCAGACCACCATGACCGGGCCGGCCCGACAAGGCACGGGTCATCTGGCCAACACTACTCATGAGGGGAATGAAAGGCTACGTGGACTGAGGCCTGGCTTTGGGCTCAAAACTACTAGTGTTAAATATTGGCCCAAAAGTATTTTCTTCCTGTAGCAACACACGGGCATTTCTCTCTCTCTATATATATATATAGAAAATTTACTTGGTACACCATGATGACCAGGCCTCAAGATTTAAATCGGGTATATACCTAATTTAAATGAGTATAAAAATTTTAAAAACTTTTTGGTATGAACATTAACTTATTTACTAGCTAGTTCAAACAAGTTTGAACTGAATTTGAACTTTTGCATGTCTTTTTTACTTAAATTTTGATTATAGTTATGTGTCATCCAAACATATAATTATCTAGGTATGTGATATGGAATAGTGAAATAACTTTGAATTTGAGATGTTTTGTTATATATCCAAAGTGAAAGAAAACATCGTTACATATAAGTTACATCTAAAGCATCTTTAAGTTACTTCTAATGTGTATTATATTTACTTTCAGCCATGATACTAAAATTTATGTCTAATTTGCAATTACTTATATTGATGAGTGCAATTACTTCTCTTTTTTTCATGTGCCACCCTAGGGAAAATGTGGTTGAATTACTTCTAAAATTTCTGTAAATTACTTGTGAACATGTTACATGTATTTCCCAGAACTGACATTTTCATCTTCTACCTGGAACATGGTCTGTAACTTTTACTTCTAAAATTGGTTTAAATTGTGCCAAATCAACATCCATAAAATTATGAAATCTACATCTATCCCTTTACAATCAAAGTTTGTTTTCTACCTTCAAATCTACTAATCCATCAAATTATTTAAATTTATTCTTGTTCTTAACTCCTCTAGTAATGTAATTACTTGTAATACTATTTAGAGTTATTTCTATTTTTTCAGGGCTTGCTTCTGTCACGCCCAAAATTTCCATCCAAAATTCTGGAGTTTTATTGTGTGTAAATCCTCGTCTAGGAATCAACCGAGGCACACATGACCAAGTTGATAGTCAAAATAATTGTTTACATATCAAAAGTATTTATTACAGAGCTGAATGGTACCTCTCAAATAATAAAGTCCTGGCAGCGGTAAATAAACTAAGACAACGTAACGAAACCCACTCCACGAGCTTGACTGGGACTCCCGCTTAATCCTCCAAGCAGTCCTCCTTGCTGAAGTACTCATTTGAATGATGATTGTTAATTGTAAGGTAAGTACATGAAATACTCCGCAAGCCACATAGCAAATATGTAAGTGCACAGGATAACAAAGGATGGCATAATAGGGCTCAATTTACTTAAATAGCATTTAGTATATCATTTTAGATAGTAGTAAAACATTAATAATTGATCAATATTATCCAATGCTATACCATTCACCAAATGGTATAGGCCCAACCACTCCAACTTGGAGCTAACCATGATTAATCCTTTAATACTCAAAATTTAATTAATGTAGGACTAATCACAGAAAACATTGCTAGGCTCGCCCTTAACCGTGGGCACGGCTATTTGAATAGTTTTACTCTAGCCAGAGGTGTACCAATTTACCCACAAGACACAACTCCACAACACATCACTGTGCGCCTTGATACCACCATGGTACCTCGAAAAGGAATTGTAACAGGATTATCCATGTAACTCACACAATAGAAGAGCCTTCGCCGAATTTCCGGTCTTCGGTAGGGGTGATCAAGTACCTTCTCGCAAGACGGCTTGACGCCCGAAGCATGGTCTTATTGTCACTGCTATGTATGGACTTATATCAGCCACAAACACGCCCTAGTGTCTCCTATTGAACTCAGCACACTTCAAATTCCTACTATCCCATTCTACCTTGCGGTTAGCACGAGTGTTGCTTTGCAACAAGTAGTCCGCGAACCGGTCCTTAACTGTCACGAGCACCGCTAGCAACATTCACAACCCTGGTGCTCGCAACCCACCTTTTTATCAAGTTTTAGTGAACCATTAAATTATCCTCGCACGATCACAGTCGTACGTCGAACCATTATTTCATATGTGTCAATAGTAATTGTCAAGTCTTTAGTGATATCTCATTAATTATTCTACAATTTGCTAAGTATGGCTAAGCAGGGTCCTAAAGTCATTCTAGCTAACCAGTAAATAATGCTATCTAGTTACATTTGTCCCATATGTACAATGTCAAGTAATCAAGTCAAAGGGGCCATACACAAAGATTAGGGTTTCCCTTTACCGATGATATTCCAAAATAAATATAGAGTTGAAGGGAAAAATATAGCTTTAAATATAGGAACAATATGCTCAAAGGTACTGAGGAATTTGTGTGACTTACCTTGCTGCTCCTCACAAACCTCGGAACTCTCCTCGAGAAACTGCGACTCTTCCTGAACGTCGGCGGCTAAAGGCAATATACAAAAATGAGCAAAACAGTATATCAACACACATGAACAGTACAGTATTATATTTTTAATGGGTATATCTTCATTTTTAAAGAATTTTGCAAGTTGAATCACCCCAAACGGAGTTCGGATGAATTAGTTATGAATTTTAGAAGCTTAAACCCTTTAAAAGCCTATTTAAAAGAATAAAACCGATTTATTGCGTCATTACTGAATTAATTTAATTCGGGTAAAGGAATTATGATGTCATCAGAGAGAGAAAGCTCTCGGCTGACCGGTGGGGCCCAGTGGCAGCAAGAGGGAGGGGTTTGGTCCATAGTGGACCGAGTACACCAAGGTTCACAGGACGATCCGACGGTTAGGATTTTATGGGATCGGATCGGACGGCCGAGATTTATCTACATTTTAAGATATATCGGAGGGCTAAGATTTAATCCAACTTAGATCTAGCAGCTATGGTTTGATCCAACAATCTAAGGGCCGAGATCTAATCGGAAAGATCCGACGGTTAAGATTAGATCGGGCAATCGATGGCTCGGATTAGATCCGAGCGGATCCGAGCTGGCGCCTACGCAGCAGCTAGGGGTGGCAACGAGTCGGGTCAGGGGCGAGTTGGACAGGAACGCCCCTGCCCCCGACCCCCGATTTCACCACCCGGCCCTGGCCCCGATGCCATGGGTGGGGGCGAAATGTGGACCTGGCCCCGGCCCCGCCGGGGCCCCGACCCCCGATCGGGGCCCCGAACTGAGCTCTAAATCAGTGCCGAATGCACTTTCTTTCTCACCACAAATAAAATATCTAGCAAGGATGTAAGCATTAACAATAATGTGCATATGACATTGTTCAGAAATCAAAACATCAGAGGACCACTTACAACAACATCAGAGGACCCTCGCTCGCCGCCTGCAACTGTCGCCCTGCCGCTGTTGCCGTCGCCTGGCTGCCCTACCCTGCCCTGCACAGCCAGCTGCCGCTGCCGCCTGCCGCCGTCGCCTGCCATTTCCACTTGCCGCCTGCCCCACCCGCCGCCTGCCCCTGTCGCCTGCCGCCCGCCCCGTGCCGCCGCCGCCGCCCGCCGCCTGCCGCTACGAAGAGGGAGGAGGCGATGGGGAATCGAATCAGGGATTGGGTTGGCCAGTTGGGGATTAGGGTTGAGGAGTGAGTTTATATAGTCTGGGCTAATGGGTTTGCTGTTACTTCAGGGCCTCGCGGATAGCCCGTGGGTTCAGATCCTCCCCCGAACCCACACCCGCTTATAACCGGGGCCCCGACCCTGACTATCCACGGGTTCAAAATGGCACCCGCCCCCGCCCCCGTACGGGCGGGTCCCCACCGAGGACCCGGCCCCTACGGGGAAATTGCCACCCCTAGCAGCAGCCATGTCGACAACCGAGTCAGCACGGGCGACAGCGGCGACGACGACGGCACGGGGACCAATGGTCACCGGCGATCGGCGGCGCGTAGCAAGGACGGGAACAAATAGAGGAGATCGCAGCAATTCTCACTGTGGGAAGACAGGCGGCGAACGGCGACGAGAGAGGCCAGTGGCAAGCTTCTAGCAGCAGAGCTCCTTGGGTCCTTGGTAGCGACGAGGTTCTAGGGGTCTTCGGTGGCCAGGGAACGGCGGCCTACCTCTCTCAGGCTCAGGTGATGCTAACCGAGGTGACGGCGAGCGCTGGCGGTGACTAGGACGACGGCGGCGCTAGACCGAAGGTCAGCGGTGATGGCGGAGCGAAGCTTTTGCAGCGCTAGGGCTCTGACGATGCGAACTGGCTTGGGTTGAGACAGAAGGAGAGAGAGGGGCGCCGGGAGGCACTATTTATAGCGGCGGAAGAGAGAGATCGGCTCGGATTTGACGGTGCGGCGGATTAGGGTTCTCCTCGGAGTCCCGAAACTTCACGAGTCCATTGCGGTGTTGATTCCCTAGGTTTTGCGTCGTGATTCTTGAGAGGAAAGAGAGGAGAGACCTTGGGGATCAAAACCCCTCAACTGATTTGATCCGAATCCAATTGACGCGAGCGAATTTGGAGCGGATTCGGAGGCGGCGTTCTGGAGCAGCTCGGTCTCCGCAGGGAAGACGGATCCAACAAGTGGGACCCACCTGTCGGTGAGGCAAGGGCAACCAGGCCGCGCAGGCCGTGGGCTAGACACGCGCGCGCGGGGAGAAAGAGAAAGGAACAGTGCTGGGCTGGATCTGGCCCAAGCACAGGAAAGGGGTTTTTCTTTTCTTTTTCTTTTATTTTAATGTTGTAAACTTATTTAATTTACAAAAATACTTCCCTTAATCAAATAAATCCCAGAAAATTCTAGAAAATAGATGATTAAGCAAAGAATTTTATAAAATTATTTCTAAGCTTATTTTGCTATAGATTTTTCTCTGTTTTTTTTACTCCTTGAGGCTTTTAATTTAATTTCTAAAATTCCTTTTTCACAATTATTTTTATATGGGGATAAATTTAGGGTGTTACAGCTTCCATCTAGCGTTGTAGTTACTTCCAATCCCGTGAACCGTGAAGAGTTACTTCTATTTTTTCAGAGTTACTTCCCTCTAGCAGTGTAGTTACTTCTAATATTGTAAAATGTAAAGAGTTATTTCTATTTTTTTAAAGTTACTTCCGTCTACCAATGTTTTTCAGAGTAACTCCACTAGTTACTTCTAGTACTCGTAAAGAGTTACTTCCATTTTTTTCAGAGTTACTTCCATGTAACAGTAGTATAGTTACATCAAGAGTTACTTCTATTTTAAAAAAGTTACTTCCTATATGACGCAAAACTACTTTTTTTTGAGAAAAGAATATATTGATTATTTTAAATAAAGAAAATCCATGTATTAACTTGTGAATCTTCTCTATATTTCTTTAATATATGTATGAACATTATATATACTCTATCCATCCCAAAATATAGCAATTTCTAGAGTCCATATTTTGTTCCAAATATAACAACATAGGACGTATAAAAGATGACTTTTACAACTAAACTACCCATATTACAACTTAGCTTTATTATCATCCCAACTAGTCTGATCCTACACTGTGTCTACTCTGAGCAAGTAAACAAGTATTTTTACCTCTCTCCTTAATAGCCGTGCCAAGGTCTCAAAGTTGTTATGTTTTGGGATGGAGTAGTAGTTACTTTTAAAGTTTATTTAAGTTACTTTCAAACATAATTATATTTACTTCAGTATATCACTTGTTGGTCCTTAGATTGACTTCAATCTGATTGTTACCCCGGACCTAGATTTAATATAAAAGCAGAACACAAACTAATGAATTGGTCCAGTCTAAATTAATTTTTAAACCCTTAATCGTACCCACTCACCTTTAATCATGCTTAATCACCACATACACATTCTAACATGGCCTCTTTGAGTTCGGAAACAACGACCACAAATAGCGCGTCCGAACAGCGGCAAGTCCAGCTTTCCATCACGGTTACGAAGCTCACGATCCGTTAATCTCGCTACATCAGACAACGCTGAAAGCAGGCTCACCATAAGACTAATTAGTGCGCGCGAACCAATTAGATTTTACGATATATATAGGCCACCAAGTAGAAATTCCTCTAACAGTGAAAAACTTACTCATGGAATTCAAGTTAGGCACTTTCATACTCTGTACTACTCCCTAAAATATAGCTACTTTTAGCTATAAATCTTGATAGGTAATTATTCAGATTCATAATTATAAATGCTTATATTTTAAGCTAGAGGGAGTATCAAATAGCTAATTTAACACTTTTAAGTTGCCAACGATAGAAGTATGTTATACAAGTCCATATGGTCATCTCACATGATCCAATGCCTTCCTCATATTCGGGGAGTTCATACATAACAGAAACACGTTTTAGCATTTTAATTACAAGCAATTTGGTACACAAGACATTGAGGATGGGCGTCTTTAAGTAAGACGCATGGTTAGATGGAGTGGATCAGTCCGCGGTCCAGCTCTGCTCCACTATCTCACGAACTTTACGGTTGTATTCCCGCTTATTCTCACTGAACAGGCGGGCAGCTTCAGAGTTGGCAGGTGAATTTGGGTTTGGATCGCAAAGCAGCGACTGCAAATATTGAAAAAAATGTTAAGACACAAACCATCAGTACTAATACAAAGCAGGAAATAAAGGTATTGAACAGTTAAATCAATGAAAGTGCCTACAATATCATATGTCAATGTGTTCTTGAGTCATGCACTTGTCACACACAGAAGGAAGATGTGCGTGTATCCCAATTGATATACATGGTTGTGTTTAACTTGTTTCCATAGTTTAATTTAAAATCATCGGCGACACAGAATATGTTTAATGACATTGAGCAGGCAGCCTCACCACACATAAGACACTGTTAGTAGCCGGCCAGCTTAACGGGGAACAAGTTTCCGAAAATCATTCAACTAGAGCCTAGAGCCTAGAGGGTTTACCTACATATAGAAGTCAGCAGTCTACTCTTCATCAGCCTATAATCGTTACCAGAATCAGAACCTAAGCCTAGACTGGAAACAGTCACTGAAAAGTATGTAAGTGCCACTTAATACTGAACACTAGTAGTACTTAACAATGGAGTGGTAGTGTCTTCAGATATATGGCATGATGGTGCCTCTAACAGTTCAAAATAATTATTCCACGTGAGCATTGCTCAGTACTTAACAGTGGAGCATGTACCAAAGAAAAGTGGTAGTGTCATTACAAATACAACAATTTGTTTTTGGACCAAGTACAAAAACAACAATTTAGTGAGAATTCACTAATCCCTGATTGGTGAGTTTGCTCACTATATTTCACGACAAGACCTCAAAATCAGAAAAACTAATTGTAAACAAGTTACACAATATTGTATAACAGTTAACAAACAGAGTAGGACATCAGAGCATATACCCAAAATAATTACCCAAAAAAAGGCATCATCTACCTGGATGGATGTGAGTATAGCAGCTACATCATATATTGGGCTCCACTGGTTTTGTAGTATATCTAAGCATATGCTCCCATCAGCATAAACTGTACACAATAAAAAAATGTTAGGAAAGTCAAACGAATGGAGATACGAAGATATCATGCTATTCTAAGGTACAGATGGATATGCTTCCACACAAGTAGCAAAAGCAGTTGATTTTTTTGGGGGTAGCAACAGACAGATATATACATGAAAAAGGTAAGCAATGGTCAAAATTATATGAAGCACCATATAAGCTTCAAATGTATTCATTTCTACCTTGATGTGAGTAAACTAATAACCATCAATTCTGACATTAGAGAGCAAAATTAAGTTACCAAAACAAACAAGTATTAGTTGCCTAGAAGTATCTGCCTATTTGCTAATATATACCTTTAAAGGCTTTAACTGCCCAATATAGCACACGACAACATAGATTACCATAATTAGATATTTGCTACCATGTTCAGGCCATGTTCTTTTCAGCTTATTCACCAGATTATTTAAACAGATTATTTGCTCAACGCTTCGAAAAATACGTTTTCTCAAAAAACTTTCTTCTACTGCATTTCTTAGGCAGCGTTCGAAGGTGAGGGAAGGGGGAGAAAACTCCCTCGTTTTCCGTGAGCACGCTTCCCGAACTGCTAAACGGTGTGTTTTTTTCAAAAATTTTATATATAAAAGTTGCTCTAAAAAATAAATATATCCATTTTTCAAGTTTGTAATAATTAAAACCCAATTAATCATACGCTAATGGCTTACCTCGTTTTGCGTGATCTTCTTCTTCCTTTTCCCTCACCTTCAAACACTCCCTTAGACCACTTGTTTTAAGCTATTTGTTAAGTTTATTTCTCAAAATATTTAATTTATCTCTATAATCAAGTAGATAATCTGCGGCAATAATCTACTCAATTATCTAAATCAAACGGGGCCTCAGTGGTCTGCATTAGATAGGAAAAAAAATCTTAGAATAGGATGATGAGAACAAAAGATCTTGGTTACCAGAACAAGTGAACAACTTTTGGGTGGCATGAGATCAAGGAGGAGCGAGGTGGCCTTTTGATGGTGCACCTAGATCCAATCCATTAATAAGATCACTAGTTCTGAATCCTATTTTTGGGCTGATACCCGTTTGATACATTCAGAGTTCAGACATTGCCTAGATCAGCTTTACAGTGATGTAGAACATAGGACTAGCCATGTCACTAGAAGGTGGAACTGGATAGGTTTTGTGGTGCTATTTGGCCCCGACATGATTTATCTAGGTTCAGCTCAACGTCTTAGGTTGCTTGTTCTCACATCTTATTTTACTCCTGGTTCTTGCTTGACATGTTCTCTCAGGATGAAAGAAATACTTAAGAAATACAGAAGAAAACCACGCCACAAGCAAGTACTAAACAGCAGGATGAAAGGCTTACTGTTAGGATGAAACATCCGAGAAACAAATCGCACTGTAGGTGGCTTGTTAGGATAATCTTCAGTAAACTGAAGCGTCAGCTTGAACGTACCTGACAAAGTAAACATAATTTGACACGGTGCTAACATATAAAAGAGTAGAATTGATGGTACACGTAAGGACAAAATGCCACAAAATGCAAGAGAATATCATAAAAGAGGACCACAAAAAAGAAATATGGCAAAAGAGGCCTTCCCAACAGACTGTTTGGAATGAGTTAGTCACCTCATTAATGCTGTACAGAGGATCTTTAACAAAACAAGCACTTTCTCAATCACAGAACCCATAAGACTAGATCAGCTAATGATAAAAAGGTTTAAAACATGTCTAATTGACGATTATGAATTGCCATAGATAAAAAAAGGCAATGTAATCACTTCCATAAAATAGATATTAACAGTAAAAATGGAAGAATGCAAGTAAAAATATCTCAGAATATGAAAACAGAAGTAAAAAAAAAGAGTAGAAGATATACTGAATATCATGCCTGTGACTACTCTCCCATGTGAAAACCTCACATAAAAGTAAAGACTTTCAATTCCTTACCTCCATCCCAAGGAGTATCATCAGGGCTGCAAAACAAGACATAAATGACAACTTAGTATAACAGATCAAAATAAAATTGAAAGGAGTATACATATCACTAAGTCTAACACCTTACCCAAAAATTACAGCATTCCAAAGCATTATATTGTTGTCCTGTGGGGCCCCACTTATGCCTGCTGGAGGATCCTGCATCAGTCGTTTGAAATCCCTCATCAGCCTCTTCCTTGCTGGCGTCGACATCTTCACCCTCTGTAGATACCATGTCACCAAATTAGCTAAATAGAAGGGATGGGAAATCTACAATGATATTTTTTTCCCAAAAAAAACCTTTAGTTTACAGCATGATACCAGAGTATCCATAGTAGCAATCAAAGTAGCTCATCACTATACTAGTTTAAGTACCCTGTAATTTCAGGAAAAAGAATGCTCTGCGCATACAATTTTTGGTGGATGTTGCAAAAGTTACAAGTCATACCTCCTTAACTAATACGTTTGGACACCTAGTAACTGGATTCTTGGAGAATAAAATGAAAGGGCCAAAACCGAAAGAGAAAAACATCGTGTCGTGTTCTCCACAATACATTTGGACACTAGTAACTGTATTCTTGGAGAATCCCACATGCAGCAATTCTCTTCCAAACAATCCATACATCCAGTGCTCACAGATAAAATCTACTTGAAACGTACATAAAGATGACAATAGCACCATCCGATCCTAATTTCCATGCTTAGAGACCGAGGTCATCCGATGAACCCAGCAAGGCCACTATACTGCTGGAAATTTGGAGCCATTTCCCTCAAAGAAGACAAGTGCAACTGCACGAGTTAATCGCCCAGATCCCCGGCCACCCTCATCCTCACCAACCACCTCGGAAACATGAGCTAATGCTACAATCATCGCAAATCCCCATCGCCGAAACATATTACTCTTTTTATTGAAAGAGAGTACTGCAATTTAAGAAGAGATAATCCGTCATGAGCGCACAGATCCTTCACGCACGCGACCAATTTCACGGTCTGCGGAACAATCGCGAGCAATCTAGACCAGGCGAGTGATTCTTACCTCCGATCAAGCCGCCGCAGATCCCGCAGTAATCGGCGATGGCCACCCACCGTCACAGCGCGCCGCGGTGAGCACAGGCTATAGCATGACACTGGCGTGGATGTAGCCGATCGGTGGGAGATGCAGGCGGACTGGATTGGATCGGACCGGAGCACTCAGAAGGTTCGAGAAGGTGAGGGAAACATGGAGGATTGGAGGATGGGGAGGAGCGGATTTGGGGACGACGCGAGGAAGCGACGATTGTAAAGGCAAAGGGGATGGGCAGTGGGCTCTTCGGTTTTCATAGTTTATTTTTAATTCCTTTTTTAGACCACCGGAAAATATTCTTCAAAGAAAAAGAAGGAAACCGGCCGGAAAAAAAAACTGGCACACAGCCGGACCGGTTTTTTCAGGGTCGGAAAATGTTATTGTTCTCTATGTCTTCGAACAGGTTTGGATTCTAAGGTAGACTTACTCTAGTCTTTTTTAGCTATGCTAGGCATTTACGACCGTAAAAAAATATCTAGCTTTTAGAGAAGGGCGGATCCAAGGCCTGGCGATCTTGGACGATCGCTTGAACTTACTAGTGGATCACACCATTACGACAACTAATATTTTTATGTTCAATAATATCGAAAATTATTTATCCATGTGTTTACCGAGGCTTTATAAGATCTCTAGATTTGTCACTACTTTCAGGAGCAAGCTAGCCTCACGGGGCTAGAAAACACCTGCCGACAAGGTTGAGCCAAATTGGCTTCCACTGCCTTGCCATTGTATTGCATATGGTTGTTTGCATTGCTTCCCCGGCCGCAACCGACCTCCCTCGCCACTCCACCGTCGGTCGCCGATCTATACTCTATTTGGCTCAACTGCGCTGTCGCTGCTCCATAACATTGGCAGGAGTCTTGCTGACAGTAAGTCTTCCACTCGGGACCATGGGGGCAGATATTTTGTCAATGATTTTGGTTCACATGATGTAAAAACCGAAAGCAATGATTGAAAAATCAATATAGTAGGTTTGGTTTATGGTTTATTTTCTTCAATCCTAAGTAGACAGAAGGGGACATAAATATTGCGAAACTAGTGGATAGCCTGCATAATGCTGTAGAATTTTAGAAATCCTCCTAATAACACCTGAAAATGTTGAAAGAGCAGTTTTGAATTAAATGTGAGAGAATGAAATGACCCATGTATGTTAAGATATAAGGCCACTTTCAATGGAAGTTTCATTCTCATTAAATAGAGTGACATGTTAATATTTTTTACGATGTGGTACGAAATTAATGAAGAGAGATAAAATAGGTTTCATTTAAGTGAAACTATTTTCAATATCGCTTGTCTCTTGCATGTATTGCTTATGAGACAACAAAAAGAAACATAAAAATGTTTTTTGATTTAGTATGAGCTATTCAAACCATCAACTAAATGTATTTTTCTTACATACTCTTAGAAACATAAAAATGAAACATACCACTCAAAATGGCCTAATTAATATAGAACGATTAGTATAGACAATACATTGATAGATGTAACCCAACATATTTTATTGGTAAAAATGATGTGGCTTTACGCATATTGAGTTTTTTTTTCTAATTTATACTGATTAAGCATGGATGTGATCTAACGGTTCTTCTTTTATAAATGATATGGCTCAATGCATATGTTTTTTTGTTACAATTAAATAAAAATATAGGATTAAGGGAGCCATATTTTAGTACGAAAATAATGGTCTACACAAAAAACCAAAGACCAAAGAGTAAAAATATATCAAAGACAAGTGCAAAGAGAACTAAAGTCAAAGACAAACTGAATTAAATAAGAGGAAACCAGATAAAAAATTCAAAATTGATCAGAAGAAAAAACAAACATTCAAGCGGGTTCTCAAAATTAAAATATATTTTCTCCCTACTCGTTGCAGAGCTCGTGTGCGAGCCAACTCTTCCGTTTCCATGCCATTGCGTTTGCTTCCCAGGCGCCAGCCGACCGCCCTCAGCCGCTCCCCTTTCCGCCACCGGTTGTCTATGCGAGCGCCGTTGCCAAGATCTGCACTGCTGCCCCTACTCCCTGAGCTCAACCGGTTGTCCCACCGGGCACTAGCAGCAAACTCTACGAAACCACATGAGGTCTCCCTGGTCATGGGGATGCAAGGATGAGCATGTTGCGGCGCAATGGTTCCGCCCTTCCGCTCAACGCATGGGAGCATGCGTTTGCGTGGCTTGCGCCAGATATTTTTGTTGGTGATTTCAGTCCACGAGATGTTAAAAAACGAAAGCAATAACTGAAAAAAAAAAACTACTCCCTCTGTTCCAAAATATAAGCATCTTTGGCTCTATATCTGGACATCCCTTCATTTAGATGCATAGCGCTAAATATTTATATTTTAGAATAAAGGGAGTAGTATATCAAGCTGGGTTGTTTTTCCTACTCCTAGGTGACAAGAAGACATGAATGCAAGAAAAACAAAGTGAACCATCCTTTGGTAAGGAAAGAATATCTAGAAACATAAAAAACCGAGGAGCAAATTATATATAGGCAAAGTGTAAGAAGAAATGGAACCAAAGGCAAATTAAATTAAATTAAATAAGACGAAATCAGACAAACTAAAAAATACAAAAAATATTTCAAGAAAATTAAATATTGGGTCTGTTTGTTAAACCAGAAGCAAAAACAAGCAACTTAATTATGTAAAAGGATTCTCAGAATCAAAATATATTTTTCTACTAAAATTCAAAAGCCAATATAGAGCTGTTTTATGGATTTTTGAATTTTGAGTTATATGTTCTAAAACTGCTACAAGGAGTGGTTAATAGCCAAATTGGAACTAGATCAAATTTAGGCTAAGTCCAAGACGGGATCACAGCCTTCACCTCAAGGCCGGTTTGATCGGTAGTGCTGGGTGGTTGAACCAGATAATGAACTATGGCCCGACCGCAGGTGTCTAGGTGGTCAGACCTTCAATTCCGTCTAAATCCAATTTTGGTATTTTTCGTATTTTCTTGCTTGATGCTGGGTTTCTCGAGTTTTACCTAATCTCTTAGTCTAATAGGACATAGAGAAAACCCTATAAATCCTCCTATAAATATAGATAGCCAAACTGATTGAAATAACAACCAATCAATCGTTAAAATCAATCTACTAGCTCTACCTCGATCTTCTACATCTCACTCTATCTTTTTTCCTTGTATTCTGCACCCTCCAACCCCTTAATTTTCATCGTCCCTTATTTCTACGAAATTAGAGGATGTCCTAATTGGGTTGTCATGTCAGGACAAACCGATGCAGCTCACCCTGACAGGGTCTTTCCCGGGTTATCGTTCGGCGGTACCTATCCCCTGTAGCGGCACATCTCCGGGTGTGGTTACGGGTTACACATAAAGTGCTCAAGTGTGGCGGCACATTTTTTTCCCAACAGGAGTTTTATTCAAATCGTACACATACATTTCATTTCTTTTATGCCAAAAGCCAAATCCAATCAACTCCTCTCACTTCAGCTTCACGAAACCACAATATAGAAGCAAGATTCTTTTAAGTAAGAAGGAAAAAAAAGAAACAATGTCATAAGTAAGCTATTATCCATAGGTATTTTTTGTGAAAAAAATTTAAAATATACTTTTTTAAGTTTTATAAAAATATACAGATAAACGAAGAATTAGTTAAAATATACATGCACCGCGCCGCGAAGACGCGGCACCGCGGCTTGGGGACGCGGGACCGCCGGCGCCACGTTGCCGCCACCTAGCACCGAGCGGTGCCGCGCCGCCATCACGCGGCACCATGCCTGCTTGCTTGCTGCCTGAGGGCCACCTGCTTGCTTGCTGCCTGCATCTGTGCCGGTGCCGTGGCTTGGCGGCACGATGCATGTATATTTTTGCTACTCCTCTGCTCATATGTATATATTTACAAAATTTGATATATATATATATATATATATATATATATATATATATATATATATATATATCAAATTTTTTCCTTTTTTCTATCATATGTGGCCATGGTTTATAAAACCAACGAAAGTCGGACTTGCCGGGCCGGCCTGAGAACACAAACCGCTTGGTTTTCCAGTCAAATTTAAACGAAAATTTATTTTATTTACAAAATTTGATCAGATTGTTAGTCGATGGTTTTTAAACGGTTTAAAATAAATCAAGTAAATCGCTGAGGCCCGGTTTTTGGCTGGAGAACGGTTTAGTGAGTTTTCAGGCTACAGTAACAGTGGACTTCTCTGAGTTGAAGGAGCACTGTAGCAGAGAGAGGGAGTACCGGTGTCCCAGAAAAAAATCCCAGAGACAAACAGTTATTAGCACGTGATTAATTAAGTATTAACTATTAAAAATTTAAAAATAGCTCTATTTGATTTTTAAATATTTTTATATAAATTTTTTTAAAAAAATATATCATTCTATGTTTTGAGAAATATGCGAATAAAAATCTCGAGAGAGAATCTGAAGCAAACACAGGAAAGTCCATCATGGTGCTGCTGCCAATGCCGAATTTGGGACTCCTCCCATTCCTCCCCGCTGGCCCCGCGCCTTCCCATTCGCGGAACACCTCCTCCCCGTCTCTGCCCGCCAATAAATTCCCCGCGCCCCTCGCCCGACGCCGCAGAACCCTAACCCTAGCCCTCCCCGCCGCGGCCGCTGAGGCGCAGACGGCGATGGTGAGCGGCGGCGCCGACGCCGACGCCGGCATCGACCGGGTGCTGTGGACGGAGGCCGACGTCGCGGCCCGGGTAACCGAGGTGGCCGCCGAGCTCTGCGCCGACCTCCGCGGGCTGCGGGAGCCCGCCGTCGTCGTCGGCGTCGCCACGGGGGCGTTCCTTTTCCTCGCCGACCTGGTGCGCCGCGTCGACGCGCCGCTCGCCGTCGACTTCGTGCGCGTTGAGTCGTACGGCGACGGCACCGAGTCCAGCGGACGGCCGAGGATCACCTCCGACCTCAAGGTCGACGTGGCCGGGAAGCACGTGGTGGTGGTGAGTGCCGCGACCCTCTCCTGATCCTCCCCCGTGCGGCGTGTGGTTGTGCCTTTCTCGTGACTTCCCTTTAGTTTTCTTTCTCCCTTATTACTACTGAATAAACTGGTTTTCTCAATATTTACCTTATTTACTTAATAGTAGACTGGTTTCTGCAAGTTTATCTTTTCCAGATACGAAGTTCTGTACATTCTAATGCGTATAGATTGA
Source organism: Oryza meyeriana var. granulata (assembly GCA_003991445.1). Taxonomy (NCBI): domain Eukaryota; kingdom Viridiplantae; phylum Streptophyta; class Magnoliopsida; order Poales; family Poaceae; genus Oryza; species Oryza meyeriana. Next base: position 104,064 of record RYFJ01000963.1, read on the forward strand.
TGACATGCAACCCTTCGGTTGTTAATTTGCATTAGTACTGTGACGTTCTGATGTGCTGTCACATCTAATCTAAAATGTCAGCCTAATAATAGGTTATGTAATCATTGAGTTATGTTAATTTTAGCTTGTTGTAGCATTTTTCTATTTTTTTTATCATTCTCGCATATGGTCACAAATTCTTGTAATAGTATAGCTGTGTACACCTTTAGTGTGTAGAGGCCAGAAAGTTTCTTCCAATCACTAGGTGTTGGCACAGTTACATTTGGATCAATCAGTCCATCTGAATTATCACCTGCATTTTTAGCTGTTGGTGGAGTTCAGTTTCATGTGAGCTATTGCAATTATGCTTTGTGACAAACACTAGGTGTTGAATTTGGGTTAATAACGATATGAAGCAACTCCCTCTGTTTTTAGGGCAAACCTGCACTTGCTTTGTTCTCCAATTTCAACATTAGAACTTTTACAAAAGTAAAGTGAAAAGTTTGTCAGGCAATGGCAATAGTCAAACTTAACAATATTATTATTTCATAAAAGTTTCAAAAATGTATAAGTAATCTAGATCATTAGGATTCAACTTGTTAATTTTGATACAAAACTGGAGTAAAGAAATTGAGAACACAGCAGTCATGAAGATTTTGCATTTGTACTGCCTTTAGGGCCATGAGGGAACACTGTTCTCATATAGACGAAACTTATGATCACATTGTGATACTTACTTTTTCACTAAGGCCTTGTTTGGGTGGGCCAGGATGGCAGCCTGCTCATGTGGAAATTGAACTAAACTCTATGTGGGTGGGCTGGGATCCTGGCCAAGCCAAACTAGGTTGAATAGTACCAATCATACTTGATGGTGACTTATCAACTGAGATGATGAATCTACAACTGAAAATAATTGATATGATGACGGTGACCTATGAATAGTGCAAATGACAATATCAATGCCACTGCTTTGAGTCATCAAGGATGTGCATAAATGTGTTTTAGGTGGAATGAAAACTTGAATAGTTAAATTGTAGTTCACCGTCCACATTGTAGTTAACTGAGCAATGTACTTTTGTATAGTATTAAATTGATATCGCATTTACAGTAGTGCTATTTTAATTTGGTTATGTCGTGTACATACTAGACTTGTTCATCATCCTTTCTATTAGCATTTATTTCTCTTATATAGCCTCTTATATCTGCTGAGCGCTTGAGCCTGTTCTAGTTGTCTAGAAATTAACGGTGGTTTTATATCTTGGTAGGTGGAAGATATTGTGGACACAGGGAATACTGTTTCCTGTCTCATTGCCCATTTAGAAAAGAAAGGAGCATCATCCATATCAGTCTGCACTTTCCTTGACAAACCTGCAAGGAGGAGTGCTAATTTTCAGCTAGTGGGGGACGGAAAATTTTATAGAGGTTTTGAGGTATGAATTACTTCAACAATGTGGTATTTAAATTTTATAGAAGGTAGCAGCATTCTGTTAGCACCACTTCCCGGTGTGCTTGTTTCATAATTTCATTCGGAACAGTTGAATGATGTCCCCGTCCCTCCTTTGCAATGTTAAATTAATCACCATTTTATTTATTTTCCTTTTTTCAGTGCCCGGATTACTTCGTTGTTGGCTATGGCATGGATTATGCTGAACTCTACCGCAACCTGCCTTATGTTGGAGTTCTTAAGGCTGAGATGTACAAAAAAGATACAAGCAATTAGACAGGAGTACTTGCAACATGTGCAAGGGATAAAAAATTAGAGAGGAATACACACATTCCAGTTTTGATATCTCTAGGCAAATGCTTAACTTTGTACAAGAAAGAAGCTTAAAGCTTGGCTAGTTTAATTTTTCTCCATTACTAGACAAAATGCCCTTTGCAACGGGAAAAACTAAAATTATTCTTACTTTATCGACATGAAGACATTCTTCAAAAATCAAACCAAAAATATTCATAAGCGAATAGAAGGAAGTATACATACAACAGCCTAATAGTCCAATAGCCTAGTTGGCCCAATAGATAAATACATAGGTTATAAACCCTAGTGCTTTCCGATCCATCCTAGATCCCACCTGGCCACACGCCCACACCTTACTCGAAGCCGCCGCCTTCTCAATAAGTACACTCGACGCCAATGTCCTTGCATCGGGCCTGTTGGTCGTTGCCGTGGCCACGCATCCTCTCTAGTCCATGGTTGGGAAGCTTTACCTGCTACCATGGGAAGAGAGGAAACGGTCTCACCCCGATAAGGCGGCACGTCACTTGCTGCTCGAGAAGATCCTGGAGCTTGTCGGCTACATCTTCATGGGCGGCCACTGCTCCTAGGTTCCAGTCCTCATTCTTGCCTCCTTCCCTCCACTATCGTACTTCTTTGATGCACAAGCACACGCTATAATAGTAAAGAAAAGCTCAAGAGAAACTGTCCTGTTTCAACAGTACTCCTTCACCAAACTGCAACCATGTGGTTGTATAACATCTTGCATCTTTGATTTATAGCCAAAGAGAGCTGATTTGGTTGTAATTTGCGTCTTTTAGAAAGAAAAAATGGCTTCATCCCTTGTAATGCCAACATCATTCTAGTTTGGTGGTCTGCATCCTCGTCCTTGGTGAAAGCTTTAGTTTGAGCACGTTTTAGATTGACGCACGCTGCGCTTATGATCCCTGTATTTTTATTCACCAATTGGTTTTAAATTACTGGATACAAACTGCAGAATTAACTGTTTTTGGTGATGTGAAGTTAGCTAAATCCTAGGTGGAATGGCCACCATGACAACTATGGTTAAGTGTCGATGCTAAAATTTCTCTGATTTTTTTACAAATAATTTTGGCCATTATTGTTTTGTGAAATTTACTTTAAGAACAAAATTTTCCACTCCGTTAAAAACAGAGCATTCTAGGGTTGTGTTTGAGATAACTTTTTTTTTAAAGATTGTTGGTGCGGATTGTTTTTTGATTAACACGATAAATTAATATTTAAAAAAATAAATTTTATAAATAGTTTAAAATAGGTGGTTTAATTAATACAGTAAAAAACTTTTTTTGAGAAACTATATTTTTAGAGAAATAATCCGTTTCAAAAATTAAAAAAAACAGCAAATAACACAACCTATTTGTGCAGGTTTCTTACGTTGTCCTTACGAATTGAATTGTTTCTTCTGACACAACTCATCACGATCCTGTGAAAATTCTGCATGTTTCTTTGGAGTATATTTGAATTAAAAAATATTTGAATTTCGTGGGAAATATGGAGGCACTAGAGAAAATTTGAAGAAACCATGTAAAATCCGAAGACGAAATTCAGTCGCATCAGTCTTTCAGTCCAGTCCCTTCTGTCAGTCTTCAGTCTTCTCTCTCTGCTTCCTCCTGAAGCGGAAGGAGTCAGCCATGGCGATGAGCTTCTTGTCCACCGCCGCCACCTCCTCCTCCCAGCCACTCCTCCCCGTCCGCCGCAAACCCACTACCGCCGTACGGCCCGTACCCTCCCTCTCCTTCCCTCTCAGACCACACCGCGCCCCTTCCTTCTCCACTCTACCTCCCGAACCCCCGCGCTTCTCCTACAGAACCCACTCCTCCTCTAGGACACCCACCGGCGGCCTCCTCTCGCCGATCATCTCCACCTCAAGAACCCTCCTCTTCCTGCTCGTAGCCTCCCTCCTCTCCCTCTCCGGCGTCCGCCCCCTCCCTTCCCTTGCGTCCCCTCCCCCACCTACCCAACAACCGCAGGAAACGACGGGGCAAGACGAGCAGCAAGAATCCAAAGAGGGGAAGCAGCAGGAAGCGCAGGTGGTGGTGGAGGAGGACGTGGAGGCAGAGGTCGAGGAGGTGTGGCTTCAGGAAGAAGAGAGAGAGGAGTGGCTGCGGCAAGAGGAGAAGGACGGCGACCACGAGGTCCAGATGTATCTGGAGGTGCTGAGCAGCGACCCGGCCGACGTGGACGCGCTCAAGTGCGTACTGTTCGCCAAGATGAGGCGTGTGGACTGGGACGGCGCGCTGGGCTTCGCGCGGCGTCTGCGGGAGGCGGAGCCGGGCGAGGTGGAGTGGCGGCTCATGGAGGCGCTGCTGCACGAGCTCAAGGGGGACCTCGCCGAGGCCGAGCGGCTGTTCAGGGAGGTCCTCGCGGAGAAGCCACTCCTCGTCAGGGCACTCCATGTGAGTTGTTATGCATGCTCTCATTCTCTTACGTCTACTTAATGCTGTTCTTGTTGCTGATATGATTACATTGAATCCATTGGTAGCATGCTATTATAATCGGCTTCTGTTTGCTTTGGTGGTGAGTGATTGAACTTGTGGAAGAATTGACAAACCAAAAATTGGTAGTAGCATAGCTGTAGCTTGCGATGACACTGTTTCGGCGATTAAGAATGGAATACTTGTGCCATGAACATTGTTGCAATTGTCCCTAATCTATCTTAGGCTTGTGCTTGGGTGTCCATGTGAATGTTGTGGTACTTGCCTTATATAGCAGAATCAGTGCTAGCATTTTCAGATGTTGCAGGATTTGTGATAGAGCCCTGCCTGCAACCTATTTGGTGGCAATCTGCAGGCTTATATTTATGTATTTGAGTGAAATATTTTTGAGAGAATTTGAAAGTAGCTGTAGGTCCTGCCTATTGTGAAATTCAAATGGTTGGGTTTCTCTGGATATTATGTAATGCTCCTCTTGTTTGATAGATATTGGATGGCATCAGATGAACAATTAATCAAGTTAAGGTTCAGAAATTTCACCAGGAAAATACAGTTTTAAGGTTCTTATATGATGAATGTTTGCTCTGCATTTGTATCACAGGATTTTGCAGCGTCATAAACTGTAACTCGCCTTTCTTATATAGTTATATTGTACAAGATGTCATTTATACTGAAAGTTCGAAACTAAGTTTTGCATAACTATTTTTTTTACTTTACTGTAGTCTTTCATCATGGATCATTATGGACAATACTGATGTTTTCTTACTCATGCATTTTATGTTATTTCAGGGACTCGCTCTGTGTATGCATCAAAGATCTGAAGGACCCACAGTTTTTGAGATGCTGGAGAAAGCTTTGCAACTTGCGATTTCTGAGGAAAGGGTTCCAGAAGAGCGCAACATTAAGCTTTTGATTGCTCAGATGCATGTTGTGAAGGTAACAATTGATATTAGTTCTGAGTCTATCTCGATTTCCTGATCTCTAATTGAAAGTTTCAAACTGCAGGGTCAGTTGGGTGCTGCATCAGAGAAACTGCAAAATCTTATCAATGAGGATCCTCGAGATTTTCGGCCTCATCTTTGCCAGGTACCATTAACCGTTTACATATGTGATCTGTTCCAAATTCCTTCTATTTTGATCCTTGAGTTCAACTCTCCTACTGTGTTCCAAAATGTAGGGTATCGTTTATGCACTTTTAGACAAAAAGGAAGTAGCAGATGAGCTGTTTGATACATATAGAAGCCTTGTTCCAGATGAATTCCCAGATCGGAGTTTTATCAATGATGTTATACAAGCAGCCAGAGTGGAGTCCAAGGACCGGCTACAGAAGGACTTTGGATCTGAACTTTTATCTAAAAAGTGACACTTCAGGATTTTCTATACCTGTACGGCCAATAGTTTTGGTAGTGGTAGATAGTTGCATATTGATGTGCACACAAGTGCAAAAAATGTTACAAGTGAAATAAATAGAAAGAAGTGGAAGGAGATGTATTTCTCCTATTACCAATTTCTCCTAACATTGAAATAAAATAAGAGAGAATGGAGATGTGTTTCTCCCATCAGGCCATCACCATTCACCAATTTCTTCCCTGTTGGCACTCGCCACTGATATATCATGTGTTGCATTCGATTTCTGGTGTAGAAGTTTTTGTGGGACAAAAACTCGGCTCGAGGAATCGTTTTTTTTTTTAAAGATGGAGGGAGTATATGATACAGAAGCCCCGATTGTTGTCCTAATTTCTAGGTGAAACATTTATCGGCCCCAATAAAATCTTTTTTAAATATATTTCTGACTTCTGCACCATTTAAATACGCACACAACTATATCTATAAACACCAGAGTTGCGTGCCACGTTAAAAGTACTTCCCAATAAACCTACTTTATAATGTTCATTTGGAGAAAAAGAATTATATGCAAATGATGCTTATGCAATGAATATTCAAATCTAAATATTTAGGAACACGCTACTCCTACTCAAAGTTTCAAAACTTAATCGTATTTAGCAGCGCGATTATACTCTGTCCATTAAAAAAAAATAAGGCGTATTAAGTATTTATACGGTCTTTAATATTATACTTTGATCTAGTTTATTTCATAATGTGTCATTAATAACTATAAAATTAACATTATATGAAAATATTTTCAAATATGAATATAGTGATACTATATATACGATCATAAAGTCAAGAGACTTTCTCACCCCAAAAGCTAGCCAATAAAGTGAGGGGCTCCTCTGTTTATAAACTAGGTCCTTTGCTCTTACACAACCAATATTGGATTATTCAACAATCTTCTCCTTCATATATTGGTGTCTCTCAGCCATTCACCGCCCCTTGACCGTATACCGACTTACAGTCCATCAAGCCTTCACACCCTAGTATCTATCGCAACAAAGATGTTGAACTAGCCAAACTCTGTTAACATATGTAGGACCAGAATGACGTCGATCAGAGGGAGGCTGAATGATCATCGGTCTCTTTTTTAAAACACAAGAAACAAACACGTAGCGAAAATAATAACAAATGATATAAAAGTTATTATAATATTACTAGAATATCGAACTAATCACCTCAATACTCAAAAGACTCCAAATACCCCCAAAAAAAAAAAGCTGCCGTACAGTACCGCTACAGTGCGTGGCCAGAACGTGAACAGTACAAACAGGAAACTATCTCCAAAGTAAATTGTTAGAACTTCACCAATTCAAATCCGTTTGATGTAAAATTTGAAATATAAGTTCTAAACATAGCCTAGGTTCAATTTTTTTCCAAAAAACACAAAAAACCATGGACAAAATTAATAGAATCTAAGCAAACTTTAATCTAATAAAAAGTGATAGACCTGAACTAAAACGTAGATTAAATAAAAACTAAGCGATAGAATTGTGTAAAACTTCACAATAAACTAAACTTCGCTACGTATCTAAAAAAACTGCACTTAAATTCAACGGTTAGGTCAAAATATGGAACCAATCTAAGATCACGGAAAAACTCTGCCAAACTCAACCTGCACGAGAATCGAATTGAAAAACAGAATTGTAAATAAATTTGCTCAACTTTATTGATCAGTTCCAAATATGCCTACAAAAGTATCCATTAATCCTAAACTCATTCCTCTTAGAACCTTGAAACGAACGATGTTTTTTCTTTTATGTTTCACGTAGGTCTCTCTCCTCACATTTCTATCTTTTATACAATAGAGAGCAAAGAGAACCAAAAACATATGACTTGGTCCATATGGAGATATAAATCCCATAACCAATTGCGAACAAATCCACCGGCCCACTTCCACGATGCCTAAACACCATAGACCAAATTTATGTAGAACATCTTTGTTCCACATTATCCATCATCTCCATACGTTCAGCTAGAACACGACTATTTAGTGACATCTTCTAACCGATTTTAACCTCAAAAACCTCATCTTATCCTTGATCCCTCGTCACTCACCATAGTCACCTTCTAGCTTTATCTGCACATCAAAGGTAACAGAAATATATTTCTAAAACAAATTCGTACCAACTTGATCCATATTAGTCCAAACAACAATCGCTTTTACCAATTATTAATCTCATATATCATACATGATCTAACACTACATGTATAACAGCAACACATAATTTTAGTTTAATTATTAGTTAAAAATTTTAAATTGACTTTACAAAAAAACAGAAGTATTTTCAAACAAAACGAGGACAAGCCGCGACAAGCCATGCTGCAGCCATAGCAAGTTGCCAAAATCACCCCCAAATTCTTGGAAGGAAGAGAGAGCCCGAAACCAAGCCGCCGCAAGCCAGGATGCACCGAAACCCTCGCCTCCTCCTCCGCGCCGCCGCCTCCCTCCTCCGCCTAGCCGCCGGCGCCGCCCCACGAGTCCCAACGTGCGCGACCTTGCCGGCACCCGCGCCGGTGCTCCCCACTCCGCGGCGGTGGCCCCTCTTCCCGGGCCACCGGCGGGCCTTCTCGACGGCGGACTACGGCAAGGAGGTCGACGAGGTGAACCGCAAGTTCGCGGAGGCGCGGGAGGAGATCGAGGCCGCCATGGACAGCAAGGAGACCGTCTACTTCGACGAGGAGGCCGCCTGCGCGCGCGACGCCGCCGGCGAGGCGCTCGCCGCCTTCGACGCGCTGCTCGCGCGGCTCCCGCCGGCGGACGCCGACTCGCTCCGCCGATCGATGGGGCTCAAGATGGAGCAGCTCAAGGCCGAGCTCAAGCAGCTCGACGAGTAGGCGGCGCTCCGATTCCACGCGGAAGGCTGTCGATTTCGGGGAGTACTTCTGAACGAGGTTAGCGTTGGCCATATTATACATGTTCTTTGAGAGAATTTTAGGTCGTTTCTGTTGGTGAATAAAATGTAGCTCAAAATCTACTGAAATTTGTTCTTCCAATGTGAGATTTGGAGCTAATTTTCCATGTCTTCTTGTTGCGTGATAACCTGGCTAAATTGGCTACCTACTGCTTTGTACTGCAAAGTTTATCTTGATGCCATAGCAGCTAGGATAATCGGCTTGTTTTGGTGGATCAATAAATTTTGAAAATACTTATGCAATGAGCTCTTCTGATGGACAAACAACAGAAAATTTACCAGTCCCAATATTGTTTGGACAGATTGTCTGGCCGTGAATCCATGACGCCTCCACATATCAGTCCACTTTGATCTTTATAATGATTTTTCTGCAAGAATGAACCAAAGGACCTAAAGACCCTCCAGAGTTTGCAATTTATGCTAGTCTAGTAGTCAGTAGCTGATCTGCTGGGGCAACACTGATCTGCATGATTTGCTGAATGCTTTGATTTTATTGAGTTTGGTGTGTGGTTGCGTGTGTGCCCAATGTGATGATCGAGCAGGGTAATCAGGGCATGGTTCTGCAACAAATTGAGTTTGATACTAACTTCGTCTTCATCGTTTCTTTTAGGTTCAGGATAAGATTAGATTGCAATTCATCACAAATTTGTCCGTTACTTCCTTGAATTGCCCTGCCGTTGGGTTCCTTTTTCCCTTGTGTCTTTTCAGATCATTCCTTCGTTTACCCACAATACATGCCCTACTATGGCCGTAAAGTCTGGTGGCCTAGTGGGCATGTTGGTTTCTGCAAGTCTACATACAAGGGCAGACAAGAGAGTCGATATAGTGGCATTAGGCCCCTTTTCTTTTCTTTTCTTATCATATCTTACCTAAGCTTCCTTAGCTTAGCTTAGAAGCATTAAGACAATTTCCCTGTGTTGCTAAGGATATAAAATGGGAATTTCAGATGCATTCATAGTCTGGTTAGCTGCACTGTTCCATATCAGAACCTGCCTTTCTTCTTGCCGCCAGTTGAATGTTTGTGCCTTGCAATGCATACAAATTACCACACTGCTGAACTTGTGACCATTCTCACTCGAGAATGCGTAGTGGATATGCATGGTGATTGTTGGATTTGATACTAGAAGAACCCATTCAAAATTAAGATGTGTACTTCACTGGCTTGAAACTTGTCATAAATAAGGTTTTCCTTGCCTACCTATTTCTTTTTCTTTAATTATTTTGAATCTTGCTATTCTAACTTTCTAAGCTCACTTAAAAGACGAGACTTCTTGCACTTTAAGTACTCGCGAAGTGCCGAATAGGCACAAATTCCTCCAATTCGCGACCTAACATAGAATGGAGTCTATTTCCATCATGTAATTGCATTTGATACAACGATGTTTGCCAGCCTGGTGTATAAACCTGTGAAAATGGAGTGTACAGCGGAGACATCACCATGTTTCTTATTCCTAGACAGAAAATGTGGTTAGGATTCTGTTAAGCCTACTTAGCTTATTAGGTGGAATTCATGAGAAATTGTCAGCACGGCAAACTAACCTTCCCGTCAAGGCTCAACAGGGAAAATGAAGCCCTGTGGTCAGTTTTTGTAGCATAAAGATGTTAACAAAATTCACACTCAATAGAATTGAAGTAGTCTATAAAATGTTTAATTACTCTCAGAAAAGTAACAAATAAAAAATAAATTTAATTTAATTTGGCACTCAGACACAACAGGACAACCCACAAGAGTATATATACATCATGTATATATGGTTGTTCCTACACCATTTCATCTGCAGGAATCTTGTGAAAGGCGGATTTGCCATCGTCGACGACATGGCAATCCTCCGATCCATGGCCGTCGTTGAGAACCAACAAGTAGAGGCCACCGGCGACGACGGAGGCGGTCATGGCCCAGACGGCGACGGCCATGGCGGCCGGCATGATCCGGGCTACCCTGTACGCAAACGTGCAGCTGAGCGCAGTGGACAGCGCCCAGGCTCTCCGCAGCAGCCGCCGCCGCTCCTGGGCGGGCGACTCCGGCGTGAGCCGCTCGGCGCGGCGGAGGACGACGAAGAGCGCGGCGAGCTCGGCGTAGGCGGTGACGACGAACGCGAGGTCCCATGGGTCGCGGCGCGCCCGGGCCCGGCCCGCCGTCTGCACGAAGGCGCAGGCGAGGAAGGCGAGCGCGGCGAGGTGGAGGCAGGCGCGGCACCACCCCTGCAGGTGGATGGCTAGGGCGTGGGCCTCGCCGGGGGTAGCACTGCCGGTGGCCGCCGCGGCGACACGGCGCATCTCCTTCGCATCGTCCATTGATGGATAAATGATTAGCCTACGACTTGGGTTGAGCATGCATGGTCTAGTGGTTCGATCGGCCGATCGAATATATACGCGTAAGCTGCCCCTCCCATGCACTCATCGCAGCTGTTTCGTCCATCGTTTCCAAGCAGATTTTTGGAAAGTTGGAAACAATGACCGAACCGCGTGTTCGCGAACAATGCCGCGCTTGCTTGACCGACTTGATTAAAACAAAGGAAACAAGTCAAGGTCTGCTGCTAAAGACCCGGTGCTTCGTCTCGCCTCGAGATGAGCCTCGCTCCCTTGTGGGCCTTATCATACACCTTTTTTCCAAAACAACTTGCCTTAACAAAAAAAAAAGATCACGTAAAATGAGATAAATCATTAGCGTATGATTAATTAAGTATTAGCTATTGCAAACTTGAAAAATAGATTTATATGATTTTTTAAAGTAACTTCTATATAGAAAATTTTTTTAAAAAACATACCGTTTAGCAGTTCGGGAAGCGTGTTCACGGAAAATAAGAAGTTTTTTCTCCTCTCTCTTTACTGCCGAAGGTGCCTTACGTAGCTTAAATTTTGTTCTAAAATAAGTTGACTTATACTCTTTTATCTATACTCAGTCTATAAATCGATAAATCTTATCCCTTTAATATTTTTTACCTATCTACCCGCCAATACTAATTTCTTATTAATAAGAAACATTTAGTTTTTTTCCTCACTACTTAAATGCTTCTTACAATGCTACAAATCTACTTACTTTTGTCCCCAAAAGAGTTCATTTTTACTCCATCTCATATATATCAGTACAAAACTAAAAGATTAGAACGCCCCCCACTTTAGTGAATTCCAATATATTTGTCCTCTAGTTTAACACACTCCAATGCATTTGTCATCTACTTTATTCAATTTCAATGTATTTATCCCTTAACTTAATAAACTCCAATATATTGATTGCTTCAAAGATCTCTCTGTAGGATAAATGAGATGTGTAAAAAATAAAGTTATTTTGGAATAGATGGAGTATTTATTTTGGGACAGAGGTAATAGTACATAAGTCCCCCCTTTTCAATCTGAAAGACAGGGTACGTGATTAAATCTAGATTTTTTTCTCTTATATTAGTGAGTTTATAAATACAACATTTCCGAGGACCCCAAAACCTAGGACATTATTTCATTACCTTCTACTGCATTGTAGATTTTTTTCCCAATATATTGTCTTCTACTGTATTTCTGGTGAATTCCAATGCATTTGTCCACTACTTTAACATACCCTAATATATTTATCATCTACTTTATCCAACTTCAATGCATTTGTCTCTTAACTTAATAAACTTCAATGCATTGGTTGCTTCAAAAATAAACTTTTTGTGGGATAAATGAGATTGACAAAAAGTAAAGTTATTTTGGAACGGAGGGAGTATTTATTTTGGGACTAGTACACAAGTCCCCCCTTTTCAATATGAAAGAGAGGGTATGTGATTAAATCTAGATTTTTTTTATATTAGTGAGTTTATAAATACAACATTTCTGAGGACCCCAAAAACTAGGGCATTATTTCATTACCTTCTACTAGTGGCGATGGTATGACAGTAGAGTTTAAACCTAAGGCCATCTTCAGAATGTACTAACGTACCATAATTCGAACTGTAGAGAAGGTATAGCTCTACAAGAATTTTTCTACATTATACAAATCCTTTATAATTCCTATATTATAGGCCTTCGGTTTTGAAGACCGGAAACCTCTCATGTATTAAGTACCAAATCCTTGGATTAGTAGTTTGACACATCCATAACATAACTGGTACCATTGCATTTATCGTCATAAAGTCTTACATCGTTTAGTTATTACAAAAGAGGTTGCCCTCATAGGGCCCCAAATAGACATAACCAACTGTCTTACGATATACTAGCAAAAGAGATAAGGTACGATAGTGGAAGTATAAGTGACAATGGTCCTGCGTTTGTTCACAGGCACTCGACTAGCAACTTGGATCCTATGGCGCCTCTTTTGGTTCTTCTCCCTCCGGGTAGTGCTCATACATGATAAGGACATCTCCACTATCGATACAATCACGCCTAGCCCAATTATTCCCTAGGTTAAAACTGAACAAGTGCTGTAAGGACCAATTACTAGAGCGCGAGCACGCCGACTTAATTATTAGGTGAATGCGTTCTTAAGTTATCATAAAGATGATATACAGAATGGAATACTATTTGATGCTTGTGATAATATTATTGTGCTTAGGAACGAAGGACAATTCAGACAAGGATTTACAATTAAGAAAACATCGCAATGACGAGTGGCGCAGAGGATCCAACATATGACGAGTGAGACCCACTATCCCATAAATGATGTAAGCCAAGAACAAAACAAACAAATTGCATTCCAATTTGACTTGCTCCTTGATAACTAAGCATACAATGTATCTACCCAGCAGTACTATAGCATGTCGGTACTCTAGCAGTCGACGTACTATAGCAAAGGCGGTTACTGTAGCAAACCGACCTAAACAACCTATATAAAGGGCTGCCATCTTCATATGTAGTTGGGTTTTTGTTAATATCAAAGTTTAGCATTGCTACTTTGTCGAGTAAAGCCGTGATCGGTTAGATCGCCGTTTTCTTGTCTTCAGAACCCCACCCATGTGAGTATTCAGATTGCTCGTTCATTTTGTTCTTGGTAGTTCTCAATTGCTTGCAGGAACAAGTATCCTCGTGGTTAGGTGATCGTGTTCCGTAAAGATCACGAACAATCATTTGGAGTCGGTGTATCGATCGCTAAGGCGCGACCTCCTTGGATGGTTGTAGTCAGGTCGTCAACGTCTTCTCCTTTCCAATCGAAGTTATCCCTCTTACCGAAAGATCGGGACCTCAAGAGTGTATCATTTGGTATCAGAGCTTAAGGTTGATCGGTGGGAGATATATACTTTAGTTGCATTTCTTCTACCTACAGTACAAAAAAAAGGGCACAAATAGTTGTTTAGCTTCCATAAGTCCACAACAATTCAAGCTTTTTACTAGTTCTACTTGGTCTTTGATTTTTGAGTGTTCGGTTGCATCGTCGTGTCGTGTTATTGGTCTTAGCGTCTAGTTGTCTAGAGTTTCGAGTTCTTGTCACGTCTAGTACCACCTCTACCATCACCCCCCCCCCCATCTAGTTGCACCGCAGCTTAAATAGCACCATCGAAATCAATCTGTTTTCGTATATCTTTCTTTATTGGAATAAGTTACCATCAGTTTGAATCGCTTTACTTGCTGAGTTCAAGTAATCTTATTTTCTTACTCTGAGTTGCTTGCAGTTCACCATTGGCATCTATTTCTAAAAAGAGAGATTAAACAACGGTGAGTACTTAGAGTACTCGCAAGTCACCACTACAACATGAATAGATGTTCACAGGGTTCAAGAGAGGCATAGGGTTATTTGCACAAAACTAGTTTTCACAATCATTTCAAGCCTCGGGTCTAGCCATTTTGTTAAACACTTATGCCAATGTTCAAGTAGTTTATCCAATCATGAGGGCTGTGTCCACCTTGCCAAGTTCCACTTGGTTCAGTTACCCTTATGTCCATTTCTTTGACCATTGTCTAAATCCATTTTCCTGCTTTCCGGGTAAGCCTGCATATCCATCTATTTTCATCCTAATCGAGTTTGAAGATTTAATGTCTAGTCAAGACTAGTACAAGTCCTGGTGCTCCTTTAACTACGAGCACGGCTATTCGAATAGATTGATTTTCCTCACACTACAGTAGATGTACGTTTTACCCGTAATCCGTGGTACACCCAACACATGAGACTTGCAACGGCACAGTTTTTCAGGTCTTCTAGCATTGCGGCACCCGCTCCATGAAAGCGTCTTGATGTCGCCTGGGGTGGGGTTGAATAGGCGCTATTATAAAATTTAAACAAGATTAAGCAGAAGCAAAATCGGATATTCCGGTATGACACCGGATATTCCGATATATGTCGGATATTCTGATATAGCAATGCATAATTTAAACTTTGATATATGAAAACTACTAACGAGAGCAATAACTTTCAGCTACAACATGATAATCAATATAGCAATTGAAGTATAGCACAAAGCACGAGATTATATCACAATATATGAATAGAATTGCAAATAATATAGTAAGGGATACAAAATAACCAAGATAGAGACACGAATATTTGTTTACCGAAGCTTGGACCCCTCACAAAAAGGATCCTATGTCTCCGCTGAGGAGCTCACAAAGAGTCGGATCTCTTTCAACCCTTTTCCTCACGAGGTTGCATAAATGCACTCCTCAGATTCACTCTTGATTTCTTCCCCTACGGAGGCGGAATCGAAGCCTTCATAAACTTTCTCGCAGCACACCACAACCCTCGGGTGCTCACGATCGACTCCTAGCCGTCTAGGAGATCTCAATCTCCAAGAGTAACAAATACACACAAAACTTGCTTGGAATGAACTCTAGTGCTCAAGAATCAAGGATTTGTGCCCACATTAGAAACCCAACTCAAATCCACACACACAAGAATCAAATCACAAAGACCAAAGGGGATTTGAGAGGTAGAAAGAGACCTCAAGATTCAAATCGTTAAGCACAAGCTCAAATCCACAAAGCCACAAGGATTGGAATGAAAGGGCTAACCCTAGAAAGGGTTTGGGTTGGGGTTTAAATAGGAAACCCCCAAATCTGCCCGTTGAAGGGAAATTTCAGTCCCACCTCGGATATTCTCATCCATAAAAAAGTGCTGCAACGGTCAAGTTCAAATCCTAGGTCTCTGTAAAAACAAAGGGATCGGACATTCCGATGTCACCACCGGAAATTCCGATATGAGAATTAAAACCAAATAGAGACTCGAATTCCTCAGAATATTGGACATTCCGGACCATCGGATATTCTGACTACCAGGTCAGATATTCTAATTGAAAAAGTTGTCCCAATCCGAGAGTTGAGTTCCTTTGAATTTTGGATTGTCCGAGACATCGGATATTCCGGTGGTCGAATATTTCGATGTAGGATCAGATATTCCGATCTTACTCAGGCAAAAAGGCTATAACTTTTTTACTTTCTACTCTATGGAAAGCTTGTTTCGAAAGGTATCAAACACAATGATAATCATGGTCCAAAACCTCCAAAATATAGAGAAAAACTTGCAAATAAACCCGGTGTATGTGTTGTAACATGTGAAACTAACCAGAGTTGGTGTTCTTAGGATTCTCAAACTTACACAAGAATAGATCATTTTGAGCGCTGAGACACAACTTAGCAAACAATATTGCATCCCTCTTAATGGTACGACATTCCTATACCCAATCCGGTCTTTACTAAAAACACTAAGACCGGTAAAAGGCTAAGAAAAGGATGTTTTTCTCCATTATACCTTTGCCTTGTGCTTATCCTCGTGGCCTTGACTTGACAACGGACATCACTCTCTTTTGTGAATACTTGACGTGATGTTCATCAACACATAATGTTCGGTCATTCTCATTTCTTCAAGCCACTCGATGTGTTTCGACTTATGCTGTCCATTATTTGTCTTTTATGAATCACTCTTGAGTCATTATGTGTCTTGATCTCACTCGGGAATCAACGCCATTTCCAATTCTTGGGACCTATTTCTTTCATTCACCTCAACAAAATTGTTAGTCCCAATTATTCGGTTGTCAATCACCACTTGTTGACCAACCGATTGCATACAAAGGATGCGAATAAATTGATGGGTATTTATCAATACCATAAGTGCCATATACTCACATGTGTGCAGAAATATAAAGATCCCAAATAAATGTAAGTGATTAACTTGGATCAAATACATGCATGACCAAGGTATAGGATTTGCTCTCCCTAAATATATGGATACAAAATGTTTGTGTGAAGCAAGTGTATGCATAATTAGAGATGACTAAATGGGAGTTTATCCTATACATATTTAATGAAGGGCAATGAAGAAGTTCATTCTATATTTTGGACCTATATGAGAGATAATTTAGAATACGAGGAGTTTACATACCTCTTACCATTTCCATTTTCATATCAATACAAGACTAGACAAAGAAATGCTCATAAAAGTATTAGTCTCATATAATTGGATTTGTTGTTAATCAACAAAACCAACTTAATGGCACTTGAACATACACTCCAAAGACTATTAGCCCCTATGCACCCCCTGGTATGAGGAGTCTTGGACACCGAGGTATCAAGGAGAGGGAAGCAAACGTTTGTTTTATTTGACATGTCAATTAACCCGCACTCCATCCTCTTTCTCACAACACAACACAACACACCACAGTGAACAGAACCAGTCATGACTGGGGTGCCACCCTACTAAAATCACTTAATCCACTAGGTCTATGCCCGTACGAGAAAAGCGGTCGTACTCTGTTCGTTTCCTGCCTGTTTCCTTGAGTCAGTCCTTAACTAACCAAGATCGATGCTAGCCTTTTCTAGGACTACCCAAATCAATCCATACCACCTCGGTCAAAAATATTTTGTTCCTTAGTTTTAGTTTTTGCAAAATGTTTTGGATATGTCTTGCAAGTGGTATTACATGTCTTTACTCGTATAAAATGACAATCACTCCCTACCCGGAACGATCATCCCCATCCCAACCATTATCACATGTATATAAGAAGTCTAGTAAGCAACACTAAACATTGTCAATAGTTGATTTAAGGATACAAAATAACATATGGCATCAAGGGACATGGCATTAATATCAATGGAGGCTTAAATGGAATATGGTCGCAACTTTAACATAGCATGCAATTTTATTTGTAAACAAAACATTTTCGCATTAGGTACAATATGTTCAAGGAGAAGGGCGTGGTGACTTGCCTTGCTTGCTTACGGCAACTTCCTCCTCGGTGTCAACTGGTTCGTCGTCGCAAACATCCCTATTTTGGTGAAATGACTATTCAAACTCAGGCTCTAAACACTAATTAATATGGAAGAATATAAAGAAAAAGAGAAAAAAAAATACCAAACCAGTGCCATTGGGTAGATCTTGATTATAGATGAATTTTGGTGAAAGTTTCATATGATTTGGACTTAGTATGAGGGAGTTATTACTTTTGAAGATTCAAATTTAAATTAATTCAAATTAATTGCAAAATGTTACGATTGAAATATTTATCTAAATTATTTTCTTTAATGAAATCCTTTTTCTCTCACTGACAGGTGGGACCTACTATTTTTAGAAAATCCAGGGAATTAATTCTATAAAGATAAACCTCCTGTGCCACTGACATGTGGGGCCGGGGTCAAGGGGGACTTGGCCGGCCTGATTGGTCAATGGCCTGGGGCCCACCTGTCAGTGTCACATGCCCTTTTAGAGTAAGGATTAAATATTTTAGGTCGAGGAGGGCCCACATGTCAGTGGCTCAAAACCTGATCATGTTTTTAATTACATCTTCTTAATTGCCTAGGCCCACATGTCAGCCAGAGGAAGAGGTGGGATTTATCCCCTTTCGTTCCTTCTCCTTGCCTTGCTCTACCTAGTGACGTAGAGCGGGCTTCGGTGGGTGGCAGCACGAGAGGCCGGCAGTGGCCTCAGGAGGGGCCATCGGGGCTTCGGCGAACGGCGGCGGCATGCGCGGGGGAAAGAGAAGGGGAGACAGGAGCTCACTGAGACAGCAGCCGGGTAGCGGCATGCTGGCGCGGGGGTGAGGTTGGGATGGATCGGCGGTGTCGGGGTCGTGAAGATCGGCGGCGGCAAGGTACGGCTTGGTAGGGATCGAGGCGGATCCGGGCGGCGTCGTTCTTCACTTCTCCTCCTTGCACCGGTTGTGGCAGTGTGGAGGTAGGGTGGATGGGGAAAAACGGTCAGCAGACGCGTCCCCTTTTTATAGGTGTAGGTGGCGGGCACCATAGGGACGGTGGCAGGCGGCAGTAGGCCGTGACAGGGTGAGGACGCACATAGGCGGCAATGCTTGAGGTGGTAGGGAGGTACAGGGTGGAGGAGGGGGCGGTTTTTCACCCGGCGGTCCGACGAGGGCGTCGGTGCAGCGACTGTGTCTGCCCGCCGGTCCGTTGGCTGCCGCGGTGTGTGGCGGTGGCAGGCGGTAGCACAGGGCGCCGCAGCGTCTAGCTTGCACGCTAGGGCAGACGAGGCCCGCGAGACGAGGCGAGGACGGCCAAGACCACGGGGCAGTCGCGTGAGGACACGCGCGTGGGCAGTGGTGCAGGCAAGGCAACGCTTGGTCCAACAGACGCCGCGTGGTGGCATTACGGCCCGGGTTTGGTGGGGTTCTGCCTCGGCGGCGAGCTCAGACGTCCAACGGGTAGGGCAGAGGCTGGCAGGTAGGACTGGACACGGCGGTTACGCGGTGAGCGCATGTATGGAGGGGCGCCGGACGGATGCTTGCCTCGGGCTGAGGCGCGAATGGGCCTAGTTGGCCTGGCCTTGCTAGGCTAGAGGGGATGGAAGGCTGGCCAAGGGAGAGAGGCCGAGGGGGAGGGGAGAGGGGGGAGGAGGGAGAGGGAGGGGTCGGGCGACCTGGCTGAGCCAGGAGAAGAGGAGGGGAGGGGTTGGGCCGGGTAAAAAAGAAGATTTGTCTTCTCCTAGGATTTGAAAAGAGCGTTTGTAAATTGAATTTTAATTCAACCTCTGTACATTTAGGTTACAAAATTTGGCTAAAACAATTTAGATGGCCTAAGGTTTGAAATGTGTGAGCAATAAAATTTGTATTTACATTTTGGCACTGGCACAAATCGGAAATAACTCTCGGGAGATCCAGCATGATGCAATATTCGTAAAGATTTTTGACTGTTCCGAATTTTAGTTTTCTGTATTTTATTTTTGAAAATTTCAGGATGTTACATACACTTCTCCTTTGTTCTAAAGGAAGCCTAAGGAAATCTATCTATACTTATTAATTGGGTACTTTCTAGTAGCTTTTACATTAATCAAAAAGATCTAACCATTAGATAAGTATATCGAGTTATCTTACTGTAGATTATTAATCTCCATTTAACGTCACAAAGCCCATCCAATATGCTTCCCACGTACAGACGCATTCCTTTTCTTTTCCATACGTATACTATTTTTTCGGAGGTCTGTTGCCGTAGGTGAGTATTTTTCCGATGGTAATTGCTTTGTTCGGATTCGATAGAGTAATTCCAAAAAAAAAATACTATTAGTTTGAAGGTTTTCATCAACCAATGCAACAAGTAATTTGTTATTTAATTCAATTTCTCATGAATCTTTGTGATACTCTTCACGCACTCATGTCGAATAGACTTTTACGCCAATAAATTTATTCTTAAATTTCTATAACGTCTAACTAATTAAAAACTACGTTTGAAAATTTTGTGAGTAACAATTTTTTAGCATGTGTAGTAGTGCTCTAAAATAGTACTCAAGCAACATATTGGTTCTATTAATTGGGCCTGTACTAATTAAGCACTTTGAGAGAACTTCCATATTAATAAAAAGATCTAGCAATTAGTTAGATGGAATTATCGTGGCGTAAATTGTATTAAGAATAAAACTAGCTATTGAAAATTTTAGGGATATTTTTCTTTAGTTTTTAATATCCTAAAACTTAATAACTCTTAAATCATGACCCTAGATTGTACTAAGAAGAAAACCATCTATTGAAAATGTCATAGATTCTTTAGTATTTCATATCCTAAAACTTATGACTCTAGAACTTAATCATTCTTAAAATCTTTAAACTCAATAACTCCTAATAGTTATTAAATGCTTTAGTTTTAAATATCCTAAAACTTAATAATTCTTAAAATTCGAAATCAATAAAATATGAAGTTGTAGTCATTTTGGACCCTTAATTTAGTAGTTTGTTAATTTAATTTTTGACATCAAAATTAATAATGCAACTTGTAATTGAAGTAGTTAGGACTCTTCTCTTAATCTAAGTAATGTATTTTATATACAATTAGAAATTTAATATTTTAAATATAAAAAATAATAGCCCGTGCAATACACAGGTTGATGACTAGTACTACTAATTTAGAGAAGGGAAAAGCTTTAAAGTAAAATAATTGTTTCTAGTGTAAATCCGTGAGAGCAAGTGCAATAATAGGCTTATACAACCTACTTATGTCATATTTTGGCATAGAGAAGAATATGCCATAGGATTATAAGAACATGCTACTTCGATTCCTATGTTTTTTTCCCATTCTATTTATATATATATGTGTGTGTGGGACCCTATTTGAACTGTTCATGATGTGTCCAATTAGCCATAAAAGAGCATAGCTTCTCATTTATTGTGAGCACTCTTTTTAAACTGATAAACGATGTTTTTTAAAAACTTTCTATATAGAAGTTTCTTAAAAACATGAAATTAATCCTTTTTCAAATTTATAATAGTTAATACTTAATTAATCATATGTTAATAACAGCCATGTTTTCCATGCTGTGGAGTAGCTCGCCCAAACAAGTCTGCCTTAGTGCCGGTCGGAAATTGTTTGGATTAATTCACCTCAAATTGTGTCACCGCATATTCAGAAAAACCTAAAAATGTGAAAACAAATATAGTATAAGTATTATCCATCCATATTCACTCTGTTTTTATCCCTACTTGCACTCGATGGAATCCACAAATTTTCGCATCATGCTTTTACATTTTACATTGACTATAACTTATAGTTGAAATGATCATAAATTTATTTATAAGAAAGAAAGATGGTCAAACCAAGTACTCCCTCCATCCCAAAATAAATTTAACTTTTACATTTGGCACAAACTTAAACTAAGTTATTTATATTTTAGGGCAAAGGGAGTACTGTATATATAAAGGGGAAATTCGATTATTGCTATTAATTTTCTGTTGGACACAAGATTATGATTCCTTCCAAAACATTAAGCTCCTCTTGTTCAATTTTAATTTGGTTATACGATCTGATTGAGCTTGGGCAACGTCTCTTCTTCCTTGCATGTATCCAGCTCGGAGTAGGAGGAAATGGCCGCCGGCCTGTAGACGAACAGGACATAGAAACCGGCGACCACCACCGTCGACGTCATGCCCCAGACAGCGGCCTTCAGCGCCGGCGCCGGCATGACCGCCGCGACGCGCCACGCGAAGGCGACGCTCAGCGCCGTCGACAGCGCCCAAACGGCCATCTTGAGCCGCCGCCTCACCACCGCACCGTCGTCGTCGTCGTCGTCGCCGTTCTCCTCCTCCTGCTTCGGCGGCGGCAGCCGCTCGTACATCGAGAGGCACAAGAAGAGGAGCCCCAGCGTGGCGTACGCGAAGAGCACGAAGGTGAGGTCCCACGGCGCCCGGCGAGCCCGGTACGCCGCCTGCGCCGTGACCGCCGTCGCGCCGAGCATCGCGATTGCCTGGACGGCCCCGCCGCCGCCGCCGCCGCCAATACGGCATTGTTGCTCCTCTTTGGGGCTGCCCAGAGCAGTGGCCATGAGGAACTAAGGCAAACAATCGATCGAGCGAGGAAGATGATGAAGTGTCCAACAGGCCAGTGATTGATCTTACTGACGAGTTAAGTGTTGTCTGTGCTGCATTTATTTTATATAGAGAGAGTGGGACAAAAACGCGGTGACATTGGCATACGCGTCTTGGAATCAGCTGACCGGACTGGTTGACTTTGACGCGCCAAATAACGAAAATCAATGGATATCTTCTTCTTTTTTCGATCAAAATTTTTTAACATTTATAACAAGATTTAGTTGAACTTTAAAAATTCACCTTTAATAGTCTCTCAAATACTTAGTTAAAAATTATTATGCTTAGATTTATATTAAAAAGTACTACATAATGCAAATTCTCTCGTCCGTTTCTAATAAGTTTTTAGGATTTTCTAAATAAAGTCTTTGGAGATTAGATTTACTCTCTTCGTCAAAACATATAGGACATCCTTGTTATCAGTAAAATTGACATTTGAATTTGTTGACTAATAATTGAACTAACAATATGTATTTTTAGTGTTATCCATGTGATATCATCATGTTTGCATTTGAAAGTATTTTCATATGATATTAATTTTATAGTTATTGTTTATATCTTATAAAAGAAATTAATATCAAAGTATAATATTGAATGCCGTGTAAGATTCTAACATGCCTAGTATTTTTGGATGAAGAGAGTATTAGTTTGTCTAAGGTTTGTCAGCCATGATGTTAGAGTGCTTGTCTTTTCTATTTCTTTATTGGTGGCTATCCTGTTCTTGATATCGTCTATGAAGACCTACAAAGGAGTCATTGATGATCAAATCATTGGCGGCGTGGACTTTGGGGTTGTCGATGATAGTCATGCTTTTGCAACTGTGATGGTTTATATTAGTTGGTATGGTGAGTCTATTGTAGTTGTGGTTTTTGTCTAGCTTTTTTTAATTAATTGTGCACGGTAAGGTTTGGTTTTATTTATCTTTAAAATAAGGCACCTCCTTCTTATATAAAAAATTGGCAAAATGCTCATTCATTCCAACAGGTAATTTAATATATAGCATTTTTAATCGTACGCATTAAAATTATCTTCCCTCGTTACACACGAATATTTTGTTGTTTCTATAATATTTAGAGTTTATGCCGTCAAACAAAAATTATTTCCTCCGGCCATCAATGTATGAGGTATTAACACTAAAATTTATGTGCACGCAGACCATGAAACACCAGTGCTGTGCTCTTCATCCCCGCCGCCCTGATCTCTCCTGGGATCACCTCGTACATCATCTGCGTTTTCTCTGTCTCGCGGGAGAGGATCTCTCAAGACGTCCTGTCGAACAGCAAGGTGCTTCTCCTCCTGCTTGCATTCACCCTGATGCTTCAGTGATTTGACTGCGACAGAGATTATTATTGTTATTATTGATTAACTAATGATGAGCCATTGATCAACAGAGAAGAACAAATTAACCATCATTTGTGTTTGCTAGTAACTGGGTGGGGAACCCTTTCACGGAACCAGTGTCCACTGACCGGAACACCTGCCAATTCAGTTCAGGCATTCAGCACATTGATCATCGTCACCAAGAAATTAGCTTGATTTCGGTATCAATCGATTGATCACCTGAGCATGCCAAAATTCTTTCTCTATCACTTGGCAGTAAATTCTTTCTCTATCACTGATACCCATGTCCAGATTCGTAGCCAGAAGTCTTTATATTTTAAAACGGAGATAGTATTTACTAAAGGAAATAGTTGGCAGCTATGATTCTCATTGAAGAAAATAGGATTTGTGCTTTCTACAAAAGTATCATCACAGTTTGCCAATATACTAAGCTGTTCATGTCACTTCTAAAGTTTATCATTTATTCTCTTTGGTTTTATTTTCTGCAATCGTATTTTACATTTACAAGTACAAGTGAAGAGATAGCTACTACTTTTATAATTGTTTATGTATTTATATGCATGCAAAAAGGAACGTCATGTTTTCCAGTACATTGCTTTCTACGAAAAGCAATTCACATATGGAAAACTCCCAACTAACGGTTTGACATCTTTTGAACTGCTTTGAGAGTTATTGACCTATGGCAGCCAATGCACATCAAAGGCCTGCATGATGGTTGTAGGACTCATGGAGGCATGATGCAATACAGATAATACAATGTCACATTCATATACTTATGTTGAGTACCTACTAAACCAACAACTGTTCTTTTTATCTGATAAACTAAAGGTTCACAATGTTAGATTTCTGAAAAAATATATGTTATTATGTAACCTGAGATTTGTACGTTGCTAATGTGTTGCTAGTTGGATGGCTGATGCCTTCTTGTGATTCTGCAAGAGATCAATGTGGTGGGAACTTGTGGCCCAGAAGACATGGGAAAATTACATAGGATGCAATGAGATTATAAATCATAAATGGCCATAGCATCCTGCACATCAGTATGTCGGCTGGCCGCCGATGAGCCATGCACATGTAATCAATGATTTGTGCCAGACCAGTACCTATAAATTTCTATGTACATCAACCTTACCATTGTCCAAACATAAATGCCTCCAAAATGAAATGTTTCTATTTACGATATTTAAAATTTTGAATATCATAGTTTAATTGTTTGCCAGATTAATTGGTTAGATTCCGACCAAGCCCCAGAAGTCCGAGTCTAGTGAAACTCTATCAGGATGTCCAAGAACATTAATTACGAAATGATTTTAGAGAAACTTTTCTTTTAAGTATTATCGGGGACATGCCACACTGGAGTTTAGGTTGCATCCTTTACATGTTAACGACTCAAATGTCTATTGTCTTGTTTGGATATCCAACATGCATTTCCAAAGTCTACCAGTTTGAACTTCAGGTGCTCCATTGCCATTTAACTTCACCAGTGGGAGGCAGCAGAGCAGCAAAATTGGAAGCCATTCCTGGTAAGCAACGAACTGCATTTGGTTTGCACATTGAACACAGAAAAGTTGTCCCCTTTTTCCTTGGATTGATTTTTTTGCTACTTTTCTTTTCTTTGTTAGAATAATTATAGTGATTGCCAAGCAATAAATTTGTGAAAAAAACAAGTTAAAACAACTGCATTTGTGTCTTAGTCATGGTCATATTTATTGGTTTAAAAGGCAAGTAGCATTCTTGCTCATCGCTAGTTTGAAACATCAACTTGTACTGTATCATAAGCTAGATTTGCCGCTCGCCCTTGCGAGATGCTCTACAGCACGGTGCCCTGCGCTTACCCTGACTTCACGAGCGCCAGGTGTTAAAGACAAAATGCTGCTGAGGTATTGATGCTACTCTTGCGTGCTACTCTCTCCATCTTAAAAATACTACTACTTCTAGAATTTAAATTTGTTTTACAATATTACTATTTCTCCACCTACCTCCCCATCTCAACCGATCACAACCTTTCCCTATTTAATTTCTTCACCTACTTTCTCACTTCAACGAATCACAACCATTTCTCAATCCAACCTTAATTTCTTAAAAAAATAGCATAAGTTAAAAAATTTTAAGACGGAGGGAGTATTTGATTACATCTTCCATATCCAGTTGCCTGCTGAAACAGTATATTTGCAAGGCAAAGACATCTACACAAAACTTTTTTGGTATTTCTATAATCGACATCTTTTTTTTATCGTAAGTAAATTACATGCAAAACACAAATTCAGGTTTGTCATACTCAAATACCCACCGTATGCATTGTTTCAAATTGCAGAACCATTCCATTACTCCTTTACAGTATACTTAATTGTACTTCTATGTGCCCATACCCCTTACAGACTATTCTAAGTCTCAGCTACCAATATCTCCACATGAACGAGCTCCACTTGATGATCTGCTAATTGAAGTGCAGTCGGCATGAGAAATTGGTGCAGAAGGGCGGTTGCAATGAGTGTAGAGCAAAAGGTAGAGCAGAGTTTCTTCTGACTGTATTGCCATTCTTTTCCCTTTTCAATTGTGGACTCAACATATTGCCATGGCTGATAGATATAGGTACAGTTCAGACTTTTAAGTTGCGGCTATGTCTTAATGGATGAAAGTCAGCATATATGTATTTTGATTTGGTTCCGAAGTGAGTGGTTTAGTTTTCTTGTGCTTATTACGAACCAACAATATGCATGTATGCCATAAATTTGCAAGTTTTAGGATAGGGTGGATTACTCCAATGTGGCTTGCAGCAGACATCTTTGTATATTTATTTATATGTATTTTGTTTCCTGCTTGAGGCAAAAAAACTTCTGGGAAACTTAAACCCAGTTGCCAAAGCTTCTGAAGAGATCCACTTAACCAGCTTTTTATTATAGATTAAAAAATTTTACTCCCTCTGGTCAAAAAAATTGTCGTTCAGGATAAGATTTTATTAAATTTTTAAAATTCTGACAACCAATTTATGTCAAAATAAATTTATAAAATTTAATAAGTTTATGATATTATGACATTACTTTTTGAGGCAAATCTACGTATATCATTTGTTTTGTTTTCTAAACTAAGCATTTAAAAAATTATTGATGGTTGAAAATTTAAAAGTTTGATCAATTTTTTTCTAAAGACAAATGTTTTTGACCGGAGGGAGTATATATTATTCTAGGTTAATTTTTAACATAGTGAATTCAATACTGTCCGGTATAAAAGACTAGAAAAATTAGGGCACAAAATCACCAATCACATATTGTTCTCTGTATTTCTCTTTGCTTACCGGATTTTGCTAATTCTAGGTCCTTCGGTGTTCACACCATTTTTTTTAGAAATGGGGTCAAGTTCTTGGATGAGACTACATAATACTTTCCAGAAACATTGCAGCATGACTCCAAATGAATATAATGCTATAATATTCATGTGTTTTTTAAATCTTAAATCTATCAGGTTCTATGCTTGATTGACAGTTATGTTCTTTTTTATATCTATTAACAAAAGTCACCGTAGCGTTATCACATGTATATTATTATTAAAGAATGGGTGACCGAAGAGCGAGCTTAGGCCGGTGGTTGCGAAGCTACACGTCGTATTCAGTGATATGGATGAGCACGGGTTGATTGGCCCACGAATAATCCATGGCCGGCTATAACTACTCCTTCTGTTACAAATATAATGAATTCTAGGTTGTTTAATAAATTTTTTGAATTTTGAATTTTTTAATTTACTTGCCAAGCATTTGGATTAGTTTTGGAATCATTAAAATAATAAAAATTATTAGAATTAGTGTAATAATACTTATATTATGGTAAAAATTTAAATCTTAAAAATACTTATAAGATAAAGGGAGTAGGTTTTATTTTTATCTGCCCAGCCCTTTTCGGTGTTTCTCTGTTCTGAGAATTGAAAAGGGAACTTGTTGGTGTTGACCCCACGCGGTATTGGACTGACCCACTTGAGCACTAGTCGTCGTACTCTACGCGCTTAGAGAAAATAAGAGAGGAACTTGATATTGTTGTTTAAGAGATTCTGTTAAATTTTTTAAACTTTAATCATTAATTTTGTGTTAAAATTATAATTGAGATCTCTCTCGTCTTAAAATACTACTACTAATATTCAAATTTATTTCATAGTAGTACTACTTTTTTATCTATTTTTTTATTTTAACCAATCACAATCTTTTCTCATTTAATTTCTTTGGCTATTTTTTCATCTCAACTAATTGCAACTCTTTCTTAATCTTAATTTTAATTTTTTTAAAAAATAATATAAGTTAAAGTATTTTAAAATGGAAAGAGTATTCACGACTGCGAGGCGTCCAACGTGGTGACGTCGACGCCCAACAAAATCAAGCGTCGTCACTCGTCACGCCTCGGAAACAACGGCGAGCATTAAAAAAAGAAATAAAAAAGAAAGGAAGAAAAACAACGGCGACGAAGGAGCAGAGGAGCTCAGCTCATCGAAGCCGCTCGCTCGCTCGTCGCGTCCTCTCACCTAGCTCCCCCGCCTCTTGAGACCTCCACCACCCAACCCAAGCTACAAGGAGGAGGCATATACCCCTGGGAGGGAATCCGGTCTTTTTCATGGGCTTCTTCCTCACTGGAGATTCGATTCGGTCATGTAAGTTTGCAGGGTTGCCGTTTCTTTGCTTCCGTGAAATCGCGGCTCGATTCTTTTGTTTCTTGCGCGGAAGCCTGGCTGGAGGGTATCGGGATTGTGCAAGCTGGAATGTAGTACTGCTGAATCTCGGGATTGGGGTAGCTGGGATCTTGGGCTGGAGCGGAGCGGGCGGGCTGTCAGTTCTTGGTCGCCCGGCGTTGACTTGCCTGGCATGAGCGCAACCTGTTCGACCAAATTACTGGCTCAGTTTGTGCAATGAGGCGCCGGGTACTCGAATCTGGATTTCTACAGAGCCAGGCTAGATTAGCACCGATCGAGCTCGTGTTGGCTCCGGCAGCGAGAATCTTAGTCAAGTTTCTGCAATCCTAGAATGGGAGCAGTTCCCCTGGGACGGTTAGAGGTATTGTCTGTTTGACTGTTTCTGAAAGTTTTGGTTCAGAATTAATTGTAGTCGTTATGGTCCAGCATAAGTTGTATTTGACACCTTTGTACGGGCAGTATATGATACGTGGGCCTTACTCCTTACTTCCTTTGCACTCGTTCGATATCTTACACTGGACTCCAGTTCATATAAAAGGAGGAGTTTCTAAAAGTAGTGACAGTCTTAACACTATAGTATGAGCTACTGCTGGAAACTAATCTGTAGACTTAGAGCAATGGCAAAGGCCAAAGGTCGTTCCCTCGCTTGTTCATAAACTCACTGTTTCACCAGAAGCGACTAGTTGCCTCCTTTCTTCCACCAAAAGATGCTAAGTAGAGGCAACGAAGGAGGGGAGAGGAATAGTTATTTGAGGCACAGCTAAACAGAGTATTGTATCTAGCTTCATTTAATTGTTACTTTACACCTTGTGTGACTGAGGGTTATATCACATATTTACCTCTAGCGTAGTCTTCTTGGATATTATCTTACTGTACAAAAATTTATTGGTGATGGTGGTAATGAAACTAGAATTCCATTTGTGAACATTGGATATTTGTCTTCTTCGTACATTAGTAAAGGAAAGAATGGTTCTTTCAAGCTTATGCAATGAATGGCTTGTTCAATTTCATTCAATAGTAACATATTGCTCAATTAAGAAAACATGTACATTATTGTGGTTTCTTTATTTAATTACCAGAAACTTCTATGTGATATTGTGCTTTAATGCATTTTCCTTATACTGTCTTTTGATAGATTAGGAAAACGACCAGTTTTTCTTGCTAACTTCTCATGTTTGAATTCCCCAGCTGCTAGCTGTGACCTGTGATGACTAGTTTATATGACCATAGTCGTCATTAAACCATTACAACTAGGAGTTAACTGGAAATGTTGAGAAGCTGCAAGGTTCTTGGTGGTTCCATTGCCAAACAACTATAATATTGAGTTTATGAGGGGAGGTAACTATTTTCTTGGGCTTGCTTATCCTCTTATTTTGCATATCGTACCTGTTTGATGTTGGTTATGGTTCTCGATCCTATTTTTGTACTTGCTCAAGTGTTTGTGTCGGAGGTGGTACCTGTCTTATTTTTCTCAATTCGTTCTTCTTCATTTCGCAGAAAGCTCAGATGAATTTTGCCATTGCCAGGCCTGCCTTGGCAGGTACACTCTACTTGCAGATGAAGAAAACCCAAGATTGGCAATGTTTGAGAGACGACTTCCCTTCTTCGGTTGTGGAATTGGTTGGTGTTGGTGAGTCAGTCCATTCATCTATTGTTTAGCTCAAGTTTTGATTAATTTATTGAACAAAAGGATAACTATGGTAAATACAACTTTTAGTTAAAAATTTCCACCTTTTCCTTTTTCACTCTTTGCCACTTCCTACCGCTCTCACTTGTAGGATGATTTGTACGTGGTGGGAAAACTTATATGTAAAATTCATAATTCATGCACATGCACCATCGTAAGTTAGTAGCTCTCATAACCTATTATTCTTGCAGTTTTCTTTTAGGTTTCTTGTGCCCCTTGATTTGGTACGTTGCAGCTGTTCTTTATTACTGCAAGTACTACAACCGGGATCCTCGAGAGCGGCCTGGACTTGCTGCTTCTACTGTTCTGGTTAGTATTTTTATGTCAAAACCTGGAACACACACTGTTAGAAAGATCAGCTGTATTTAGTGTATAAATTATATAGTGGGTTTAATGTAATTTTCTTGTGTAACTAGTTATTAAATTATTCATGGTTGCACATTATCACAAGGATGTTGCATTGCCTGTGTAGCCTTCTTTGTTCTTTGTTATGCAAGGAAATTTCAAAACTGGCCCATAGATTATACTAACAACTGATCTTATGGTCATGGAACTTCTCCATTATATTCATTATGCTCGTCTTATGGGTTTATTTGTTTTGGCTTGTGCAGGCAGTCATCTTTACAGCAGCAACTATTGTTACCCTTTCTGTTTTGCTGATTATGTGTACACAGAGACGATTGAATAGCTGTTCGAGCTGACTGATGATAGCTGCAAGCCATTGTTGCAGATCCTTGTCGGATGAGGTGCTGACCAAACTATTATACTGATTCTTTTGTTCATCTATTTGCTGGAATGCAAGAGGAAACCGAAGGATTGTTCTTCATTAGGATGATTCCTTATTAGCAACATCAGCTATTGCATGCTCATGAGTGATGTTACAGACTATGGGATTGCAGACATGAGACGATTCCTTCTGTAGACACTTGTAAGCGATTTTTCACTGACAAATTGATGTATGTAGAAAACAATCGGGAGTTCAGGACTCAATCCAATCAGGTTGATTTGATCAAGCAGAACAATGCGGAATTTATTCTTTTTTTTATTTTCATCAAAGGATGTTGTTCTTTCTGGCACAATATATGAACCTGTGACTTTGTTCAAAATGTGGATATATGAGCGACACAGTGTTCTGAAAACCATGCAGCTGACATATCTGTGTTTGCTAAATTCCAAGCCATTTTGTACATTATAACCTTACGAGGAGCAGTAAACAAGTGTCAAGTAGTGTTACACTAGCTATGACACTAATAATTACAAATCTCAACTGAATAAACCATCATGCTTTTACATATGGTTTAATAAACCCCAACCGTGGTGCTCTTTGCCTGGCCGCTTCTAGCTCTCACGGAAACCCCACACGGCCACACCGCATCACACAGAAGAGCGCGCGCGAGAGAGGGCGATGGCGCACTCGCCGTCGGGATCGGTCGCGGCGGCTGCGTCGGTGGGAGAGGAGGGGGCCACGGTGGATGCGGCGACGGAGGATGGCGGCGTCGAGTCCAGGATCACCGCGCTCCTCTTCGGTACGCGCCTCCCTAAAACCCTACCCCTCCCTTCCCGTCTCGGTACTGCGAGCTCACTAAGCCTCTTCGGTTCTGCTCCGCGAGATCGCATCTCCCGCCCCCGTTCGTGCTTACGATGCGTGGTGATCCGTGCGTTTGATCTACCGCTGCTGGATTCTACGCGATTAAGTATGTAACCTTAGATTGCGTCCAAATTTTCAGACGTTTGGGTTTTTTGGTGGAGAAATTTGATTCGGTGGTTCGAGGAGAAAAACCAGGGGCTCCCTCGAGTAATTTGTTTTGAACGAGCAATCCAATTTTAGTTTAGGTTTTTCTCCCCCATTTCGCTTCGGGGTGTCACTTGATTCGTTTCCGTTGATTTCCATCTTGTTTGTTTCTACGGTGCGTTTGATTTGAACCAGGCGTCCCAAATTCACCCAAATAAACTGCGAATTCGTGTTGGAATTAATCATCTCTACTTGATAATTATGCCATGCACGCTCATTTCACTTGCTAGTTTCAGTTTCAATCGGTTTCAGACATTAGCAGGAACTCATCAGATTAAATCACCCTAGTTCATGTGGATTGCAGCTTGATTGCTTTCTGGATTCCAAATCAAACACTATACGATTATTCACAGATGCATGCGTAGGATCGCCTTCAACTGTTGGTGGCACAGTAACTGACACTACTGGTAGCTAACACGCCGGTCTCCGCCCTTGCAGACGTGTCGCAGCAGGTGCAGGAGGTCCTGCAGGGCATGCTGAAGATGACGGGGGAGATCGAGCAGTGCGGCGGCGAGATCGAGGCGGAGATCGAGCGGGCCAGGGAGGCCGTCGCCGACAAGGGCAGGGCGCTCGACGACGACCGGGACAGGTTCCAGAAGGCCGCCCTCGCCGCGCTCAACATCCTCAGCGGAGGCGGCGCCGGCGACATCTGATCTGACCCTTTTCGCCGTCGAATCCAACTCACTCCCACCACATCCACACGTGAATGTTGCCATCCATCAGTGTTGATATTGCTAATTACCAGTGTATGCAGTGACTAGTGAGTTTTCTGATTAGTAGTGCTGGTAAGCAATGTAATCAGTATTGAGATATTTTTTTTCTTGATAGTATCGTAGAATCGGGTAGAATCGAGATACTATCAAATTTTAAAACGTATATATTTTTATATAGTATTCGTAATATGTTGTATAATTGAAGTCTATAATATTGATTTTAATAAATTTAATTGATATTTTATAAATTTGAGTAAATTTATTTATATTATTTTTAATCTATCTTATTTTAAATAATATTTTCATGGGATCATAGAGAGCGTAGCATCTCGTTGGAAGTAAATAGTAGAACTGGGAGACTATATATTTTAGTATACTGGGTGGGATCGTTATCGTCGTACTGGGATTCTGACAAAGGCGTAGGAGCAGCAGTAGTATAGTGTGATCGGCACATTTGGGCCTTCACCATTGGGCTGAAGGAAACAGGAGACGCAGCCCAAGGCCCATCATGTCGGCATGAGTTGATGTGAATCGTCTTGTCCTCGGTATACTCTACAGATGAAGAAACCACGTCCGGATTCCGGAACAAGGTCCAACATGATTGAATCGAGAATTGACGATTCGTCGCTGGATTCTAAGGGCCTCAATAAAATGTCATCAGATACGTTGTAACTGATAGAAGAGAAAAAAAAATATATTTTACTCTCTTAAACTATTTTATTTAATCAGTTAGTCTCCTAAATAATTTTTTGGCTCATTTTATCTCCTAAACAATTGAGAATGGTTCACTTTACTCCTTAGTAGCATTTCTCTTTATACAAGTGGTATTTTAAATTGAAACTTTTTAGAAGCATAGATAAGATCATTATCAAAGTTTAATTTGTTTTCAAAATTTTTCACGACTATTTTCTTGAACTTTAAAATCTCGATATTTAAATTAATCTTAGGTGCTTTCAACCTATGTAAATAATGATGAAAAATTCTAAAAAATTGTTCACATGTAAGTTGTAAATACATCTATCATTCTATCAAATTTCAATGCATGATATGACTTATACAGAGAGAGAAAAAAAAGGAGAAATATAGTTACAAAGTAAAGTGAGCTGTTTTCAATAGTTTGGAGTGTAAAATAAACCTAAAATTAGTTTATAGGGTGAAGTGCTCCGGTAAAAAAGTTTGAAGGACTAAAATGGACTTTTTTTTTATAACATATCACCCATTTTGATACAGCATGATTTGCCACTTTATAATGCCATGTGCAAAAGACGATAATGCCCCTACACATCAGATCGATCCACCCAACCTTCTCTTTGCAGCGACACGAGGGAGCCCGTCGCCGCCATCGCCAGCCGCACGCCGCAGAGGAGCGGGACAGTCGCCACCGGGGCTCACTCGCCCTTCCCCTTCCCCAACCTCCAGCGGCCCCTCCTCCCTACTACCGATGCGACTAGGCGTCGCCGGCGAGGGGGAGAGAAGCTGAGCTCCGCCCGCTTCGTCGGGTGGGGAGAGGCTGCCCGGCGAGCCTTCCCTCGAGCCCTCCCTCTATCCTTCCATGCGCCGCCTCATGCTCCTGCTCCCCGACGGTGGCAAGCGGCAGGGAGGAGATCCGAGGGGCGGAGGGAAGGGAAGCACGGGGGAGGGCTGAGCCCGACGATGGCCGGCCTCATGCTCCTGCTCCTCGGCGGGCGACGCGCGGTACTCCTCGCTCCTGGGCGACAAAACAGACGGATTGACCGACCTGATCGGTAGAGGGGCAGGGGCATTATCGTCTTTTCATATGGTTAATCCGTATCAAAATGGCTAAACCCCTCCAAAGTGGCAAATCATCGAGTTGACAATGAAATAGGTGACATTTTATCAAGTACATATATAATTGGTATTTTATCAAAACCCTTTGAATTGAGTGACAAATCATCAATTTTCCTCACATGAATCCCCTTCCATCAACTTCCCGGTGGTAGGGCAGCAATTTCTTGGGAAAGAAACCCTTTACGGACAAAATAAGGAAAATGCTTAAGCCTAGGCATCCAACGCGAGCCACACGATCGGACGCCCACGGACACGGATAGCGATTAGCCAGCCACGTTAGAAGGTACTGTAACTGCTATCAATCTCTATATTAGGCTAGGCCCCTCGATGATGCATGCTTTAGAGCATCTCCAGCAGGGACCCTAAACTCAGCTCCTAAACAAGTTTTGGGTGGTGAGACAAAAATTTTAGGTCCAGCAGGGATCCTAATAGGGTCCCTAAAATGAGGAGGCCCCCAAATCCAGCCCCCAGTCCTGAGGGCTCTACACCACAGCCCCTATTGACATTTTTTTGGCACCTCCGATAATTCCTCGAGTCCACCGCCCGCGCGCCAGCCTCCTGCATCCCGCCGCCCACCGCCCCGCCTCCCGCGCCGGCCTCCTCCCGCGCGCCGGACCGGCCTCCTGTGCCCCGCCGGCCACCGCCCGGCCTCCCGCGCCCCGCCGGCCACCCGCGCCCAGCCTCCCGCGTCCCCTCCCGCGCTGGCCTCCCACGGCCGACCTCCCGCGCCCGGCCTCCCGCGCCCCGCCACCCGTGCCCGGCCTCCCGCCCGGC
This sequence comes from Oryza meyeriana var. granulata, assembly GCA_003991445.1. Classification (NCBI taxonomy): domain Eukaryota; kingdom Viridiplantae; phylum Streptophyta; class Magnoliopsida; order Poales; family Poaceae; genus Oryza; species Oryza meyeriana. Next base: position 139,019 of record RYFJ01000963.1, read on the forward strand.
CACCGCGCCCGGCCTCCGCGCCGGCCTCCCGCGGCTGGCCTCCCGCGTCCCCTCCCGCGCCCCCTCCCGGCCTCCTGGGCCTGCTGCCTCCTGCGTCCTGGTGCTGCTGTGTCACTGCTGCTGCATATATATTTATGTTTTAATTATAGTGTCAAACTAGACATATATATATATAGTCTACGGTGAAAAATAATAAAAAAAGAAATAGGGGCTAAGAAATGAGGGCTGTTGCTGGAGTTCGGAGCATTTTTGCGGTCCAAAGAAAATAGGGACATCCCCTATTTAATATTTGGGAGCTCTAAAATAGGGGCTATTGCTGGAGATGCTCTTAGCCCATCAACTGCTACGCGAGCGGCTACCTGCATGGCGCTGCACTGCACCGTTGTTTGCTGTACGCAACTTTTTAATAAGTTTTAGTGGCTTTTTCTTCTAAATTACTTTATCCGATCCGTGATCCGATTGCACCATTGCATTCGATGCAATTATATCTTTTTACAACAATACAATATAATCTCACATGATTATATTTTTTATGAAAAAATATATATATTTCAACCGATGAAATTTGATATTTCACGTGTGAGAAGCGGATGTTTCAACTGGAATTTGACTCTATTGCACATTAAATTTTTTATTTTTATGATATTTTGATGTTTTAGTTATTAGAACTCAATGTTTCATATAGTGATTGTTGGTGTTGCAGTTAGTATTTTTTTAAATATTGTATTTCTTTGAACATTTCATCAAGTGAGTTGAACATTTGACCAGGTGATACAACATTTTCTAGAAGTGATGAAATAAGACCTGATTTTTGGGATAAATTGGGCACCCAATTTGCACTCATTCCCTAATTTTATTCCACCTTTACTAGACACATGCAAAAGTATAGTTGACTGTGTCGGCGAAATGGGACTGGAGGCCCCACATACCCCGGGGACACGTGGATCTTCGGCCACGTCAGCTCCTCCGGGGCCCACATTCTGCACCGGTGGCGACTGCTCTGCTCGCCGTTTTTCCCGCTAAGTACCTGGGCACGAGCACTGCCTTGGCCCGGGTGCGCACTCCCTGGGCGAGTCACGACGACGGCTCGCAGCCACCTCCTCGATGGGGCCTCGCCCCACGGTCCCGGGAGCCACCTCCTCGGTCCCGGGGCATGTCCCGGTAACATTACTGGACTTCCCGTGCCCGGGCCTCGCCCCCGGTCCCGGGACCCATAGCTCCAGCCCCGGTCGCGTCCCTGGGGCACATTACTGGGACTTCCCGTGCCCGAGCCTCGCCCCCCGGTCCCAGGACCCACAGCTTCAGCCTCGGGTTGCGTCCCCGGGGCACATTACTAGGACATTCCCGGGCCCGGGGTGCGCTCCCCGGGCCCGAGGCCCACAGTTTTGTCCCCGAGGAACTCGGCGCCTTGTGCGCGCGGAGGGCTCGACGAGCTCTCTGTCCCGGGCCCGAGCTTGACTCGAGCTGTCGGAGGATGAAACCTCGACGGCGGGAAGTCAGGAGACCCCCCTTTTGAGATTCGGCCAGGGGAGTTGTTCTCAAGCGTACGTGGCGTCAGACGGATCAGTGCTCGGGACGGAACAGAGGGGCCCGAGCTGGAGGTTACAGGGTTCGGACCGTCCGATTCGGGACCGGACCGTCCGAACCGAGGCAACTGCGAGAGAAAGAGAGACAGGAGGCGTTTAGACAGGTTCGGGCCGCCAGAGCGTAATACCCTACTCCTGTGTGTGTGGCTATGTGGGAGAATGTGGTATGCTGTGTTACAAGGTGAGCTCAGCCCGCTTGCCGGCGCTGAGGGAGAAGAACAGTAGGTTGAGAATGAGCTCGGGTGCTGAGAGTTGGGAGTTAGAGGTCCTCAGTTGAGTCTGCCCTTTCCCCGGTGGCTTGGATCCTCCTTTATAGATTTAGGGGAGTCCACAGTGCTGAGATCGATGAGAGAGCTAGCTACCATTCGCTCGCACGCACGCCGCCGCCTGCCGCGCCGCGCCGGAGGAATGTCCAGTCGCCGCCTGGCTCTGCTACTGCGGTCGGCCGGAGCATGGTCTGCTGTGGGCGGCTGGAGCGTCAAGGTGCTGTCGGCTCGGCCGCCGAGGGTGGCTGGTCTGGTCGTTTTGCCGCTCGGCTGTGGGCGGCTGGAGCACAGAGAAGTGACAGCGGCTGTCTCCTGGAGATGTTGTCGGGATGCTGTCGGGAGACAGGCGGGAGGCGCCCTGTCACCTCACCGTTAATGCGAATATTTGGGGAGCTGGTTCAGAGCCTGCCGGGGACGTGGGCCCCGGGCAGGGAGTGAGTCGATGGCGCCCGGAGGCAAGGCACGGGCCCGAGGCCAATGAGGCCCCGGGGCTGAGCCGATATAGACGACGCCCCGGGGACGAGCCCGGGGCCGATGGCGATAACGCCCCGGGGACGAGCCCGGGGCCGGCCCCCCCGGGGTCTGCCGTGGCCGAAGACCCATGCGTCCCCAGGGCATGTGGGACCCCCTGTCCCATTTCGCCGACACGAGCGGACCAACTGTTCCAACCACCCGCATTAATGGCGAGGCGACGGGGCGCGTCGCCCCTGTCACCCGCTCTGCCACGCGTGATGGCCCCCCGTGGGCTGGCTCCCTGTGCAGTCAGAGAACTTTTGACTAAGAGGGCTTCAGTTTTCCACTCTCTGGCAGCGGTGGCGTGCGCTGTCGCATCTTCACGACCTAGCCGCCCGCAGCAGCCGAGCAACGTGATGACCAGACGTGCCGAACCAACTCCGGCGTGGCTCAGCAGGCGGACGTGCACGACAAGACATATCGTACCTAGAAAAGCTTTCTCCTCACATGTGAGCTAGGCACTATAAACTCCCCTTGGACTATGAAAGGAGGATCTATGCCCGCGGAGAAAAGGGGGGTCTTGGTCTTCGACTTCAGCTTGGGAGATTCTTCTTCTTCTTAGAGTCCGGCTTCTGGTAGAGCTTCCCGAGCTGCTCCAGAAAGCAAGAGACTGAGTTCATTCCCAAGTGAGGGCGAGCTCTTGAGCATCCCTCCAGAACTCCTTGTAAGAGCAAACCACATTCATCTCCCACATAGCAAACACACACAGGAGTAGAGTATTACGCCTCCGCGCAGCCCGAACCTGTATACTTCTCATGTCTCCCTTGCATGCCTTCTCAGCCCGGGCCCCCGGCGCCCGAGCATCTATCATCTCCCAGACGCCGCAGTCATCCTGTGAACAACTCCCCTGGCCGAACCTCAAAGGGGGGTCCCAGACACCCCGCGGTTAGAGTTCCCTCCTCCGACAGACTGGTAGAGAGAGAAAGGGACGTGCAAACAAGGACTAAGTTCAATGCAAATGGATTCATCCACTCAAATGATTTTTCTCCTAAACCATTTATCTAATATGCAATCCAATTATAGAGTTGTATCTATTGTACTTAAATATTTAAAAGAAGATATCAGATGATTATATATGATAAAAGTATATATATTTTAACCGTTTAAATTTGATGTTTTGTGTGCGAGAGTGAAATGTTCCAACCGCTATTTTACTATGTTTCACATATTTTAAAATGTTTCAATGACTACACTATTTTTGTTTCACAATGTATAACTTAACATGTCATAGATGGTCAACTAAAATATTTCGACCGCTTGAGTTTTTAGGCTCAAATAGGTCGCCTGATCCCTTGTCTTGCCCATTTTTCCAGGTGAATTGCTGCCTCCAACGACCTCAATCAATTGAAGGATTAAGGAGAGTTTCCAAATCAAAAGTTTCATCAAACTATTTGCAAATGTTTCTCTAACATATAAAGTATGTTTCGCTATCTATCTTGACATGTTGCAACTTGCAACAGTATAGTATTTCATAATGTTGCTCAGATTAACAACAACATTGCATCAGCGTATAAACCTTTGATGGAAGAAGCCATGTGCAGGAAATAAAGCTATTTCGGATAAGCAAATATATATATATATATATGGGCTACAATGCTTTATAAAGCACAGCCCCATCTGTGCGGCATACTCCTGTCCGTTGGATGGATTGCTATCTGCCGTCAGATATGGATGGACAGAGCGCTATCTTCAGACGTAACGGCGCACTCACCTAACTCGCGACGCTCTCTTCCGCCTGCGCCTCCCCTCAGCCGCGTCGCCGCCTCCTGCTCGCCTAGCGCCGTCGTCATCCTCATCGTCGTGCCCGTCGCTGAAGTCCCCAACCGGCATTGGTCACCTTCGCCTGCCGCCGGTGAGCACCCTACCGTGCCGCCCTCTTCTTTCTTCCTCCCCAGTGCCCCGATGTTTTTCTCCCATCTAACGTGCGCCGTCGCCTGCCGTCACCGCCGTGTTCTGCACGCCGCCACTTCGCTTGTGTGCTGCTGCCTCCCCTCTGCCTCGGTGAGCCCTAGCCGTCGCCGCCTCTGGAAGACGCCGCCGGTGAGCCTCCAAACCACGCCTCCTCCTTGGACTGTCGTCATCGTCTCCCCTACACTCGAATCGGCGCCCCCTTTCCTCTCTACCGAGCGGCTATCTCCGGAGAGGGAGAAGGATATGGAGGGTGAAGGGCACCGGGCGGCCACGACGTCCCCGGCTGCCGCTCCCGCTCTGCGCCCTATCGCCGTCCAGCCATCCAGGCGCCGCCACCCCTCCTCTACCGTGCGCCACCCCTCTGCTGCATCCCGAGTACACCGTCGCCACTGCTCCTGCAAGCTGTCGCCGGTGGGCATCCTCGTCACCAGAGCCGCCTCCTCCTTCCTCATCCTGTGCCGCACCGTGGCACCATCGTCATCGTCTTCGCCGCGTCGCGCCGCCCCAGAGTTGCTACTCCTACCACCGAAGTCATCGTGACGTTGGGTCTCCTCTCTGCCTCGCCATGACCGTGCCCCGTCGCGCTGGCCGTCGCCCGAAATGCTGCTTTGTAAAAGAAAAGGCTAAAAAGCAAGAAAATACCAAAAAAAGAAGAAAAATAAGAAAAGGGGAAGGAGTTTGGACTTCGGAGCCAGAATTTGATAAACCGCCATGCTGATACTTAAGGTGGTTGTATTTGAGATCAATGAATTGTCGTCATATTGAGCAAGCAGTTTTCTTCAGTAGATGGATAGACTTGCTAAGAGTGGCGGCGTGCAGATCGTGCGCGCGATTCGTGGGAGTGAGAGGGCGTGGACGCCGGGGAACTTGGGGAGGTGGGTCGGACTCGGTCCGCGCCCGTTTGAACCAAGTGCGAGGCGGGAGGAGGCGGGAGGCGGCGCCGGATCGGACGGCTCCGGGGATTTTCCCCTCCGCCCAATTCGGACGGAGGAGGAAGACGATGCTGACAGGCGGGCCCAGCCTATCAGCGGGAGGTGCGCGGGCGCGTGCGCGAGTGAGGGGCGCGGGCGCGCAAGGAGGGGCGCGGGCTCGGCCTGTCAGCGGGAGGCGCGCGGGCGCGAGCGAGGGGCGTGGGCCCGGCCTGTCAGCGGGAGGCGCGCGGGCACGCGCGGAGGGGCGCGGGTGCGGGCGCGTGGGGAGGGAGGCCGGCACAGGAGAGAAAGGAAAAAGGAAAAAGATTTTCCAGGACGATTTAAATTCCGATAAGCGTTTTTGATTTATTAAGAATAGTTCATGTGTTCTGAAAATTCCACTAAAAATCGAGTTAATGTATTTTAGCACCGAGAATACAAGAAAAATATTCCTGGCCACAATAATTTATTACCTTGCATTTTACACCTTTAATTATTTTCCTGTTGCTATTTATTCCCAGCCCTTCATTATCTTCTTTCATTTACCCAAAATAAGTAATTACATGAAAGTCACGGTAGCATTAAAAACTAAACTTCAAAAAAGCACTTAGGTATCATCCTCCATACTTTGCTGGTCCAAGGTATGAGCAAAGGTGCTGGTTGCTGCAATTAAAAATCAAAATGTTCAAAAGCATGGGAACAACAATGTCTTTGCCAGTGCATCTACGAAAGGTATAAGAAAGCATTTCTATACTCTGGGTAGGCCTGTCAGAAAATTCAGAAAAAGAATATTAATACAGAACAAAAAAAATAACATGGATGGTATGTAAATACAAGTACTTTATAAATATAAAAGTACCATTCAGTCGGAATGTTCGTCATCACTAGATCCTTGATCTTCTTCTTCAATTTTGTTTTTTCCCTTAGCGAGATCCCGCAAGCGCTAAGAATAAAAAAAATAAGCTCATAATAAAAATCTCATGGCAGCAAGCTTTACCCAAAAATATAATGGCTGCAAGCATAAAAAAAAGTCAAATAAAAGCTACCTTAGGGCAAGTTCTAATATTATGAGCCTCCTTAGCATGGCAATAACTACAAGTGCGTCGTTGTCTTACATTTAACTCGATGGGTGGTTTAAAACGCGCTGGTCTTTTCTTCCTTCCCTTACATGACGAGATTGGAGGATCAATATATAATGCACTATTATTACTCCCTTCTTGGCACTCTTCACCAACAGATTCTGGAGATATTCTATCTTCTTGGTTCGGTACAACTCCAACCATAGGCTTACATCTTCTGTTAGTTGTAAAATACTAGATTTTACATATGCAAAGGCATTAGGTGATGTACATGCCATATCTTCCAACTTTTTCCACACTAATTGTAGGCTAGTCTTTCTAAAAGACCGAAATACCTCTGTTTGGCCCAATTCCAAGCTTCTCTCCCCAACAGATTTCTTTGCATTAGCATTGGCATTCTTGCACCATCTCTTTAAAATGTAATTCTTAGGTAAATGTTCAACCTCCAAATGAATCATAACCTTCATGGCATGTTGGCAAAGAAATCTTTCAAACTCAAATCCTTTGCAATTGCAAGAGAACATCTCATTTTTCTTGTCAACCTCAACAACATATGATTTAGGAACTCAATCTTTGAAAAGAAGATTTTGTTTTATTGCCACACAATAAAGAGTACCTTTTTCAATCTCAATGACACTGCCTAGAGTACTTTCTTTGAGTATATCCTTGAACAACCTAAAGTTTTGTCTTGTGTAAACTTCACGAGCTTGTTTCTCTAGCTCATAATGGGACCAGAACTGAGGAGATTCATTTATACTCTTGATATCCTCATCACTTTCTTTGTACCAAATTCTCTCAATCATATCATCAATTTTCTGCGCAAATTGATAAATGGAGGTGTCGGAGGAGTTAAACTCGACGGCGGGAAGTCAGGAGACCCCCCCTTTGAGATTCGGCCAGGGGAGTAGTTTTCAGGCAAGCCGGCATTAGACGGATCAACGCTCGGGCAGGACAGAGGGGGCCCGAGCTGGAAGAGTGACGTCCGGACCGTCCGGATCGGGACCGGACCGTCCGAAGCGCGATAGGACAGAAGGGTCCGGACCGTCCTGATTGGGTCCGGACCGTCCGGATCCTTGTGACCGCGCGGGAAAGATGATGAACGGCACGCACAAGGGAGGCACGAGGATTTATACAGGTTCGGGCCGCCGGAGCGTAATACCCTACTCCTGTGTGTGTGGTTGGCTATCTTTGGTAGATGAATGTGGGATTGCGGTTACAAATGGACCCTGCGGGGAGCTCGGAAGCTAGCCCGGGGGCTTGAGACTTCGAGAGAGAGAGAGAGCCAGGAGCAAGACCTGAGGCCCGAACTCTGTCTGCCGAGAGAGAGAGGCATGGATCCTCCTTTATAGGTGAGGGGAGTCCACAGTGCCAATACATGAAGAGGGAGAGGAAGCTCTGTCATCTGCCCTGCCGCTCGTACGCACGCCGCCGCCTGCCGCGCCGCGCCGGAGGGACGTCTAGTCGCCCACGCCCGCTTGCTGAGCCGTGCGGGAGGCACGCCGGGTCGCCCGGTCGCACCCTGCGGGCGGCTGGCCTGGTCGGGTCTTTGCCGGGCCGCTGTGTACGGCTACAGCAGCGCACCCTGTTGAGAAGTGTCAGTGCACGTCGCGGTGTCTCGGACTGTGCAGGGAGCAGGCCCACGGGGGGCCGTCTTGAGAATCCACGCGCGTCCGACCGGGCGGCGGGGCGCGGCGCGCCCCGTCGCCTGTCACCCGGGTCTGGGGGCGGTGCCCCCGGGCACGAGAGGCAGACTCAGGGCCGGGGGCGGCGTATCCGGGCGCGGGGAAGCGCGCCCTAGGCCCGGACACCGTGCGGGAGACACGGTCGCAGCCGGTCGTCAGTCGTGCAGGATGTGGCCCCGGGGAACTGACGTGGCCGAAGACCCACGCGTCCCCGGTGACTGTGGGTACCCCAGTCCCGTTTTGCCGACAGTGGCCCCTGGCCCTGTTGCTCGACCGGGAACAACTCCGGGCAGGAACAGGGCCATGTCTTGAAGAAACGAGGGGACGCTGGGTCCGCCTGGTTCGTCATGTACTGATGTAGCTTGACGATTTGTTGATTTAGATGCGATACGTACCCGGGACCAGAGCTGAAAATATGGAACGAAGTGTTGAGGAAGGCCGGGGACAACGAGTTCTTCGTGGCGACCGCCGGCCGGAGGCCGCGGCAGCAGAGGGGTGCGTCGTCCGATTGGCGGGCGCCGCCGACGAGTTTTCCTGCGCCCGGCCCGAGATGGAGGCGTGGGAGTAGGAAACACTCTCCCGGGGAGAACGCGTTCGGGCCGAAGAGGCCGGGCTCGCGTCCCGGGGGTGTGAGTTCGCTGTGGGCGAGGAAGTCACGGTATTTCGCGAGGTGGTCGCGGTGGTTTGCGAGGTGGTCGCGGTGGTTCGCGAGGAAGCGCGGGAGGCCGTGGCCGAGTCCGCTGCCTCGGAGGCAGGATTCTTCGACCGCGGCGACCATCTCGTAGAGCTGATGCCTGACGAAGAGGTTGAGGAAGACTCCAGTTTCCTTCTGACGCCATGCGCGGGCGCCTTCGGGGCCGGGGGCCCTCCATGCCCCCGAGCGCCCTTCTTCTGTCGTCGTGCGGGGTCCGGTCCGAAGGAGGTCAGCGACCTCTCCCCATGCGACGGCGTCTCCGGGCCTCGCTCGCGCTTGCGCTCCGGTTTTGCCTGTCTTGTATAAAGAGAGACATTTGTATACGTATATGACTATGTTTATATTTTTCGTACCTTGGTTCATTGTGTTGTTCCGGGAATGGAGCTCGGGCACGCTTCCCTCGCGGGCCTGAGTCCGGCATGCGCTTGGGACCCGGAGGCCCCGGTTGTCGTGCGGATATGTGTTCGGGACCCCGGGGGCCCCGGACTGAAATGCGGTTTTGATATAAGCCGGGTTCCGGGGGCCCGGGCTTGAATATGGGATGTGAAACGACCTTCCGGAAGCATCCTCGCCGGGGCGGTGCTATCCGGGCTATCGCGCCCTATTCCGGGTGTCGCGTTCCTAGGCTTGCGCTCGCCTTGGCGATGCCGCCCTGGTTCGGCTCCTCGGTGTCAGGCCCGGGGCGCGGATTCGGGAATCCGAGCCTCGGTTCAAATATGTGCCCGGGACCCAGGGCCCCAGGCGGTAATGCGACTTGATACGTATGGTCGTTACGTGCCCAGGCACGGAGGCCCGGGTATGAACATGGACCATATTGGGACGGCTTCCCCGGACCCGCCCTTGCCGAGGCGATGCTGCCCCGGGTCGGGCTTCCTCAGAGTCAGGCCCGGGAGGTGAGTCCAGGCCATATGTTTGCCGGGCGAGGGGCGCTCTACGACGGGCGCCACACTTGCTGCCTGCGGAGTATTATTGGTGCGTGCCCAACCATCGACCCGCGTGTCATGACCTGAGGCCACGGCGCGGGGAGTGGGCACGAGCCTCGCTGCAGCGAGGATGCTCTCTGGTTCTGGCCCGTTAGGGGCCGTTTTCGGGCTCAGCTTCCCTTGCGAGGGTGCGAGCTCTTGACACCGGGAGGAGATTCTCGACCGGGAACGGTCTGCCCGGACTCGCGCTCGACTGGGCGGCGTGGTCCGGATTATTACACCGGGAGCCGGAGGCCCCGGACTGATTCGGGACGGACCGCCCGAACTCACCATCGCGTCCGATGGAGTCCGGGCAGTCGTACCCTATGTGCGTTCGGGGCCCGGAGGCCCCGGACTGATTCGGGACGGACCGCCCGGACTCACCATCGCGTCCGATGGAGTCCGGGCAGTCGTACCCTATGTGCGTTCGGGGCCCGGAGACCCCGGACTGATTCGGGACGGACCGCCCGGACTCACCATCGCGTCCGATGGGGTCCGGGCAGTCGTACCCTATGACAAAGGAAAGGGGAAGACTTCCTCTAATAAAGGAGGAGAGGAGAGATTTTCATTGAATCAAAAGCCAACCAAAGGACCAGAAGCGTTACAGTCGAGGCTTCCCGGGAAGGTGGGGCGAATCGGGATGATCTCTCCGGCTTGGCTGTCCCGGGTGCCACGTCCGCGGCTCGCACTCGTTTTGGCAAGGCGGCCTAGGTTCGGGCTTCCCTGAGGTGGGACATTGGTCGTCCTGTCCGTTGCCCTCGGCCAGACCGTCCGGCCAGGGATCGGACATCCCAAACCGCGCGTTCGGACCGTCCGAGCCGGGGCCGGACCGTCCGAACTGGGCTTGGCTTGCTAAGGCTCCTGCCGGAAGTACTTGACCTGCTTGGCCAAGCTCTGGACTGCGCGGCACTCCGTGAGATCGTGCGAATCCGTCTCGTGGACGGCGCACCACTTCTGGGCCGCTGCCGTCGAAGGCGGCGTGCGTGCGGCCCTTGGCCGCTCGCCGGTGATGTTGTCCCCGCGGACATCGTCGGACCGTGGGGCGCCCGCAACAGCCAAGGCGAAGCCGTCGGCGGCCGCCTTCTCCTTCTGTCGCTTCCTCCTGTCCCGACGCGCCGCGGAGCGCGAGGACTCACCGTATTCTTCGGGGTCCTCGTCAGGGGCCCCGGGGCGTGGCTCGTTCCACGCCCGGGCCTCCTCCTTGCGGGCGCAGAGATCGGCGAGCTTGAAGAGCTCAGCCGTAGTCTGGACGTCGCGGGTGCCCATCTTTTCGAGCATGCGCCTGTCGCGCACACCCAAGCGAAAGGCATGGATGACCGCGTGAGGAGCGATGTGGGAGATGGTATTGCGAACCTGGCTGAAGCGCTGTAGGAAGTGCCTCAGCGTCTCGTCCCTGCCCTGGCGTAGGGCATGGAGGTCCGCCTCGGTCCCAGGGCGCGGAAAGGTGCCCTGGAAGTTGGCCACGAACTGGTGGCAGAGGTCCTCCCACGAGTAGACTGATCCCTCGGGGAGGTTCATCACCCAGGAGCGCGCCTGGGCCTTGAGAGCGACGGGGAAGTAGTTCGCCATCACTCGATCATCGCCACCGGCCGCCCGGATGGCAGTAGTGTATATTTGCAGGAACTCCGTGGGATCCACGGAGCCGTCAGACTTCTCCGGCAAGCTGGGCCGGAACCTGTCCGGCCAGCGAACCTGCCGGAGGCCTGGGGAGAGCGCCAGGCAACCCGAGCCGTACAGGGCGGGCTCGGGTAACAGATGACGGTTTCCCGTCAGTAGGTTGGAGCTGGAGGCCTGGACCTCGGAACGCGTGGCGGCGTCCGCCCGCCGCTCGCGCTGTCGCTCCATGGTGACCCGGGCGTCCTCATCGGACCGCCCCCGGTTCAGCCGGTCACGGAGGTCGCCGTGGCTGCTGTCTGCCGGAGTCGTGACGTGTTGCGCCGTGCTCCGGGCTCTGCTTTGACTCAGGGCGGGGGGCCGGCCCGCGCTAGACGTCGCGCGGTCGGCACTCCTGGCCCCTGCGCTGTTGTGGGCAACGACCTGGCGATGGGCCGCGCCTACGAGGTCGGTGACTTCGTTGAGCCAGCGCCTCTCCCGGCCCCCGCTCCCGTTAAATGCCGGGGGGTGGCGCAGGAGGGCTTCCGCCGCCAGGAGAGCTCCCTGTGGCGATGCTGGCTGGAAGTCGAGGTTGCGGCGGGCCGTGGAGCGGTGCCTCCGCTCGCGCCTCAAGGATGAGGCCGTGGCAGACCCGGTGGGGCACTTGTCGGTTCCTTCCGAGAGAGAAAGGGCCGACGCCGCACTGCCAGGCCGCCGAGGAGCGAGCTCAGCCCGCCTGGTTTGCGCGGCGCATCTCCTGGAAGACGGGGAGCGCAGTAGGCTTACCACCGGGCTTACGCCACCCGGCGGGGTAAAGCCGTCGGACTCCTGGTCAGAGTCCCGCGGACGGTGGCCTCCTGCCATGGAGTGCGCTTGGTCTTGGGGACGTCGGCGTGTCACCTGAAAAGGAAACTCCCCCTACCTGGCGCGCCAGCTGTCGGAGGAGTTAAACTCGACGGCGGGAAGTCAGGAGACCCCCCTTTGAGATTCGGCCAGGGGAGTAGTTTTCAGGCAAGCCGGCGTTAGACGGATCAACGCTCGGGCAGGACAGAGGGGGCCCGAGCTGGAAGAGTGACGTCCGGACCGTCCGGATCGGGACCGGACCGTCCGAAGCGCGATAGGACAGAAGGGTCCGGACCGTCCTGATTGGGTCCGGACCGTCCGGATCCTTGTGACCGCGCGGGAAAGATGATGAACGGCACGCACAAGGGAGGCACGAGGATTTATACAGGTTCGGGCCGCCGGAGCGTAATACCCTACTCCTGTGTGTGTGGTTGGCTATCTTTGGTAGATGAATGTGGGATTGCGGTTACAAATGGACCCTGCGGGGAGCTCGGAAGCTAGCCCGGGGGCTTGAGACTTCGAGAGAGAGAGAGAGCCAGGAGCAAGACCTGAGGCCCGAACTCTGTCTGCCGAGAGAGAGAGGCATGGATCCTCCTTTATAGGTGAGGGGAGTCCACAGTGCCAATACATGAAGAGGGAGAGGAAGCTCTGTCATCTGCCCTGCCGCTCGTACGCACGCCGCCGCCTGCCGCGCCGCGCCGGAGGGACGTCTAGTCGCCCACGCCCGCTTGCTGAGCCGTGCGGGAGGCACGCCGGGTCGCCCGGTCGCACCCTGCGGGCGGCTGGCCTGGTCGGGTCTTTGCCGGGCCGCTGTGTACGGCTACAGCAGCGCACCCTGTTGAGAAGTGTCAGTGCACGTCGCGGTGTCTCGGATTGTGCAGGGAGCAGGCCCACGGGGGGCCGTCTTGAGAATCCACGCGCGTCCGACCGGGCGGCGGGGCGCGGCGCGCCCCGTCGCCTGTCACCCGGGTCTGGGGGCGGTGCCCCCGGGCACGGAGAGGCAGACTCGGGGCCGGGGGCGGCGTATCCGGGCGCGGGGAAGCGCGCCCTAGGCCCGGACACCGTGCGGGAGACACGGTCGCAGCCGGTCATCAGTCGTGCAGGATGTGGCCCCGGGGAACTGACGTGGCCGAAGACCCACGCGTCCCCGGTGACTGTGGGTACCCCAGTCCCGTTTTGCCGACAGGAGGTATGACTGCTCAACCATAATTTCATCATTGCATTTATGCTTTCGCTACGTTGAGTGGTGCTCATATCCACAAAAAAGATACCACGGAAGTACGCTGGTACCCATTCTGGAGCTGATTTGAACATGACATTTAAGTGATTATGATCTGCAAGCCCATTCTTTTCAATCAGCATTTTCCATAAATCCTCGAAATGTGAAACTGTAAGGCTATGATTAATCACAGCTTTAAGCTTCTTCTCAAATCCATCTATTGAACTATACTGTTTCACAAGATGCTCCCTTGCTTTTCACATCACGTGCCATTGACAACACCGATGAGTTGTGATTGGAAATATCTTCTTGATAGCCACTCTCATGGCAGGATCTTGGTCTGTAATGATTGCTGTTGGATGCTTTCCATACATAGCCTTCAACCATGTTTCAAACAACCAAGAGAAATTTCTAACTTTCTCAGATCTAATAAGCGCCATACCATAAAAAATTGATTGTCGATGGTGATTAGGCCTAATGAATGGAGCTAATGGCATTTTGTACTTATTAGTATTGTATGTCGTGTCGAATGTAACCACATCTCCAATTTCTAAAAATGTCCTTCGAGCCCGGCCATCAACCCAAAAAATCTGTTGCACTACACCATTCTCATTAGCATCAACTTCAAAAAAGAACTCTGGGTCTTCTTGTTGCTTCTTTCGAAAATATTCCAATGTTGTTTTCACATCTACCCCAATAAGCTTTCTGTTCTCCATTGCAATTTGATTACTCACATCCTTTTGCTTTAGAGTAATATTTTCTTTTCCACCATTTTTTTAGCGAGATAAACTAGTATTTGTGAGGAACCTACATTTTGAGAATTCAAATCCAATATTATCTCCTTATCTTCTAAGCTCAGAATTTTTTGTGACCGAATGTTTCGTTTCTTTGATGGAGAATCAATAAGCTCGTGGTTATGTTCCTTGTCGAAAATTGTCACCTTCCAAACCACTCCATTTACTAGCCTTATTCGAAGGCCAGCTTTGCAACCAGTTCTACTATAACCATGTTCTCTTTCTGGTGTTTTTTGCAAACATAATTCGGATTCTAACTTCTTTTTCTCATCTAGTTGTCTCTTAGAAAATCCTTTTTTGTTGCAAACAAACTTAACCGATGACAAACCTACCCTTGATCTTGCCTGGCTGCTTTTCCTAATGCCAAATCCTGCATTACAACCATATGTGTTGTAGAAGTGGTATGCCTCACCAACTGTTGAAAACTCCATGCCAACATATGGTTCCAATTTGTCACCTGTAATAACTCCTTTCTTATCTGTCTGTTCCTCTTCATCTTTTCCTTCTTCCTGATATCTTTGTGTCTCTTCTAAACCCAAAAAATTTTCCTCACAGTCAATATAAGGATCATTTTCATCCATTTGTTTGATAGTAAGCAAATTAATTTTTATTAGCACTATTCATTGTGCCAATTATTAGCACCCAGAAAATTTTCCTCATAGTCAAGTAAAATTGCATCTGTTCAGTTAAACCCTCCCTACCAGAACCAAGTGCAGCAACCAATACTGATACAACCAAAAAAAATTCTCAAAAAAAATTAAAAACCCAGAACATCAGGTACTTCCTTCACAAACCCAACTGTCGAGAGAGAGGGTGTCATACAACTGCCCGCCCGTGCCCCTCCCTGCGCGCCCGCGCCCCTCGCTCGCGCCCGCGCCCACGCGCCTCCCACTGACAGGCCAGGCAGAGAGGAGACCTGACGTCACGACGACTTCGGTGGCAGGAGTAGCAACTCTGGGGCGGCGCGACGCGGCGAAGACGATGACGATGGTGCCACTGTGCGGCACAGGATGAGGAAGGAGGAGGCGGCTCTGGCGACGAGGATGCCCACCGGCGACAGCTTGCAGGAGCAGTGGCGACGGCGTACTCGGGATGCAGCAGAGGGGTGGCGCACGGTAGAGGAGGGGCGGCGGCGCCTAGATGGCTGGACGGCGATAGGGCGCAGAGCGGGAGCGGTAGCCGGGGACGTCACGGCCGCTCGATGCCCTTCGCCCTCCATATCCTTCTCCCTCCCCGGAGACAGCCGCTCGGTAGAGAGGAAAGGGGGCGCCGATTCAGGTGTAGGGGAGATGACGACGACGGTCCAAGGAGGAGGCGTGGTTTGGAGGCTCACCGGCGGCGTCTTCCAGAGGTGGCGACGGCTAGGGCTCACCGAGGCAGAGGGGAGGCAGTAGCACATAAGGCGAAGCGGCAGCGTGCAGAACACGGCGGCGACGGCAAGCGACGGCGCACGGTAGATGGGAGAAAAACATCGGGGCACCGGGGAGGAAGAAAGGAGAGGGCGGCGCGGTAGGGTGCTCACTGGCGGCAGGCGAAGGCGACCAATGCCGGCTGGGGACTTCAGTGACGGGCACAGCGATGAGGATGACGACAGCGCTAGGTGAGCAGGAGGCGGCGGCGCGGCTGAGGGGAGGCGCAGGCGGAAGAGAGCGTTGCGAGTTAGGTGAGGAGTTAGGTGAGTGCGTCGCGAGTTAGGTGAGTGCGCCGTTATGTCTGAAGAGAGCGCTCCGTCCATCCATATCTGACGGCAGATAGCAATCCATTCAACGGACAGGAGTATGCCGCACGGATGGGGCTGTGCTTTATAAAGCATAGTAGCCCATATACATATACATATATATATGTATATATATATACACATATATATATGTATATATATATATATGTTTTAGCTATGAAAACTCTAGTTTCATGTAGAAACTACCTCTATCCAATGTTAATCTTTTTTGTTGAAATTCAGTGTAGATGTTTGACAAAGCTAAACTTTATTTTGCATAAGTTTATGTGACTAGACATATACCCGTGCGGTGTAATAGGCTAGGTCCATACGTTAGTGATGGGCTAGGAGGGTGGATTGAGAATAAAACATTAAATCATACAGTGGTTGCATACATACCGAGAAAAGGAGCGAACTCAGCACAGGGTGAAAGAAGACGGAAGGAGGATCACTTTGTTTTTATAATAGTAGAGAAAGGATATCCAATTTGCTAGATTTTCCATCTTGCATATCAGTGTGCAATCAACGAGTGGCAGCAGCAGATCTCCGTCCGGCAACGTCACAACTTCCGTGGGCTAGCAGACGTGTAAATATGCAATCGTACGGGAGAGGTAGAACTATCGCTGACTTTCTTTGTTTCAGCTCCACGTTTTACTGTTTCAATTATTCAATGGAAACAAACGGTTTGAACGTGTGCTGACTGAGGACGATGGAGCGGACTTTGTTAGCCGAAGGGCAAATCAAATCAAATGGTAGTTACGGGCGTCCGACAAATTAATTGGATCGGACGCTCCATCTGTAGTCATGTTCGCAAAATATCCTACAGCAGGAATATTCAACGGTTGGGCTAGCTGTAAACACTACTAGTGTTGCTGATTCTACGACGATGACCAACAAGGTGCAAATGTGATGGAAGCTTCTAAGTAGTCGTATTTGATTCTCCCACCCTTTCTCCGAAGCTAACGCGGCGAAGCAAAAGCGAAGTTGCACGTGCCTGAAGGGCAAATCGGCCGCCATCCAGGAAGGGCACATCTTTGACCTGACCAGCAGCTCGATGCATATAAAGTAGCCTTCACCTCGCACAGACCAGCAGCCTGCGCCCTGCGGCGGCGACTGCGAGCTTAAGCTAAGGAGGTCGGATGAGGACGGTGGCGGCGCCGGAGCCGGCGGTGACACAGGCGGCACCGCGGCGGCGGATCGTCGACGGCCGCGTCGTGGACCAGGCGATGGCGTACACGCTCATGGCCGCCGCGCTCGCCGTCACCTACCTCGTGCATTGAGCTAGCAGGCAGGACTCTCTGTACTAGTAGTTTAGTAGTAGTACTAGTATACCGCTGATCGATCCCCTCGTACTTCTTTGTGTACTCCATTGGATCACTCTGTACAGTTTAGAGACATTTATTTGTTACCGGTTGGTGATTTTGTCTTATTTGCCGTATTTTAGCAAATATTTGTGCTCAATTGCAACACATGCGTATCAGTGCTAAGGTCCTCTTGATGATATCCCATAATTTTGCTAGAGAAAAATCATGTGCATATTGCTTACAACAATATGTCGTGCAGTTATTTTTTTTCTTTTTTTTTGGGGTAGAATACGCTATACATATGTTGGACCAGTGGCGGAGCTAGCTTCAAAGACCTCTGGGGTCAATTCCGTTAAGTTCAAACAAATTTCATGAAAATTGGACAAAATTAAATAGTAATTTCAAAAGGCTAGCTTGCATGTAGTGCTCCGTCACTACCACTATGGCTTCAGATCTATCCTTTCTGTCAAAAACCGTAATAAATATAAATAACTGTTAGAAAATATATTTTCATCATAAAAAAGACCACGGAGAAATTCATTTTTTATGCGCTCTCACAGAAAAATAATATATGCCAACCATTCCTTTAGAGCGACATACAGAAAAAAGATTAGTCTCATATTAAAGAGGTTCAATTTCTAAGGTGTCACGGTCAGAAATAACCACCACTATTTTATTTTTTGTCGGTTTGCATCGTAACAAAAAATAACTTTGTTGAAAAAAAAAGAAAGAAATAGAGAATGTATCAAGTCTGGTGTATGTTGACAACCGTCCTAGTTTGAGAAGAAGCCGGTGGTACGTGCTATCTAAGCTAGCGCGCTCGCCACTGGAATGTTCCGTGCCGCAGGCTGGTGAAACATGTTGCACGGCCGTCCAAGTTCCACTTCACACGCGCGGTGGGATGGTGTTTGTTGCCAACAAGCTAAGGCCAGTCAACCACGTACCCAAGGCGGCCACGCCCGAGTACTAGTCGCTTGCCGCTTTTACTGGTTTCCACCTGAAGATCGACGACCTACTCAGCTACTAGTACTAGTCATCCTCCTCCTCCTCCTACTCTGATTAGATGGACATTTCAAATTTCACTACTGCCTGTTCTAAGCTCCAGAAGGGCTATTTTTTTAATACAAAAATGCCAATAAGTTTCAAAATGATTAGCTACTTGCTCCCCCTTAGCTATATATATAAAGCTAAGGTTCTACTTTCTCCAGTTTTAAATAGATAACGTTATTAACTTTTAGATATATGTTTGGTTATTTGTCTTATTAAAAAATTTAATGCAAATATGTAAAAATATAAGTAAGGCTTATGGATCATTAATCATAAAACAAGTCTCAACAAAATAATTAATATTTACATATTTTTTAAATAAGACGAATGGTCAAACTCATTTCTAAAAGTCAATGACATTATCTATTAAAAAACGGAGAAAGTACTAACTCCGTTCTAAAATATAAGCATTTCTAAAAATTAAATCTTATTTCACAATATAAACTTTTTTATTATCATTTATACTACTACTTGTTCCATCAACCATTTTTCGTTTAAATTTATTTTCATCTTGCCTCCAAGTATGCTTTTACTCGTAACTCTTTATTATTTATTGAGGGACATTAAAGTCTTTTTTTCTCAATCTTAATCTCTGTTAAACAACCTAAAATGTTTATATTTTAATATTTTAGAATGGAGAGGGTAGGTAGGATTATGTGTTAACTTAAAGCCTTGAATATATGCTTGTTTGTATGGAATGTGGAACATCTGTATATCGAGGAGGCAAAAATGAAAGCAATCTCTTGAATCTAATTTGCACAGTTGGAAATAAAATAATGGTTCACATTTACTCCCTTGTTGCTCACCAACCCGCAAGAGGTTATCAAATCCTATACTACTATATAAATAAAAGCCACTTAGTATAGTTATTGTTGTA
Organism: Oryza meyeriana var. granulata; assembly: GCA_003991445.1. Classification (NCBI taxonomy): domain Eukaryota; kingdom Viridiplantae; phylum Streptophyta; class Magnoliopsida; order Poales; family Poaceae; genus Oryza; species Oryza meyeriana. Next base: position 158,017 of record RYFJ01000963.1, read on the forward strand.
AAGCTTATTATTGGATCATTTTCATTGATCACAATTTGTGTAGTGGCCCTATTTTGCTTGGCTCAACTCCTAGATTCTTTTAGAAAATAGAGTTTGTAGATAAAATTGACTTAATCCTCTTATTTTTGTCTGAAACATGAACAAAATGTCCCACGGTAATAACCTTAATTTACCAACGGCTCCAACTCTAAGAATTTCTAAAGCTAGAAAAACCCAGCTTAAGAAAACTTAGAAGCAGGAGCTTTGCTAAACAGGATGTCACATTCCCCATTAATTGATGATTTTGATTAAACATGGAAGGGGTCCAATGACTTTGGTTTAATTTTCAGGTGACATGGCTATATATATACTTGCTGTACCATGATGATTAGACCTCAAGATTCAAATCGGGTATATACCTAATTTACATGAGTATGAAAATTTTTAAAATATTTTGGGTATGAACATTACTTGTTTACTAGCTAATTCAAACAAGTTTGAATTAAATTTAAACTTATGTATGTCTTTTTTCTTAAATTTTAATTCTAGGTATGTGTCATTCAAGCATATTATTAACTAGTTATGTGATATGGTATGGTGAAATAACTTTGAATTTGAGATATTTTATTGTAAGGTATGGACACCAATCAAATTGTTACACCTAGGTATATACCCAGAAGTTGAAAAATCTAAAAAATTTAAACAAAATTCATGTATTTCAAACCTTGAGACCTAGGCACCATGAGGCCCCATATAAAAAATTTGTTATCTGCAGTTATTATTCATGTTTCTCAACAATTGATTCATATATTTTCCTAAGTTCAATGATCGCATAAGTTATTATGGTACTCCTAACATTTAATTGATTTACATTTAAAAGATCAATTACTTATGTAGTTTCTCCCACATTTTTATTTTGTAATCAATACACCCGAATATTTATCTTTGATTGCTTTTTAGCGCACAATTATATATGTTGCATCTTATTCGATTATCTCATATTAACTTAACTAATAAGGCTTTAAAGTGTTTTTTAGATTAGTTGAGATTACAAGGACTCTCTAAATTCCCACTGCAACACGTGCAGAATATCTACTACTACATCTATCCTAAAATATAACTATCTTTACCTTTACATATGAATATATGTTTGTCTAGTTTCGTAACTAAATATAATTATATTTTGGTATGGATGGAGTAGTTTATTTAAGCATGTGATTATGTGCATGCATGCATCAAATTAAGACACGGGGGCACGCCGCCATTTATGAACCATCCATGAGCCATGACTTGCCCGTCACTCAACAAAATCTGGTAGATCCATAATCCATTATACATACATGCATGCACAATAATGCATGTTAATTCGAAGACCCTAGCTAACCTCTGTATATATAGGTCATCTATCACAACATAATTAAGCTACATGCGCAGATGACAAGCAAATCATACAAGCACATAAACAGATGATACTACATATTGTAGCTACATACCACTCCTAAAATCCTTTTGTTGGTAGCTTTATCATTAGCTTAATTAGCACTAGTTTGCAAGAGTGGCAGGGTAGGTATGGAGATGATGAGCCCTGTGAGACCTTATGCGATGCCGGCGGCCATGGCGTCTTCTCTTTTGCCGGGCCGGCTCTCTAGGCGACGGGGGAAAGGTTATGATCATCCGCACGGCGGCGCGCCGGCGACGGCGAGGAGCATCGATGGCAAGGCGGTGGACCAGGCCGTCGCCTACGCGCTCCTTGCCACCTACCTTCTCCATTAGTTATTCCACCTCAGGCAACCCCAAAAGATGATCTTCTTGTTGTCGTTCCATCTTCCTTGCCGAGTTGCAAGTTAATTATAGTAACATTTATTGGTTTGTGTGATCTTTTGAATGTGATTTATTTAATTAGGACGTGTCAAAGGTATAATCCCGTATAAGCTACGCCCTTATAATAATTAAGACAACAAAGACTCTAACCATTAATAAAATTATTTTTTATTAATATTATTTCTTTTCCCACCCTCATACAGCAAATTTTCTATTTTATAGAAACTAAGAGTTATAATTAAGCATTTGTTAACCATAGGAAGGATGTGTGTCTTTTTTTTATCTTTTTTCATGGTAGTAAATATTTCTAATTAGTAAGACTAAGAGCCCTCTATTAATGATCATTGCATATGCGCTTAGTTGTTATTGTCATAGAGAAACTAAAGGCCGTCACTTGATTGCAATCGATATTTCTCTCGATTTTTGCTTGGTTCTTTCAAATGTTTGTGTAATCCAGCATCACGCTTTCATGCTGCCCCTCGAGGCAGAAAAGGAAAAACGAAGCGCACCCAAACTCGCGGGGCCCAGCCCACAGAGAGAGCGAGCCCATCACGGCCCATCCGCTCGCGCGTGCGTGCGGCGTGCTTTATTATCGAGAGATCGCCTCCTCGCCCCGCCGCCTCCTCCCCTCCCGCACTCGCCGCCTTCCTCCGTAGTCGCCGAGTCTCTCTCGCCGGCGCCGCCTCCACCTCCCCGCGCCCGCTCCTCCCGGCGGCTGCTGCCGGTGGGATACGCTCCAGCCGCTGTGTACTCTCGGTGTGCTCTCTAGTTCTGTAGATCTAACGAGGGAGTGAGGATGAGCGTGGTCGGGTTCGACGTCGGCAATGAGAGCTGCATCGTGGCGGTGGCGCGGCAGCGGGGGATCGACGTGGTGCTCAACGAGGAGTCCAAGCGGGAGACCCCCGCCGTCGTCTGCTTCGGGGACAAGCAGCGGTTCATCGGCACGGCGGGGGCGGCGTCCTCCACCATGAACCCTAAGAACTTCATCTCGCAGATCAAGCGCCTGCTCGGCCGCAGCTTCGCCGACCCCGAGCTGCAGCGGGACCTCGGTTCCTTCCCGTTCCGCGTCTCTGAGGGCCCCGGAGGGTTCCCGCTCGTCCACGCCAGGTATCTGGGAGAGGAGCGGGAGTTCACCCCCACGCAGCTGCTTGCCATGGTGCTGTCCAACCTCAAGGGCATCGCCGAGGGCAATCTGAACTCCGCGGTCGTCGATTGCTGCATCGGTATCCCGGCGTACTTTACTGATCTTCAGCGCAGGGCTGTTCTTGATGCCGCCAGTATCGCTGGTCTCCGGCCACTGCGTCTGTTCCATGAGACAACCGCCACTGCGTTGGCTTATGGGATCTACAAGACTGATCTCCCAGAGAACGACCAGTTGAATGTGGCCTTCATCGATGTCGGGCATGCTAGTATGCAGGTTAGCATTGTCGGGTACAAGAAAGGGCAGCTCAACATGCTCTCGCACGCGTATGACCGGTCTCTTGGCGGGAGAGACTTCGATGAGGTCCTATTCAAGCACTTTGCGGAAAAATTTAAAGACGAGTACAAAATAGACGTCTACCAGAATGCCCGTGCCTGCATTAGGCTGCGCGTGGCGTGTGAAAAGCTCAAGAAGGTGCTGAGTGCCAATCCAGAGGCGCCACTGAACATTGAGTGCTTGATGGATGAGAAGGATGTGCGGGGATTTATTAAAAGGGAGAAGTTTGAACAGATCAGCGCCCCGGTGCTACAACGTGTGAAGGGGCCATTGGAAAAGGCTTTGGCTGAAGCTGGCTTGACAACAGATAATGTGCACTTTGTTGAGGTTGTTGGATCAGGCTCTCGTGTTCCTGCAATAATCAGGATAATCACTGAATTTTTTGGAAAGGAACCGAGGAGGACTATGAATGCAAGTGAATGTGTTGCGCGGGATGCGCTCTTCAGTGTGCTATTCTTAGCCCCACTTTCAAAGTGCGGGAGTTTGAGGTACCAATTTATCTACTTACATTTCTGTTGGCCTTTTATTCTGCCAGTAGTATATCTATTTTGTCCAATTCTAATGTTCTTGATCATGTAATGTAAATTAGAGAAAGCTGCTGATTATTTGTCCCACATGCGCTGGTTTTTGGAAGCATTCCATGATGCATTATTATGTTTCTACAAAGCAATAATAAATGTGCCACTAGAAGGTTTTAATAGCAGAATAGGTATCTCCATTTTTTTAACTAGAATGTCTTCCAATTACTAGATGTGTCACACATTTGTTGTGCATTTTTCTTGCATTCATCATGACCATTTGATGGCGTCTTCAACTTTTAGAGTCTATTTGTCATGCAGTTGATTTTATTTCTTCTGTGCCTCCGTCTGCTGAGTTAATATGAGCTCATATCATGTGTTAATCCAAAATAATGCTATTATTGCTATTCAGGCATTATGCTATTATAGTCTTTCGATTCAGTGTCTCAGTGCATTATGATTTGGATTTTGTGTTTTACACATTTGCTCACTTCTAACATTACACGAAGTATGGAGTACGGAGTATTTTATTGCTTTTATTATATGATAGAATAAAGATGGTACCGAGAATGAATATATATATATATATATATATATTTATTTATTTATTTATTTATTTATTTATTTCCACTAACAGACTTGTTTGTAATGTTAGTAGAGATGCTTTGATCTCAAATTGAGTGGAAATTATCTGTGGTTGCTGATTGTACATTTACATCAATTAATTTCATAGTCATGCCTGGCAGAATTGCTATTTATAGTGAATGTGCTCTCGTTTATATCTACTGTGTGCTCTTAAGTATGAAGTAAAAAATCTCTGAAGGCTCAGCACTTCAATAGCCCATTTTCTTACTACTTATACTGTTTAAAGGCTGCCATGAGTTAATTTCGTCATGCGTGCATGTGTATCTACTGGGGTTTTCAGAAATGTCGGTATATATTCCTGGGGTAAAGAGCTATTTTCTCAAATGCTAAATTTATTTGTGAGAGAATGCTTAAAAGATTAGATGATATCTGCTTTTATTGACCTTGTGCAAATAGTTGACCATATTCTTGATATTTTGCAGGTTAATGATGAGTTCCCATTCTCAATTGCTTTGTCATGGAAACCAGATTCTGAGAACACTGAATCCCAACAGACTGTTGTATTCCCGAAAGGAAGTCCAGTCCCTAGTGCCAACACTGTGACCTTCTACAGGTCCAGTACATTTTCCATTGACGTTGTGAATGCCAGTGTGGATGATTTGCAAATGGCACAAAAAATCAGCACCTACACAGTAAGCAACATTGCACTATGTAATTTGTGGTTCTTAACCAGTTTCAATAGTTGCTGATTTGCTATGCTGTGATTGACTGTATGCAGATTGGCCCTTTCCTATCCAGCAAATCTGAGAAGGCAAAAGTGAAGGTGAAAGCATGTCTTGACATCCATGGGATAGTCTCTGTGGAATCAGCAGTGGTAAGTTACAAGGATGCATCCCATCATCTTCTCGAGTAGCATGTAATGTCTTTCTGATCTTGTGGGCTTTGGTTCTTTTGTATGCAGATGCTGGTGGAGGAGGTGGAAGTGGAAGTTCTGGTAGCAACTACGAATGAGACACTTAAGGATGATACTAAAATGGACATAGATGATGCACCAAGTGACCCTGCTTCTGGAACTGATGAGAATATGCAGGAGTCTAAATGTGCTGCAGACGCTGCTCATGGTGCTGCAGAAAATGGAGGGCCAGATTCTGAGGAAATATCTGCTCCAATGGATACTGATGCTAAGGTATGGATGTACTGTTGGGTGCTGGCTCACTTCAGTTTTAATGCATGTATGTAGATGGCATATCTGATGCAGTATGTTTTGGTTAAAAAAGATCCCTCGTTGGTCCCTCAAAAACACGTGTTAACAATCTACCTATGGAGGGTGGGCCCTCATGTACGGGGCAGGGGTCTCAAAGCACGGGTTAAGGACCGATCCATAGGGGGCGAGTCCACGTGTGAGGGGCCAGGGTTCGTGGTCTTTCTCGGCTGGTTTGGTTGAGGCTTCTTCTTCTTAATGAAAAGCCGTGGGGGCGGTCATTCCCCCGCCGGTTGAGTTTTTTTTTTTTGATGCAGTATGTTTTGAAACAATGATGTTCTACATTGTCTTAAGTTGGTGGTTTCCTATCGCTATGAACGGAGTTCACTCATCATGGCAGTGTGTTCAGAGTGTTTGACAATCACTTTTTGAGTTTTAGAATGGATTTGGTTATCATTTTTACTGTGCTGATTCATAATTTGTAAGTGCATCTGCAAGTTGATCACAATGAATATATATTTAGTTACCTCGTAACATCATGACCATGCAAGTCTGATCTATTCTGTTAATGCAAATGAGAGCTGCTCTTTTTTGCAAGACATATTTCTGAAATGTTTCTTTTATAGGTTGAGCCATCGAAAAGGAATGTTAAGAAAATTGATGTCCAGTTTCTGGATTGGTCTATGGTGCACTGGGCTGAAGAGTTTAGAAAAGAAAGCTGCGAAGAGTATGAATGGCTCTTATCAGGGACAGAATTATGAGAAGAACCAAGGAAGAAAAAGAATGCTGTCGGCTGTGATTCTTTGTTATTTATGATGGACATGCGTAACAAGGTACACAGAGTTTAATTTTGTGATGACTAGCTGAATTCCTGTGCTTTGCTAGGGATATAAAAAAGTATTACTCAATTTTTTTTGTTTGACGTTGGTTACGTCATACATTTAGAGATGGAGTATTATATTGACCTAAAATAAATAAAAATATGTTTTCATGATGTTACCCCTCTTTTTGCTATAGGGAATATTCACCCTTAATTTGACTTTATACTGTGGCTATCCATCTCGGATTTATGTGATTTTTAAGTAGAATTCATGGGCTAATTTGTAATTACAATGGGAGTTAGGTGGTGGCAGTTCGACTCCGACCACACCTTCTTTTTTAGGAGGTATAGATTATACTTCTGACGTACCTGGTGCGTTATCTTGTGTTCAGCTCCTGTGCAAGTACACGATTTTGTCGTCTGTACAAGGAAGGAGTTTGCCAGCTTCAGCGAGGTTGAGAACTGTCTGTATGAGATGGGTTGAGATAGACAAGGGTATATATTGCAAGCTGCGAAGAACTTAAAAAGGTACCTCCTTTATTGCCCTTATTGGTTTATTACGTCTTTATGTATTGATTTGGTTTGTTCTTGGACATCGAGTTTTAATATGCCTGAGCTTTGTAACTACAGGTTGGTGATCCTTATTGAGATCCGCTACAAAAGAGTGGGCAGAAAAGAGGCCCTTGCTATTGACACAGCTGGTATACTGCATCAACAGTTTTAGAGAAGCTGCATTGTCTAATAACCAAGCATTAGTTGATCACAATCGACATTGTCAGAAAAACAAAGGTATGTTACTGCATAAAATGATAATGTTTCTCTCGATAAGGAAATTCCTTGTATGTCAGTGAATGGTTCCTCACTTGCCTGACCTGCCATATTAAAAAGTTGCTTGGGTCCTCTAATTGCCATGACTTTCTAGTTCTAACTCTTATATGTCACAAAACTGTTTAGCTCCATGTAGGCTCAATTGCCGTTAACTCTCCGCAAGTTGGTCTGTTCTTTTTGCCAAAGATACCCATCTTACTGTCACAAATCTAGGCCGAAGTATTTTCTTTTCTCCTTCTCTTCTCTTTCTTTCTTATCTGTTCCCCTGCTTCTCCTGGAACATGAAAGCAGTCCACAGACGACTTACCGTATCCAACTAGGTTGAAGCACACCGTTTCAGACAGCTTTCAATGCTTGGCGTAGCTAGCATAAAACATGTGGCGTGTCCTTTCTCGCTCCATGCATTCTAACAGCTGCTCATCTGCCACACATCCTTGCTCTCCGCACCTCACTGCGGATTAGGCTGGCAGGCTCCAAATCCATCAGTCCTCAGCAGCTCCTATAGCAGTGTGTTCATCTACCTGGTTCCATCCAAAACCTGGCCCAAAAACCGAACTGAGTAAACCAAGTCGAAATTAGCACAGCCACTGGGTCAGCTAGGTTATTCTCTCCTACAAAATGAATAACAAGCATGAACTAAGCCGGTTTCCTCAACCGCGATGAACAAAGCCCGCCTAATAGGAAGAACAAGTTATTCTCCCACACCAAATTGAATCAAATACAGAAGTTTTGTACCAAACTGAAGAGGGGCAATAGGGGAGCAAGATTTTAAGAAGCAACAAGGAATCATCTACAGCGCTCTCAGGAAAGAGAAGGAACTGCGGCAAGTTCGGCCCACACATGTGGACTGCCTTAGGGCAAGATGACCTTTATAACCTAATAAACATTCACATTAATGGGTTACAGGCTGAAAGGCAAAAAAGGGTAGCAAAAAATTCTCCAACGGCACTGAAGGAAGTGCGATTTTTCGAGTTGACATATCAAGAGAGAGGGAGGAAGCTGGGAGGGAAGGAATTGGCAAGTAGGGCCAGCACATGTTGGACATGCCTTGAGGGCAAAACATGACCTTTTGAAATCAGGCTAACAGGAAACGGGCAGAGATGGCAAATAAAGGCAGCGAAAAATTCTCCATTAGCAGTAAAGGAAACACAATATTCGTTGTATGTATAAAGCAGTTGTTGTTAGCCTGGATCTGGACATTTGATCCAGCGGATGCCTTGTGTTACCCTGCCTGCAGTGTAAGCACTAGGTTAAAGGATGGACCGCATATGCCATACAAATAGTTTGTAGGAGTAATTTATATTGGAATTATGTTCACAGCATAAATAAGCAAGTCTTCCTAAGCCTAGTTGGTTTGCCTTGCGGTAGCTGAAGCACCACATTCCTGTGTTCGAAGCCCTGCCTTCTCTTGCATGTAATTTTTTGGTAAACTTCAAATTGGGAAACTTCATAAAATGTCGTGTTGGACACTGGGTTGATGGAACAACCATGCCCAGGTTACTAGTGGTGGGAAACTGGCGATCAAAAACCCCCTTTGGGGGATGTTTCCCAGGTGACTGACCTGCCCCGACTTACACTGGCGTCCTGTTTTTTTGGTTGGACTGCCTTGGCCCAGTCCTGGCCCTTATAACTATAGTATAAATTACTTTTTCTTAACCTTTTTTTTGGGGTGTTTATCTGTGTAGTAATTAGCCTTGTTGTTATCAACAATTGTGCTAACTAGTAGCTGAAAAATGCTTAGCAGTCATTTCTTGCCTACTCATTAAAATATGCCTTCTATGAAGTTCTTGTTTTAGGGTAAGCGGTGTCGTGGCAAAAGAAATATTGGTGATCCTTTCTTCAGCCGCTGATCACTTTCTCTGTATCAGGTCATTGTGATGGGGTGTTCGGACGCAGAGATCTGGCTAGTAGAGAAAAAAGCCAGCGCAGGCAGGATGCTCTACCAAAGCATGCTGATCCTGTCCTTGTTATATCTGACATAAAGAAGAAGGCTGAAGTACTTGACAGGTTTGTATGTTGATCTGTGCACCAATGCTTATGGCTATTGATTCCTGCGACTGAGTCAACTACTCCAAAACCTTGTTTTACAGGCTGTTGCAAACCAATTATGACAAAGCCAAAACCAGCACCGAAGCCACAGACCCCACCTCCGCCTCCGACTCCGACTGAAGCCCCAACAACACCTGAGCCTCAAACACCTGAGCAGCAGCAACCAAACGGTGCCGATGAAGCTGGCGAGCCAACAAGCGAGGGAGGTGCTCAGGATCAGGAGCCAGCTGCCGAGCAAATGGACACAGACAAACCTGATGCGGTGGTCTGAACCCATCGATAAGTGTATTGTTCTCGACAAATAATTCTCCGTCTATGATTGAATGCTTCTCTCTTGTGGTTATGGTCAAGTGATTCAGGCCAGTAAATGAGCCTAGGAGAAGCCAGATGTTTTTTCTTCCTTTTTTATTACACTTCTGTTAGGTGGTGGTCAATATATATTTTGGAATTGTCAGATGGACATGTGGGAGGGTAATCAGTGGCTTGTCCCCCCATGGAATCGCTTCTGTTAGGTTAGGGTGGTGAATTGTGGATGGAGGGCATGCCAACCATTGGCTTGGTCAGGCGCTTGGCTCCGCCACGGGCCTGAACTGTAACTTTTGTCAATGGTTCATAAACAGCCGAGAAAAATTTTTGCGTCCATGCGGAAAAAAAATAATTCCACAGTTTTATTTCACTTCCACTTTCTACAATGCTGTAAGCGTAGAACGCGATCATAGCGATCTAGCATCTTGAGAGGCTGAGTAGGCATCTTGAGAACATGTTAGAGGGCGCCAAATGCTCAAAACTTCTGAGGAGGATGGAGAGTGTACCGTTCATTGCACGGATATGCTTCAGTGCTAAGTTTGTGACACGCAAATTACGGATTAAATTGAAAGTCGTGCATCGCGAAAGAGAGTCATCTGCATTCTATGCACCCAAAAAAATTAAAGTCGTGGCAGGGTACTATTTCTACCACTAGACCACTGGTGCTTCTTGTCAGGAGGCGTTGCTTATAATTATATATCGGCTATGAGATACTAACGAAAGAACATTAGCCTAAGCCTTAAGTCGTAATATATGGCATAAATTTCCCTCCATAAACATCATTTCGAGCATACAATGTCATGCTTAGTGCAAAAAAACAAAAATATGCCGTTTAGGATGCACTAATCTGCTCGATATGGCCTACTAAGTGCTAAGCAACTGAGCAATCCAATGGGTTAGGATCCTAGCGCATACAAGTGTTGTGAATGCCACTAGAACCAGGAGCCCCACAGGCAAGTGCTACCTAGTGTTGTACTGTGAGCACAACACAACACAACAAAACACACCCAGAAGCATACTGATTACACCCAAATCTAGGCCAAGATAATCAAAGCTAATCTTAGCCAAGCTTGGTTCTGCTTCTGCATGTCATATGGATATTGCACTTAGGACTTAATCACAATTAATCCTTTTGTAAACTAAACCAACACACTTAGTCATGGGCGGCGCCTTGCAGAGCTTCCTCCTCTCCTACCCGGAGTTCCTCCTCGCCGCCGCGTGCTTCCTCACCTTCTCGGCCCTCCGCCGCGAGCGCGACGCCCGGCGGCTCGCCGTGCCGGTGCCGGTGAGCTGGCCGGTGGTCGGCATGCTGCCGTTCGTCGTCAGGCACCTCGGCCACCTCCTCGACGTCGCCGTCGGCGTGCTCCGCGAGCTCGGCTGCACGTTCATGTTCCGCGGCCCGTGGCTCGTCGGCGCCGACTTCCTCGTGACGTGCGACCCCGCCGTCCTCCACCACTGCCTCGTCGCCAACCTCGGCAACTACGACAAGGGCCGCGACTTCGCCGAGATGTTCGATGTCGTCGGCGACGGGCTACTGGTCGCGGACGCTGCGTCGTGGGCGCCGCAGCGACACCTCGCCGCGAGTGTCTTTAGCTCCGCCGCGTTCCGGTCATTCGTGGTGTCCACCGTCGCGAGGCAGGCGCGGCGGCTGCTGGTGCCGTACCTCGACCACGTCGCCGCCGGCGACGGGGCAGGAGGGCGGCGCGTCGTCGAGCTCGAGGACGTGTTCATGCGGTTCTCTCTCGACGTGTCTTACGCCGTAGCGTTCGCCGCCGACCTCGACTCGCTGTCGGTCGCCAACGCCGCCGCGCCGTTCCCGCCGTTCGGAGAGGCTACCAGGGTCGCCGGCGAGGCCGTGCTGTTCCGGCACATCGCGCCGGCGGGGTGGTGGAAGCTGATGAGGTGGCTCAACGTCGGCGTCGAGAGGCGGCTAGCCGAGGCCAAGGCGGTGCTCGACGAGTTCGTCTACCGCGAGATCGCCAACCGGAAGTCGCGCCCCCCGCTCGCCGTCCCCGGAGACGACCTGCTGTCCATGTACATGGCGTCGCCCAGCGACCCCGCCATGACCGACCAGCAGAAAGACCAGTCGCTCCGGGACGCGGCCGTCGGCTTCATGTTCGCCGCCAAGGACCTCATCGCCGCCGCGCTCACGTGGCTCTTCTACATGCTCTGCACGCACCCGCACGTCGAGGCCAAGATCCTCGACGAGCTCAAGTCCCTCCACCCCACCACCAACGCCGCCGCACCCGTGGTGTTCGACGGCGAGGCGCTCCGGTCGGCGAACTACCTGCACGCGGCGGTGCTCGAGACGCTGCGGCTTTTCCCGCCTGCGCCGTTCGAGGAGAAGGAGGCGGTCGGCGACGACGTGCTGCCGGGCGGGACGGCGGTAAGCAAGGGCACCCGGGTGGTGTTCTGCCTCTACGCCATGGGGAGGATCGAGGGGATATGGGGCGGCGACTGCCGGGAGTTCCGGCCGGAGCGGTGGCTGTCGGCCGGCTCCGGCAAGGTCCGGCACGAGCCGAGCTACAAGTTCGCGGCGTTCAACGCCGGGCCGAGGAGCTGCCTCGGCAAGGACCTCGGGCTCAGCAACATCAAGATCGCCGCGGCGGCCGTGGTGTACAACTTCAGGGTGGAGCTCGTCGACGGCCATGTCGTGGAGCCCAAGGACTCGGTGGTGCTCCACACCAAGAATGGCCTCATGGTTAGGGTCAAGAGGAGGGAGGCACAGCTTGAGTGACCCATTGTGCTGCAGAATCCAGAGCAAAATTATAGAAAATAATAATGAAATGTTATGAAGGAAATGAAGCAGATTGCACTCCATCCATAGATGCTGACGACGGGGAGGGAGGCCGGGCCACACTCAAGTGGCTCGCCATCGGAGAGGATAAGATTTGATATTTGGTCCATTGTTTGAAATAAATTATTAAAGTGGCTTATAAATCACACGTATAATAAAAAATATCATTAATATATGATTAATTAAGCATTAGCTATAAAAACTTAAAAAATAAATTTATTTGTCTTTTTAAAAAATTTCTATATAGAATTTTTTTTGTAAAAAATATCTTGTTTAATTTTTGGAAAGCGTGTTTATAAAAAATGAGATAATAAACTCAAACTAAAAACTCTCTCAAACACTACTTTAGAAGACTCCATATGTTATCGTTACGAGTGTCAACATAATCAAAGTGCTAATGAATAGACTGCCAAATCATCAATTTTTTGAGAAGAAATATCCATTTGGATCTCTTATTTATGTCCTGTGTTGTGATGAGTGTAGCACCGGCCCGGCAATGCAACCAGCCGTAGGGCGTCGGGGGCCTTGCACGTTAATTGGTCAAATTTTTTTGGCTAGATAGCATATATTTAACACAGTGATAAGAAGGTTTATATTCTAGCTTGAGTGTAATATGTTCGAAATTTAGAAATAATCCTATTTTGAAAAGAAATTACCTCGATCCTCTCGTAAGATCTCGTGCTAACAATTTGAAGGAGGCAATCAAAGTTGAAGCTATTGTGCATAAGGAAACATTTTGTGGACAATGGATTGGATAAGGAGAGATACGACTCAAGTTAGCTCATGTTGGGTGATGGCAATGTTGTAGGCCAACTTGGCTGTAGATCATCTTCGATTCATACTGAAAATGTATTTTTTCAGATGATCCATGTGTTGAGAGTTTAGCTTTATTTTATACGAGTCTGAGCTATAGCATATTGTTCCAACACATGTTTTTTTTGTGTAGATATAAAACACTGTAACTCGTACTTTATCTGTTATTGAAAATAAAAGGTACTTCCATATCAAAAAGACAATAAATATTATGCCAATCATTTAAGAGGTAAGATGCTTCAAACATAATTCCAATAATAGAAAATCTCGGTTGCCCAGTGAAGTCGTCAATCATAAACAACAAATTGTAATAAGATCTAAAAAAATCTACATCAAATTTATTTGATAGAGTAATAAACACAACAACTTATTTAATATAACGATAGACCGATACGTTCAGCAAAGTTTCAATTTCGTCAGTGTTGCACACGCTATCTGCCAATCTCGCCCGAATCCAGCACCTCCGTGACAGATTACTTGCAAATGCGGGAGACGAGCAGCGGAGAAGGAAGACGAACACCACTTTATCCGGTCATGTATACGTACACGACAAAGAGGAAGTGGGACTGACAGGTGGGCCCGCACCCCGTCCTTCGATCGTTCGGATAATCGGATTCCCATTTCCCAATGCCCCAATCTCAAACTCTCGATCCCCAACTCCTCCTCTTCCTCGCCGGCGACGCCACCGGCCAGCCCGGACGCTACGCTAGCTCCCTCCCCCGCGCTGCCGGCGACCTTCCTTGCCTCTCGGGGCGGCCGCGCAGGGCGCACGCCGCTGTCTCGCCGCCCTACCTAAGCTAGCTGCCATTCCCGGCGTCCGCTCGGCTCCAGGCTCCAAGGTTCCACAACCGCGCTGCTGGACGTCGCCGCGCTCAAGAAGGCGACGGGCATCCCGCGCCCCCCAGGCGCTGCTGGACGCCGCCCCCGCTGAAGCAGGGGAGGGGCGTTTGCGCGGGTTTGGATTGGCGGTGGCGTCGCTCCGGCGGCGATCCATCAGGCCCACGCCATGGCGAGCGGCGAGTTCCGCTTCTTCCTCTCCTGCGACATCAGCCTCCCGCTCGCCTTCCGCGTCGATCGCCTCCTCCACTACCCCATGCCCACCCAGCCTTCTCCTCAAGGTCATCCATTCGACCATTCCCTTCCTTCTCTTAACTCTCACACTTGTAGCTATCAAATCAATCAGTAGCTCATCACAAATTACTACATGTGATCCTCTCTGGAATTCTTGTTTCTTAGATTGCACCACCTTGATGGCCAACAAGAAGGTTCCGGAGCTCTTTGTTGAGTGCAAACTCTACATTGATGGGATACCATTCGGCTTGCCCGTGAACACAAGGTATTCTTTTCTATTTTCCGTTATCTAATGCATTGGAATGGAATAGTCTCTCATCAGATCTCCATTACGCTTACATGCTAGGCTCGAATCTTCAGGGTCACCGTACTTCTGGAACGAGGTCATGACACTCACTGCGAAATACAGGGATCTCACCTCCCTTTCGCAGCTTGCGTTCACGGTATATTTCCTTGTCTTCAAACACCTCTGCTATCAAGCTATAAGAAAACCAATATCCTATGTTTGGAAATGCCTGAGGTGATATCCTTTAGCACTCATGGGCGTGTTGGGTTTGTTCCAATGACACCCTTATAGTGTTAAAAATGAGTTGTTTGGTGCACGGGATAGTTTGAAGTGAACACACTTATTTGCGAGGGTCAGTCACTGGTCATGCATGGTGAATGGCGAACTGACCACTCTACTGATTGACTAGTTCAAGGGTTAGGTATAGATGCAGTTCCTCTTTTGGTCAGTGGAAATTGTATGTATCTAAGGATCATATCTAATGAAATTCATCTTTTAATTGGTGCAAAATGCTGGCTTTTCATTTTCTTTTGGAGGCAGCATGTTGTTTTCTTAGCACATCTTAGTCAAGTTTATTGGATATGAGAATTGATTGTGAGTAAAAACATGAAGCCCTGTTGAAGTGATAGTACTGTTTTGCTATGCCCAGCAAACTTACTATGCTGGTGCTTGCCACAAGTGTTCATTAGTCAGTGTTGAGCTCAAACCCTTTTCACCTACATGGTTCAAGAGTGGTGGCAAGCACCTCTGCCATTGTTGGGTCGAGCTCCCTTCAGTCCTATGTGTTGCTTTATTATGTCTCTTGTTGTGCAGCTGTGTGCTATTTTTTTTGAGCTTGTAAGATGCTTGCTCGTTTCATTTATATTAATATAATCACACACTGGGCTTGTTGTTTGTTCTTGAAAAAGAATATGTTTTCTCTTGCACTTATCTTCCTACACTTTCCATCTGGAATATTGTAGGTCTGGGATATGTCATCTGGTGAGGACGGAAATATTGTTGGTGGAGCTACCATATTTCTTTTCAACAACAAAAAACAGCTTAAAACAGGAAGGCAGAAGCTGCGACTATGGCCCCAAAAGGAGGCAGATGGAAGAGTCCCCACCACAACTCCTGG
The DNA here is from genome assembly GCA_003991445.1 of Oryza meyeriana var. granulata. Lineage (NCBI taxonomy): Eukaryota > Viridiplantae > Streptophyta > Magnoliopsida > Poales > Poaceae > Oryza > Oryza meyeriana. The sequence continues at coordinate 173,685 of RYFJ01000963.1, forward strand.
CAAGGTTGTAATGTCGCATGAAGAGATCAATTTGCTTCTAATGCCCTCTAGAATCAATGATCTATATCTTCTCACTAATCTCTCCATCTAACGGTTACTTACATCTATTTCTTTACGGAGAACTTACCCTCTTTTTTTCCCTTCTATATATGTAGGTTCCTAAGAATGAGAGGGGTGAGATAGAGCGTTTGGAGAGGCTTGTTAATAAGTATGAGAGAGGACAGATACAACATGTAGAATGGTTGGACCGTCTTTTCTTCAGAGCCATGGACAAAGCTAAGGAGAAGAGTGAAAGGACAGAAAATTTGTACCCTAGCCTTGTTGTTGAATTTTGCAGTTTTGAACACAGAGTTGTCTTCCAGGTTATCTTTTCTTCACCACTGAGTGTACATATGTCTTTCATATTGCCTTCCCATCATGAATTACCTGTTATATTTTCAGTTTCTCCTAATGTAAATATATAATACTGTACATGTAGTGGTTACAATCTAACATGCCATATGCTTTGGAAGTTGTGTTGAGTGCATACCTGATACCGCATAGTCTATGAAATACACCATCATAGTTAATATCTTTCTGTGTTGAAGCATGTTTTTTGCCATTTGGTTGATTCAATGCAATCGATTGGGTAACTGAATGATATTTTATTCTAATTGCTCCTTCTTTTCTTTTGTTGTTGGGTAAAATGTACCCATTTTGAATTCATAGATAATGGTGGATTATCATTTTTTTGATAAGTATAGAGTCATTTAATATTTATTTGAACATAGTTTTATTCTTCTTGCAACTTTACCTATGTAATATGTTCTTCTCTGCTAGACATGTTTTACTCTTATTTTCTGCATGCAGGAATCTGGAGCAAATTTCTATGCACCAGCCCCTGTATCATTGTCAAATCAGCTTGTTACTATATGGGACCCTGAACTTGGAAGAACCAATCCATCTGAGCACAAGCAGTTAAAGCTTGCTAGGAGCTTAACTCGTGGAATAATCGATAAAGATCTGAAACCGAGCTCAAATGAGCGAAAGTGAGTGTAAGATGTATTTTATTCTTTTCTCCTTGTTGTCCTGTCACGTTATGATGTTCTTTAACCTATTCTTTTATTCTGTTGTTTCATCTGTATAACATGATGGTGAATCTTGGCATCATGTAGTTTTTACAGTGGTTGCTCTAATCTCTATTCAACACAAATTTGTGATGCAACCAATTCGCACACCAGCTTCTTGAATTAGGAGTGGCAGGAATAAAATTTCAGTTCTGATTGGCAGTGATTTGAATTCATGGATTTCTTTTTTACCTAAACCTGGTACTCTCTGTCTAGGTGTCTGCAAAGAATTATCAAGTTTCCTCCTACACGCTCTTTACAAGTGGATGAGAAGCAACTGGTGTGGAAATTCCGTTTCTCTTTGATGTCTGAGAAGAAAGCTCTTACAAAGTTTGTTCGCTCAGTGGACTGGAGCGATATTCAAGTTAGTAAGAGCATGCACACATCTTAGTGCTGTTTTTGTATTTTAATGCCGTACTGTTTGTTATTAGCTTCAGTGGACTGGAGGATGTCTCTTAGCATGCCTGTGTGTTCTTTGGGCATGTTGGAACTGTCAGAGGGATATTTTTATGGAATTATGACCTGTTTGGCAAAAATTGAGAGTTGAGACTGGAATGGGAGTTTAAATGAGGGAGTTTATGGTGGATGAGTCATGGGTATTTGGTTTTTTTTTGTTTCCAATCCCTTGTCTGGTTTATGAGATTAGAAGTTATGGTGAATTAGTGTGGAGACTATATTTTAAGTCATGATGAATGGCTTGGATTTATCCATCTTAACATAAAGATGGATTTCCTTCCCATTCCCCATCCCCTCCTAGGTATTAAAATGGTGGGAGTTCGTCCTCAAATTCCCCATGCCATCCCATCTATAGTTCTAAACTCCCATGCCAACTGCACTAACAGGTGTGTTTAGCAACAATTTTGGGAAGAGGATTGGGAGTTTGAAGTAGGGATTCATGGCGGGATTAGTCATGAGAGTTTGATTTTTTTTAAAAAAAATCTTGATCCCTTGTTTGGCAAAGAGGGCAACCACAAGGAGTTGATGTAAATACTATTTTTTAAGTGATGATAAAGGGCTAAGATTTGCCCCCTCAAACTCTGTCCCCACACCACCTAAACTCCCATTTCCACCAAACAAACAAAGCACTTGATAACCTGCACCCGCTAAATTCTATTTTCCTCTAAACAATTTCCCCCACCAAAACAAGCTGACAATGAAATTAATAACCCAACTCCCTACTCCCATTCCCTACAATAATTCGCCTTACCAAACAAGCTGTTAAGGCCAGAGCAAATGATACATAGATATTCGTTACAACTAGCTTTTGTGATGCCGCAGTACCATTTCAAGTTTATTTCTTTGTTGAAAGAAATTTTCTCATCCATTTTCTTGATCTAATTTCTATACGGTTTGGTAGCTTCTTACAATTAGTATGTGATAATGCCATGCAGGAAGCTAAACAAGCTGTTGAATTGATTAGAAAATGGGAAACAATTGACGTGGCTGATGCATTAGAGCTTCTCTCACCAGATTTTGAAAGTGAAGAGGTAAGCTATCTACTCTACCTTTGTTTGTATATGCTTCTCGTTTTCTTAGATGTGTACGTGTTAGGATGGTTTTCGTGTTGATGTTGGCATTGGCACATGGCACTGTGTGACTGTGAAGGTCTATCATGTTTACACCCTTCTACTTTCTTCTGTAACATAATCATTTTTTTGTTGCAAAGGTACGAGCTTATGCTGTCAGCATACTTGAAAGGGCCGATGATGAAGAATTACAATGCTATTTACTTCAGTTAGTGCAAGCTCTTCGGTTTGAAAGATCGGATGAATCTTGTCTGGCACACTTTCTTGTAAACCGTGGTATGTTCTCTTGTTGAAATCCATCCATGCCTATGTGAAAATGACATGATGAATCCATCTGCTGCATTTGGTAACCATGAAATTTGATGAAACAACAGAACATGTATATTGCAACAATTAAAACGCACTTTCTGCACATGTCCTTCTATGCTATATTTAACATGCCTAACTAAGATGAGATCGTCAGATGTTCATTACTGTACCATAGTTTTGAATAACCTAAGCTCCCTGTGCAATCCAAAACGCTTATTAGTATGCATATTACAAGATAAGATCTATCCTGGGTAAAAATTTTCTGAGATATGTAACATAGTTGAGCTTTACCCCTGGCAGATATTTCATTACCTAATTTCCTTTATGTCTGGGTGTACTCTAAAGGCTTTATGGTGTTTATCAGGATGTTCTTTTTGTTAAAATAATATATGGAAAACTAACACAAATTTTATGGTCTTTTATCCATTCAGCTGTATCAAACATTGAAATTGCTAGCTTCCTTCGCTGGTATGTGGTTGTTGAGCTGCGTGACCCTGCATATGCAAGACGGTATTACAGTACATATGACTTGCTTGAAAATGGCATGATGAAAGTGCGTTTTTCTTCCTTATTTGGACACACCTCTTGGTTCTACCGTTCTCAATATGTAAACATGCAATTATTTTTATGGATGTTTCTGTTCTTAACAGTTTGCTAGGGATGATGGAGATGAAGACGGGTTTCGACTTTGGCAAAGTTTAACACGGCAGACTGAACTCATGGCTCAGTTAGGTTCTATTATGAAGGATGTAAAACAAGTTCGTGGTAGTGCACAAAAGAAAATTGATAGATTAAGACAGTTATTATCAGGAGTTTTCAGTGAGCTGACCAACTTTGATGAGGTGCAATTTATTTCATTGTTAATGTGCTGTTTGTCTCCTGTTTTCAGTGCTAGAGAAACATATCGTAGTGCAGGTTAACTTTTGTTAGTTGCTTGAACTGATGAGTTCTGTTCTGTTCATTTCAGCCAATTCGTTCACCATTAGCACCAACTGTTCTCCTTACTGGGGTTATGCCTCAAGAATCATCTATATTTAAAAGTGCCTTGCATCCTTTGCGCCTTGCTTTTAAGACAGCAAATGGGGGAACATCGAAGATAATTTATAAAAAGGGAGATGATCTCCGCCAAGATCAGCTGGTAACTGTTCAACATGCCTTTATATTTATTTATTTATTGCTATTTTTTTTGTTTTAGTCTGTATGCTGATGTATCACCCTGTTTATGTGGGGTTTGGCTTTCTGAGCAAGTGATTACATTATAGTATCTCTGAAATCGTTGAAACATGTATTTGAACTGCCAATGCTATGCTCTAATCAGAGCTGCTTGAGCTGGATATTTGGTTGCTTAAACGGTAACAGTTGGTTGTTCCACTGCACTGTCTGATCCATTATGTGTTGGTGTTTGTCATGTTAAGAATAGTGTTTACAATTCCCAAAAGAACACATTACAGGCTGCATATCCTGTTTATGTTTAATGGTGTTATGTATAGTACTAGTAGATTTTAGTTTTTAGAGCCTTCTTGTGGTTTTAAACTTTTAATTCATGTATAGACTATGTTTAGCAGGAATTTGTAGGGAGCCATCAGGATGGACAACAATGAGAAGAGACTATGCAGTTATATATTTTGTTTGACAAATTTAGTAAAGCACACAGTAGCAAATTGTACATTGCAATGCAGTGAATTGTGTGAATGAGCTTGACCAGACCAAACAGCTCATGCTCCTCTTTGGTTTCTGCATTCCGAAAACGCATTGACTCTAGATCAAATATTGTTTTTATCTCAGCTAACTCATGTAGAACCATGCCTGCAAAAGTGCCAACTATATTGATCAATTGACAACATCAGTGGAAGACAACTAAAAATACAAGGCAAATCAGTAAATCATAACCTATTGCCTACTACACAAATTAGAAACCTCTCAAAGAAAAGTAGATTATACAAACAATGAGAGATAAAGAAAATAACCTTCATTGAGGTACAACAATACTAATAATGAGGCTGGGCACTTTTTCCACTGCTTTTATCAGATCATTCATGATGAAAAATAAGGAGACACATAGGAACATCCTTAGAGTCTGGAAACAAAACTGAAGTCTATTATTCTCCTGCAAACTGAAATTTTGACGTGTTGCACATAACCACATAAATTTTGACAAAACCCAACATATTTTGGTTCATGTTGCACAAAACCACATAAATTTTGACGTGTTGCAAATAACCACAGGTATTATAGTCCTATAGTTTCACAAAACCATACCGTTAACCAATTTTTCTTTGATCTACTGTATATATGAATTCTAAACTTATATACTAAGTTTATGAGTTTGTTTAGTTCATCATCTAAATATTGTAGCCATCTAAGTTAATTGTTCTTTATTTGCTAAAGTATTAAGTTAAATTAGTTAATGGTGTGGTTTTGTGAGACATTAAGACCATAATACATGGGGTTATGTGCCACGTGATAAAACTAGTGTGGTTATGTGTAACTCGAACCATAATACCCGGGGTTCTATGAAATTTACTCAAAAACTCACCTTGATCATACTTGTTTCCACATGAAAAGCTCATTCTACATTTGTCAGTGCTATTTCATGGACCCACATACATGGAACAGAAAACACTGAAGCAGGGCATTTATTTTACTCAATATGGCTGAATACTTAAAGAGATGAACAGATATATTATCTAACAATCAGAGATGATAGTTGTTGCAATCCAATCAACTATGAAACTTCTTCCTGTAACAGGGGATGAAAATATTCAAGAGACTGGTAGGTATATAGGATGTGTCTGTTATGCAAGTGTAAGAGAAGTAAACCAAATAGTTAAAATGCAAAAGTGGCAAGAATGAATCTAATGCAAATATATTGGCTGTCTCTCCAACTCATCTTTGATGCTTGCGTGGAAGTGATATTGTGATTAATCATTTCTTTTTGCATTATAGGTTATTCAAATGGTCTCCTTGATGGACCGACTGCTCAAATTAGAAAATATGGATTTGCACCTTACTCCATATCGAGTTCTTGCAACTGCACAAGATGAAGGAATGCTTGAATTTATTCCTTCCAGTTCACTCGCACAGGTAAGTTGGTATTCATTATTGAATATCATGAAAGCCACTATTGAGTTGCCAGAAAAGTTACCTTTTCCATTAGGGCGAAATTAATCAAATTATACAAATTGTAGCTCCATTTCATGATTATTTTTGTTGATTCAAGGAATTGTTTGTTCTCAGATTCTATCAGAACATCGCACTATTACAAGTTACCTACAAAAATTTCATCCCGATGAAGATGGTCCTTTTGGTATTACTGCTCAATGCTTGGAAACTTTCATAAAAAGCTGTGCTGGCTACTCTGTCATTACATATATAATGGGGGTTGGAGACAGGTTGGTATTTTTTACTCCCTCCATCCCAAAATATAGCTACCTTTAGGTTTAAATTTTGTCCCAAATATAACTATCTAGGATATGTAAAAGGTTAATTTACTCCATTATTTCTCATGCTATTCCTAGTGGGCCTCATCATCCCACCAACCCTTGAAACCCACACCCCGCACATACTATTCTTAATTCCCATCACCTCACCATCTATTAATGAGGGCATTTTAGACCTTTCACTCTAATCTTTAATTTCTCCAAAACACTCCTAATGAGGGCATTTTAGACCTTTCACTCTAATCCTTAATTTCTCCAAAATACTCCTAGGTAGCTATATTTTGGGACGGAGGGAGTATTTCTTAAACTCTTGACTCTCAGTGCCTTCTGATTCTGACTTATGAGTATTTGTAGGATAGCTAACCACATTAAAAATTCATGCACCAAGGTAACCAGAGACAAACAGAGGGCCTTTATTACATTCAGCAGCCTTTAGCTGTCAATATACATTGCCCCGCACCCCATGCCACTTAATGTGCCCTTGGGTAACTTTTGTGTATCCCAGTTCATGTTTTTTTACATGATTATTAATCAACCATGAAAATGATTATGACCTGTGCTTGTTTTAGCAAGGATTATGCAGGCCCAACTTGGGCTCTGATTTGTTGACAATGCTATGTTATATTAGGCACATTGTTCTACATCATGTGGTTGTCAAGTTTGCTAGTGTTCAATATACTTTAACTCAACTCATGACCTTGGTCACGACATATTCTGGTCCATATGTCCAGTGTGCATCAAGATATGACCTGGTTGATGTTACAGTTTTTTTTTTCTGCCCTCTGGATATGTGTAGCTTGTTAGCTACTCATGTTGGCTAGGAACCATGATACAATGTTTCACAATAGGAATGACAAATGTTTTTTACCTCCCATTCTAGGCATCTCGATAATCTTCTTCTAACAGATGATGGTCGCCTTTTCCATGTTGACTTCGCTTTCATTCTGGGTAAAGATCCAAAACCATTTCCACCGCCGATGAAACTGTGCAAAGAAATGGTTGAGGCCATGGGTGGTGCAGAAAGGTAAACTCTTTTTAACTAATTTATCAGGATGTCTTCATCATTTGTTCCACTGTTAAAAGTCGATTGCTTGCTTTCAGCCAATACTACACAAGATTCAAGTCATACTGTTGTGAAGCGTACAATATTTTAAGGAAGTCCAGCAGCCTCATATTGAATCTGTTCAACTTGATGAGAAGATCAAATATTCCAGACATCACTTCCGAGGAAAATGCAGGCCTTAAGGTACTTAATCCGTTGTCATGAGTTGAGCCTGTGAGTTGTTATAATGAACATAGCAATATAAATGACCATATTTTTCTTTCTGTTGAGAGCAGCTTCAGGAGAAATTCCGGCTTGATCTGGATGATGAGGACGCTATACATTTCTTCCAGGATCTTATCAACGAAAGCGTCAGCGCTTTGTTCCCTCAGATGGTTGAGACCATCCATAGATGGGCCCAATATTGGCGCTGAGCAAAGAGATAGTTGTGAAAATATATACATGCATGATGTATATACGTACTAACATGCTCGCCTGCGGTTGATTTATTTACAGCAGATTGCGAGCCCGAATCCATTTACATTGGCGATAGCTCTAGTTTGTGAATATACCACGCATGCGCCTGGTTAGAAGGCTGTTGAATGTAGTCAAAGTGTAATAAGGCTATTGTTAGCAGTATTAAATAAGAGTTTTTAGTGGCAAATATGATGGTGTTTTTATATTCTCCCAACCTTGACATTTTGTGCATATTGATGTTCAAAGTTTGGAGTATCTGACCATATAAGAAAACAAACTTTTTGATTGTAAAGGAATAAAGGATTAGTGGATGGATCCATTGGCAGTCTAAAGGAAAAGAACATCTTAGCCGACGAAGCAAAGAAGTAATACCTCCGTTTTACGATTCTTGTTACCGGTCCTTAAATCAAGTATCCAAACAAATATCATGTTGTTGAAGTATATTACACTATAAGTATAATCATACAAGTACTTTTCGTTATAACAATCTATTTAGATTGAGCATTATCATCATCAGTGATTATAGTTAACTAGTACTATTACTCTTCATCCACAAATATAGGTACTTGTAGATGTTTTAGCAAAAATTAAGGTTTAGTTAAAATTATTTTGACTAGTTTATTCCTCACCTACTAGCTATCTATAGGTGTTTACTTGATTAGGAAAGGTCACACCAGCTATGCATCTACTAGCAATAAATATAGTGGTTGGATATACTTCTTCTGTCTCATAATATAATGGATTTTTTCCTTATAGGTGTTTACTCCCGCTGAGCATTATCTATAGGTGTTTACTTAATTGGAAAAGGTTACACCTAGCTATGCATCTACTAGTAATAAATATAGTGGTTGGACATACTCCCTCTGTCTCATAATATAATAGATTTTGCCCTTCTAGCTTGTCTCAAAATATAAGGAATTTTAGGATTTTAAGACAATATTTTATTCTTCATGTTTTGTATTAGTTTATTTCTCATGTACCACCTTTTGTACTAGTTTATTTATCCTAGCTATCACTTTTTTTTATCATGATTTGTCTTTTGGCTACTTCCTTAACTTTTGCAAAAAAAATGGCATAATTCATTATATTATGGGACGGAGGGAGTAGTAGAAAATACTATCTCCGTCTTAAAAAGATTACTCCCTCTGTTCTAAAATATAAGAATTTTTAGGATTTAAATCTTGCTGCACAATATAAAGATTTATAGCACTATTCACAGTACTATTTGTCTCATCGATCAAAGTTTTTTTCCTTAACCATAATCTCTGCTAAACAACCTAGAAATGCTTATATTTTGGAACATAAGGAGTACAATTCTAGCATTCAATTTTATCCCCAAAAATTATAATCCTAAAGCACTATTTGTCCCATCAATTACTTTCTATTTAAACTTCCTCCTATTTTACCACTAACCACCCCACTCTCAAGCACTCCTCATTTAATAAGAGACATCGAGGTTATTTCCATTCCATACTAATTTCCCCACCCTCTCCTAGAATTACAATCTTTTCAGAATGGATGGAATACTCTAGAAATGTTTATATTTGTGGATAATTTTAAACGTGCTTATTCCCTTTGTTCCAAAATAAATTGATTCATAAAGTTCAAACTTTCTCCGAAAATAAGTATTTCTACTCTCTTATCTACTCGTTTTGTAAATCGAGAAATTTGCCCTTTCAATACTCTTTACCTACTCACTCACTAATTTAGGGGTATTTTGGTTTTTTTTCTCCCTACTACTTTTTCTTTGAGATGCTAGTAATGTTTTTATTTTGGAATAGAGGGGGTATGTTGGTGGACGAACAAAGTACGAGTAAACGTTGATAAGTTGAAATTGAGGAATAAGTACTTGGACATGGATTTACTGATGGTTGGATAGAAAGCTTGTGAACCAATCGAGGCCCTGTTTTTTTAATTAATATCTCTGTTCCAAAATAAATTTATTTTTAACCTATTTTATACAGCTAACAAATAATCTTCTGTTTTATTAAATCCCAATACACTTTAACAAACCCTAATACACTTGACCTACTTTAGCAAACTCTAATATATTTAGTCTTCCACTTTAATAAACTATAATGTATTTGTTCTCACTTTAATAAACTTTAATATATTTATTCTACACCTTAATGAACTTTAATGTATTAATTGCTCCAAAAATAAAATCTTTGTGAAACAAATGAGATAGGTAAAAGATAAATTTATTTTGGAGCATAGGGAGTATACTACAAGCTATACTAAATTATGGTGGCATATATCTCAAACTACTAAATGGTATGATTTTAAAGTTTTTTAATCTACCTTTTAATTTTGAAATAGTTAATTAATTATAGACTAATTGGGTGCCATGTCCGGTAAGCCGACCGGCTATTCGCCCAATAAGCGCATTCGAAATCGGGTTGGGTACCTGGGTCTCCTCTCTAATCTTGTTAAGCGCATTGGGCCGTACGATGGCAGGAGGATATCCCCTGTTACCGTCAGATTGGCATGGAGATCCCTGCGCGGTTTACCACACAAGGAACAACCTTCTTCTGCCCATCACTCCATGGTGACCTCGAGTGGAGCAAATTGCTGAGGGCATATTCAAATAAAATATAGAGTGGACCAAATTGATGAGGGCTTATTATACCCTTTTTTATAAGCATATTTTTCAAAACGTTAAATAAGATGTTTTTTAAAAAAGTTTCTATATAGAATTTTTTTAAAAAGCAAATAAATCTATTTTTCAAGTTTATAATAACTAATACTTAATTAATCACGTGCTAATGATTTTTCTCATTTTATGTATGACTTAAAAGCCAAAAAGCAAAACACACAAATCAATACGCCTAAAAAGCCCTCTATATAACCATTGTACGACCTTTTTCAGCATCAGCATCATGAATGCTTAATTATATTATCCTAGATTATTTTTTTCCTTTGCAACTTAAAGAAAAGAATGCACCAATTTATTTATCTCCCCTTGCCGGTCCAGGATGCGCATGTAATCATATATATTTCGGTTGACGGTTAGCATTAGTATCATATTAATTGAAGAGAGAATATATCAATATGTATGGTATGACTCTAGCTTCTAAATTTTAGAAACATAAAGTTTGAAGGGCTAAAACAAAATAATTTAAATTATCTAACTTTAATATAGCGGATCATCCTAACAAAAAGAAAATTCTAAAGTTTTTAGAGCTAGAGATACTCGCCTGAAGAAAACATGTAGCTGGAGATGTTAAAATAAACTGAGCATATAAACCATTACGGAAAATTTTAGAAAAGACAAAAATACCACTAGTTATTAGAACAATAACGACATAGTAAATAACTCAACATAAAAGAGGTCATCTTTAGGGTTGTGTCATGTGTGGGATGCTAAACGCAAAAAGTACGATTTTTGAAAAAAAATATTTATCAACATTTTTTAGAAAACTTTTAAAAATCAAATTTCAACTTTACAATATTTAATTTTTTCGCTTATGTCATCGGATAATTTATGATAAACTTAATTTTATCCATTATTCATCGTCCGCTCGTGTGAGTAGGATACAACCTCCGAAGACACAAGACATTGGTCAACTGCGGTAAAAGAAAAATATAAAAAAGTAAATGAAGTGGGCCAAGGCGAAACGAAACCAGAAAGAGAATCCGGGCCTACAGAAGTGGGCCCAGGAGCCCCAGCTTTGTCATCGTCGTCGGGCCATCGCCTGTCTCCATAAAAGTTGCACTTACTCCTACTGTAGTTAGTACTACTACTGCTGCTTCTACCAAAATACCATGAGCTAATGAGATAAGATCCGTCCCCACCACCCCCTGCCATGTGGGCCCCACCACCCGAGAAACAAACAGCAGCGGTGTACCCCTACGGCCCTACCCTACAGTACAACGCTGTTAGCGTAGAGCGGTACTCTACTCCAACACATACATACGTGGATACAATTCTCAAGTCATCCTGGTAAGTAGGGAACACCGACAAACACTACTCTTTCTGTGTTCACGTTTCCTAAAATATAAAACAGTATTTTTTAAAATTTTTTTATATAAAAGTATCTTAAAAAATCAAATAGATATATTTTGTAAGTTTCTATTAATTAATACTTAATTAATTATGTATCAATTATGTTTTTTGTTTTATGTACGCATAAAAAACTGATTCGAAACCGTGAGGCATTGTTTACGTTCTCACGGTAAAAGCTTGAGGAGTCTTTTTCATCCTAGGGTATTAACAAATACTAATACATAGCAAAAACACCGGTTCAATAGACTCTGTCTTAATGACTATACTTAGGTGCTAAATCCCAAAAACACTAATCAAAGTAGGCCGTCCAGGAGGTTGGCTATTCATTCCTCCCACCACATTCTCTCTCCCACGACATATTTGTCACCCTAGCACCCTAGAAACGCCACCTCCCCCTTCGGTTCGACACGTCCTTACCAATGTCACCACCATCCCCTTCGTCCCAACGTATCGGCCCCAACGTGTGCTCATCCAGATTTGTGCGGCACGTGCATCCGGCTCTACAGCCATCGCCGTCATCACTTGCATAGTAGGTTACAGCCAACACTGTGATAGAAGCACTTGCATCCACCATGGCATGATGCCTAGCTACCTGCTGCCTCTTCTCCCCGTTTGCTTGATCAGTTGCTTAGTTACTCTCTCTGTTCTAAAATATAAAAATCTCATATTAGATAGGACATATCCTAATATTATAAATATAAATTTAAATAGTCATAAATTTAAATAGTCCTCTATCTAGATTCATAGGACTGGAATATATCCCATCCAGTATTAGATTTTTATATTTTAGGATAGAGGAAATTGATGACTACCTACCATTAGTCTGTTGTCTCTTCCCGTATCTTTGGCTTGCAGCTTCTTTTTCCTTATGCCATTACTTCTACTGCACCAATGCACTGTATTATATGAATTTGGATTGAATTTGTATGTACCCTATTATCCAGATATATACTATGATTAGGTATTTTGATTGTTATGTTGGACTGAATTGGTTTTGATGTTTATCTATTGAATGTATTTATATCGGAGAGGGAACTAGTTCTTAAAATAGGGAGAGTGTTAGTGTGTGTAAGAATACCACGGAAATATCTTATCCAGAGGATGACAGGACGAAGATATCGAGAGCCAAATTTATCATCTCGCTTAGATATACTCTTCATGTACTGTATTTGTACCGAACAAGTGCGCAACCAGCCGTATACGTATTCATACTTGTACTAGGTCGTATATATTTCAAGGCAGCTACGCCCTACGCGTCGCCTAACCATCTCTGCCTCAGTCTGACACCCATGAATGATACGATCCGTAGCCGTAGGGTGGAGTATTTCAGAAGCAAGCAAGGCTCTGCACTGCACACCCTGCGCCCACCCGTCACCTCACTGCGCCGAGCTAGCTCGCTACTACTCCTAGCTAGCTCTAGCTGCCGCTTTCTTCCTCCTCTCTCCTCGGATTTTGATCTGCTGCACGCCAAAGACCCATGTCGAGAGAGGCAGAGGGTGAGAGCGACCAGTGGAGCTCACTGCTGAGCTGAGCTGAGCTCCTGTTTCTTCTTGCTCTCTTTGCCTGCCTACTCGGTCGCTCCCACCATTGTCGTGGGAGGGAGATTTGGAGGGAGAAGAAGCTAGCAGAAAGACGAGAGCTTGATCAGGTGGGATGCACGTATAGGATTGATGCGTGTGGGTCGGAGCGTTTGCGTCTTCTTGCTCGCAAGTTGGGGGAGATTCCGCGCGGATGAGCTTATCTATCCGATGCCGTCGCCCATGGCGCCCCGGCTTCGTCTTGTTCCGCCGCTCCCTCGACTGGTTCTTGGATCGTAGCTAGCTAATATACTTGTTGGATTTTTCTCTCTTTCTTTTGGGGGGTTTCTTGCGGGCGCGTTGATCCATCCATCCAACGATTCGTCGCTGGCTCGGGGCCTCTCTGATCTTGGTTGGCGGCGCGGCGTTTCAGGGCATCGAGGAGGATGCTGAGGAGGGTGGCGGTGGTGCCCGACGCCGGGGACGCGGCGGACGGGAAGCCCCGGGGTGCCGCGGCGGCGGCGTTCTTCAAGGTTCCGCGGCTGCTGGTGGGGCTTGCGGCGGCGAGGTGCGAGTGCGACTCGCCGACGCGCAGCCCGACGTCGCCGCTTGACCTCAGGGCCTTCGCGGCGCTCGGCGGCGGCCCGCTGCTCCGGTCGCCACGGTCGCCCAGGAGCTGGGACGCGCGGCGAGCCGGGCTCGGCGGCCTCATCGACGGCCTCGCCGAGCCCGGCGCCGCCAAGAACCGCCTGCTCGTGCCCCAGATGCGGCCGACCAAGCCGAGAGCCTGCGGCCCTGTGCAGCCGGAGCTCGGGAAGGCGGGGGACGCCGCCGCCCCCACCGCCGGTATGTCGGTGCCGTGCAGCAGGTTCTATGGGGATGTGAAGTCTGGTCCAGAGGTCACCGTTTCCGGCGGTGCTCAGCTCGGCGTGAACAGCGGCCACGCCTCCGATCTTGGCAAGTTCCCGGCGACCGGCTCGCTGCCGGCGTCGATCGGCTGCACGCCGCGGTACATCGGGTCGGTGTCAGCGACGGAGGTGGAGCAGTCTGAGGACTACACCCGCATCATTGCTCACGGCCCCAACCCGAAGACGACCCACATTTTTGGGGATTGCATCTTGGAGCCCTGCACCGAGTCCTACTGGCTGGTGAAGCTGTCCGACTCCGGCGAAGAGCTCCGCCGCTTCTGCTCGTTTTGCAAGAAGAAACTGGATGGCAACGACCTCTGTTTTTATCGGTACGTTGATTCAGCTATTGTAACCATCTTATAATATATAGTGCTAATTGAGATCAAGATGCTGCAAGTTTGATTCTTTGGGGAATTCGTATTAATTGCATTTTGATGTATTGATGCGTAAGTGAACTTTTCTTGAGGGGGTAGATTGGGAATAGCATAGTTCAGAATTTGGGAATAGATTGCATATAATAATGTCTTGAAGAATTTAGTGACTTAAACTGGATAGATTGGAAACAGTATAATAAAGAATTTGCTTATTTGTTTGTGAGACCAAGGCTGCATTTCTTTAACATGTTTCGTAGGAAGGTCTAACTATCTGAAGAGCACTGATTAATCTGCTGAAATGTCTTCTGCAGAGGCGAGAAGGCATTCTGCAGTGGCGATTGCAGGGACCAAGAGATTCTGATAGAGGATGAAGAGGAGAGTAACACTGTGGTCTCCTCCCCCGTTTCAATCGTCTCGTCGTCATCATTTCACGACGATGTATTCATGGCTGGAATGGCTGTGCTTGAAATGAGCACCAGCTCCCCCCATGCCTGATCGAAGCGTTGTGTACTGGGATCGATGATCAATAATGTAAACCATCATCGTCATCGCTACCACGACCACCATCATTCTGCTGATTTTGTAAGTTGTGTTTCAGTAGTCGAGAAATTCGATTGGATTGGCAGGTCATGGAGGATCGGAAGCTGCATCTAGCTATCTCTCCAACTTTGCTGAGCTCTGAGCTCTGGGCTTTTAAGGAATAGTGGTTGCCTTCATTTAGCCTGTGGTTTTGTTCTCAAGGCTATTGGCCACTGCAATTTCCATTTCTTCTTCTGTCTTCTTAGTTTCCTCCTAGTCCTAGGCTCCTAGCAGCAATGACAATGTTTGTGTGTTGTAAGTTTTGCAACAACTCTTAGATAATGGCATTGAGCTGCTTTGAGTAAATTCGTGCTCTTTTTTGTACTTTGAGCTGTGCTGAGTACTGAAGTGGCATGATGATTTTGCCAATATGATGATATTTAGAGCTTTTTGTTCTTGATCTGTGGAAAGAGTTGGGAGGCATCTAAAAATGCTGCCCTGAATATCCCTGAATATTTCATGATCTAGCAGCAGTATTGTTGCAGGGAAGAATAATGATGCTTATGTGATCATTTCTCACTGTTCAAAAGTTGATGTTGCAGATCATCTCTCAAAACCTTTGGTGGGCTCCGTATCGAGATTTCAGAGCAAAATTTCTGTATTAGTGAGTTCAGTTATGGGTAGGTCCATTTTTCTCTGAAATATCAGTAAGTGTATACCTCCACACTTGGTAATGTAACTATTTTACAGTTCATGAAGTTGAGAAATTCATCGGAAATTGAAGAACAGAGAACGCATATCAGTAAGAAGTTTACCACCTCCACACGGGGAAGTCTTAACACTCTATCCGTTCGTTTTACTTGGCATTGTTCTATTTCTTATAATCTCTTAAGATATAATACTGTTGGATCGACTCACATTAAGATAGGCAATTAGAGGGGGGTGAATGATTGCATAAGTCAAAAATAAAATTTAACACTTTCCCCTAATTACAAGAACTGAAAAACCGCGTTTTTAGAATCTGGACAGAACACCGTTTCATCACAAAACAGATTGTATCTATAGGTCCGTAACTCCGATCGACCTAAAAATTTGTCAGAATAAACTAGACAAAATTTGCAAACAAACCCAACTGGAATCACGTCAATCGGACTTCTAGATCTCGAGATATTAACGAAACAAAATTACTGAACAGAAGATTGACAGAAATTCATTAAGCCCTAATTAATTTATTAAACGAGATCCGAAAATAATTAACCAATCAAACTTTTCAGAACACTAGAAAACAACCTAGCTAGATTTTAGATCAAAGACACCAACCCAAATCTTAAAGAAAAACAAATCAATCTAAAATCGATCGCTAGGCATGTACAAAGATGAACGAGAAAGAGGAATTAATTACCGCACTAATCTTCCATAAACTTTACATTTATTACCAAGATTGTGCTTACAAGATATTTTTCCAAAACATCTAAAAAATTTCTTCACAAAATCACCAAAACTCTAGATTAGAACTCTAATCTAAAATAAATTCGCTATCTAAAAAACCTTAAAAAATCCTAAAAAAATTAAGAGGGAGTCACTATTTATAATGTCCTCATAGGCCTCAGGCCAGGCCTGCTACACCGGCCTTCTAGCCAATCAGCCTGCTCTGCAAATCAGCCTCCGTGAATTTCTAGCGCTTGCACGTCACCTTGTGAAGCCCGTTTCAAAGATCTTCCCACACGGTTTTCGTCCACCGTGTGTCACCTTGTGTCCCACCTTGTCACCTGATATCCTTGACCGTTCTGGACCTAAACTCCTCTCTGAGTTTAGTTCCGATCCCACCGCTGACCAAGGTTGACTCTAAGTACCTACATACAAATAAACTACATCGTTTTCGGGCACAGATATTCACAACCTGACCCACGTTAGTCGTACACACACTTATCACACTTTCCAATGCCAAGTTCATAAATCACAAGATAATCCAATTTTTCAGCACATGATTTTACAATCTCCCCCTTGATAAAAACATTGGCAACAACATATAGAAACACTGAACATTGGCATTTATCGTCGCAAAAGTCTTTTTTAAAGAAAAAACGAAAAACAAAATAAAAGATCATAAAAAATCATCAAAAACTGTATATAAAACTCTCACCCTTTTTGACAATGAGTTCATCAAGAACACAAGAGAGAAATTTTTTTTAATAATGAGCACCACCAATCATCAAAATATGTATCAAAGCTCACTCAAGTCATACTAAAAGTAATTTGCACTCTCACATCCATACACCTGCAATGTAAGTCTAGCACAACTAAAAATTAAGTGCAATTAACAATTTATTACATGACATGATATTCCTTCCTTAACTATTTTAATACTTGAATTTATTTGTGTTTAAAAGAGCTGAAACTTGATTAATTAGTTGCAATAAAATATCAATTGCAAGGAATTATATGCACCGTCAGCCTTACTTTTCAACCTAGTCAAGCCTATGTCTTCTGACAATTACAGGCTTAAGAATAAGGTTTCAGTCATACACAACTTTTTCCAAGTTCATACCAAAGTGCAAAGGTAAGTAGTCTCGTTAAAAAGAAGTGTGACAATGCATATTTCCTTAATCTTTATCACATTTTTCATAGCACCTACTTTTGATCTTTCTCATATTATTTTTCATAGCACATTACCACATGTAAAACAAGATCAAAATAGATAAGAAAGTTCAATCATGTCAATATTTAATTCAAGTTGTTATTTTATTTAGATAGTCATGCAAAGAACTACACTACATATGAGGCATGAAGGCACTCTTTCTTTATGGCATGAACATGGCTTCAAAAAACACATATGAATCATATGTAGTGCTCATTAGTTTATCAGCAATTTTTTATTTTTTTTAAATTTCAAATAAAAACATACTAATAATAAAATATGTTACAAAGAGTTAAAACTCCCCCTCAAAATAACCCCAAGTTCTCCCCTAAGATAAGCAAAACGAGAAGAATCCAAAAGTTTTGTGAAAATATCTATCAATTGGTGTTCAGTATCCACATAATGAAATGTCATATTTTCTTTTTCAACATGATCTCTAAGAAAATGAAATCTAATATCAATATGTTTTATCCTAGAATGTTGCAGTAGGTTCTTAGCAATACAAATGGCACTTGTGTTATCACAGAAAAGCGAAACATTTTCCAAAGTAACATCATAATCCTGAAGTGTAGCTACTATCCAAAGTATTTGAGAACAACAACTAGCAGCAGCCACATACTCAGATTCAGCAGTTGATTGTTCTACAGATGATTGTTTTCTAGATGACCAAGCAACAAGTGAATTACCCAAGAAGAAACAAGCACCAGAAGTACTTTTTTTTATCAAGTCTACACTCTCCAAAATTAGCATCAGAAAAAGCTCTTAAGCTAATACATGATGATGCTGATAACCATATACTAAAATCTTTAGTGCGATGAGCATACCTGAGAATTCGCTTAATTGCTTGAAGATGTGAAGCACGTGGGGAAGCTTGAAACCGTGCACATAAACATACAGCAAATTGTATATCCGGTCTTAAAACAACAAGATACAAAAGTGAACCAATCATACTCCTATACTCCTTTTGATCAACTGGCTCACCTTCCTCATCAGGATCTAGTGTAGATGTAGCTCCCATGGGTGTCATGATGGGTTTGCAATTCTCCATTCCAAAACGACATAGAAGATCATTCGTATACTTACTCTGATGGACAATTATACCTTCTTTTGTTTGTTTGATTTGCAATCCCAAAAAGTAAGTCAATTCGCTCATCATACTCATCTCAAATTCACTACTCATAGTTTTTGAAAACTGAGACACCAAAACATGAGATGAACAACCAAAGATGATATCATCCACATAAATCTGAACGAATAATTGATCATTGTCTTGCTTAAGAACAAAAAGCGTTTTGTCTACTTTTTCCATGGAAAAGCCCTTTTCAAGTAGGAAAATTTTCAACCTATCATACCATGCTCTAGGTGCTTGTTTTAAACCATACAAGGCCTTAGATAGTTTATGTCGGAGGAGGGAACTCCAACCGCGGGGAGTCTGGGGACCCCCTTTTGAGGTTCGGCCAGGGGAGCGGTTCACAGGACGGTTGCGGCGTCTGGTCGATGGCACGCAAGGGAGACAGAAGTAGACAGGCTCGGGCCGCGCGGAGGCGTAATACCCTACTCCTGTGTGTGTCTGCTATGTGGGAGATGAATACGGTTTGTTCTTACAAGATGTTCTTGAGGGGCGCTCAGGAACTAGCCCTCACTTGGGAACTTAGTCTCTCTAGAAGCTAAACTCAATCCTCTAAGCTCACCTCCCCAGCCCCTCTTTCCCTGCTGGCATGGATCCTCCTTTCACAGTCCAAAGGGAGTCCACAGTGCCCAGTACACATGCCAAGAGAAAGCTTTTCTAGGTACGATATGTCTTGTCGCACGCGGCCGCCTGCTGAGCCGCGCCGGAGTTGGTTCGGCACGGTTGTTGCGGGTGGCTAGGTTGTGAAGATGTGACAGCGCACGCCATCGCTGCCGGAGTGTGGAAAACTGAAGCCCTCTTAGTCAAATATTCTCTGACTGCACAGGGAGCGGGCCCACGGGGGGCCATCATGAGCCGTCCATGCGTGGCCAAGCGGGCGACAGGGGCGACACGCCCCGTCGCCTCGTCATTAATGCGGGTTGTTGGACAGTTGATCCGCTCGAGTCAGGCTCGTGCCCGGGGCAGAGACCTCATAGAGCCCTTGGCGCGCACAAGGCGCCGAGTTCCTTGGGGACGGGAGCTGTGAGTCTCGGGCCCGGGGAGCAAGACTCGAGACCGTGCCCCGGGACGAGGGGAGTGCCCTTTTCGCGGGAATGCCCCCGGGGCCCGAGGTGGATGCGAGCGGTCATCGCGATGCGCCCAGGGAAGGTGTACTCGGGCCTGGCAGTGCTCGGGCCCCAGGCACTTAGCGGGAAGACGGCCGTAGCCGGCCGTCACTTGTGTAGAATGTGGGCCCCAGAGGAGCTGACGTGGCCAAAGATCCACGCGTCCCTGGGGTATGTGGGGCCCCTAGTCCCGTTCCCTGTACAGTCAGAGAATATTTGACTAAGAGGGCTTCAGTTCTCCACACTCCGGCAGCGATGGCGTGCGCTGTCACATCTTCACAACCTAGCCGCCCATAGCAACCGTGCCGAACCAACTCCGGCGTGGCTCAGCAGGCGGCCACGTGTGACAAGACATATCGTACCTAGAAAAGCTTTCTTTTGGCATGGGTACTAGGCACTGTGGACTCCCCTTGGACTGTGAAAGGAGAATCCATGCCAGCAGGGAAAGAGGAGCTTCGGGAGGAGCTTAGAGGATTGAGCTCAGCTTCTAGAGAGACTGAGTTCCCAGGTGAGGGCTAGTTCCTGAGCGCCCCTCAAGAACATCTTGTAAGAACAAACTGTATTCATCTCCCACATAGCAGACACACACAGGAGTAGGGTATTACGCCTCCGCGCGGCCCGAACCTGTCTACTTCTTCTGTCTCCCTTGCGTGCCATCGACCAGACGCCGCAACCGTCCTGTGAACCGCTCCCCTGGCCGAACCTCAAAGGAGGGTCCCCAGACTCCTCGCGGTTAGAGTTCCCTCCTCCGACAGCTTTCGCTGACAGTGGCCCCTGGCCCTGTTGCTCGGCCGGGACCCACTCCAGGCAGGAACAGGACCATGTCTTGGGGAAACGAGGAGACGCGGGGCCCACCTAGTTTGACAGAAGACGAGACGGGGCGACCAACGGCCATGATCGCCTGAGACGAGACGAGACGAGAGGAGACTTCCCACTTATGGCCCGCAAATCGAGGGCCGTGGTGGGGGATTCGATGCGGCGCTCCATGGGGGCTCCAAGACTATAAACAGCAGCGGGCGGCGGCTGGCTTCTCCCGTTGCCAAATTCGAACTGTCGCCGC
The DNA here is from genome assembly GCA_003991445.1 of Oryza meyeriana var. granulata. Lineage (NCBI taxonomy): Eukaryota > Viridiplantae > Streptophyta > Magnoliopsida > Poales > Poaceae > Oryza > Oryza meyeriana. Next base: position 194,842 of record RYFJ01000963.1, read on the forward strand.
CCCTGTTGCTCTTTGCGCCCAGAGCCTAGAGTCCCTGTTCGCACGCACTTCTCCTCGCTTTCTTCTTCCTTCAACACCCTTGCCACTGCATCCGCGATGCCTCACGTCGGCCGTGGAGTAAAGCCGCTGGACGGCGGTGCGATCCTGCCATCACGCGTGCGCGACGACGCCGGGGCAGAGCGGGTGAGGACGATGATGCCGGTTGCCACACAGCGGAGGGCGGCGATCAACGTGCGCCCCGGCGAGCCGAAGCCAGCGCCAGAGGAGCCCAACGAAGTGGTGTACTTCATCGACTACGCCGTCGGCGGGTTAGTTCCACCGTTTTCCAATTTCTTCCTCCAGGTGCTGGAGATGTACCAGGTGAAGATGTTGCACTTGACCCCTAACGCCGTAATGGTGTTGGGAATTTTCGCACATTTGTGCGAGATGTTCGTGGACATCATGCCCTCGGTGGACCTGTTCCGGCGCTACTTTACCATGAGGAGCGCACCAAAGAACAAGGCCACCGTTCTGCCGGAGCGGGTAGGCTGCGTGTACTTCCACGGCCGCCCCGGCATCGAGTTCATCCCGATGGCGCTAAAGAACAAGTGGGACTTGTGGCGCCATAACTAGGTCTACATCGGCGTCGACGCCAACCAGCAGCTCCTGTTCCCGACCGAGGCGGCCCGAAAGGTGAAGAGCTGGACAAAGTTGCCGCCGGAAGACGCGCGCTTAGCGCCAGTGATGGTACGCATCACCGGCCTGGTGGCAGCCGGGCTGAACGCGTACATGGTCGTCGGCGACTTCCTCAGCCGACGATTGGCGCCGCTCAACAAGAGGTCCCTGGCCCGCTGGCCGTATACCGGACCTAGGGACATCACAAGGACCCACCCCGACGACCTGAGCGAGGAGGCGATGGGCCTGTTAATGGCGGCGGCGTTGGAAGGAGGGGGCACGGCGGACCGCGCGCTCCCGGATGGCGTCACGCCGCTCTGCGCTGACCGTGGGCGGACGAAGATCCAGGTAGGTCTCCCGCAATTTGACGCCGTGGGGATTGTCGACGTGCGGATCACCCCCAAGATCGTCGAGGTGCTCGATGCCTCGGAGGACGAGGATGTGCCGGCCGAGGAGCCGGTATTGTCAAAAAAAGAGGGGAAGCAGCCGGCGGGGCCTGACCCGGGATTGCTGGTGGCCAAAAAGGCGAAGACTGTTGCCCCGGCGGCCGTTGTCCCGGCTGCTACTTCCCGGAGCTGCGCGGACCCCGGGCGGACCGGGGCCGCTGTCACGGTTACTGCATGTGCGGCGCCGGCGAGCGCCGCTCGGGCCCTGTTCCCGGAACCGAGGCCGGCTGCCCGGGCCCCCGGGACCGGGCCAGTGACGGTCCTAGATATGGGAGGAAGCGAGACCCCCGCCGGCACGGGGGGCGCCGTTGAGACGACGTCGGGAGCGCCAGAAGCCCCGGCCAGCATCGCCGCCCCAGGCGCGTCGCCAGGGAAGACGGGATCCCCCGGCGGCACCCGGCCTCTTTTGAGGCCCAAGCCATGGAGCTTCAAGGGGCCCCAGGCGAAGTAAGTGCTTCCATCCTATTTGGCTCTTCTGCCATTACATCTTCTCTTGCGTTTCTTGACCTAGCTCTTACCTGTCTGGTTTTGATTTTTGTAGGAAGGATCAGGAGCCGACGATGGCACCGCCAGCCCCGGCTGCAGGCGGCACCGGGGGTGCGCCGATGGGGTCGCCGTGTCCCGCTACGCCCCCGCCCTCGCCGAGTGCGGTAGTGAGCATGGAGGCCGTGGCGGCCACGCCGGAGCGGGCCGTCACGGAACCAACTGACGTCCCTGCTGCCGAGGAAGGGGGGGATGCCAGGGCCCAGCCGTCTCCCGCGAGGAGGGAGCAGGCCCTGGTACTTTTTGCTGCCCAGTGAATAGGAGCGGTGCGTGGACACGCGACGCTACACTCCGCGCTGGAGCACATGGCGATCGCCGCCGACCAAGTGCAGGCGGCAGCCCGTTGGGAGCGGCGGGAGTCCGCTTGGGTCCGGGCGGATCTCGAGAGCGGGCGGGCAGCAATCGCGATGGCGATGCAGCAGCTCACCGCCCGTACAGTCGCCACCGAGATCTTCGTGGTGACCCGTCGGCTGGAGATCGAGGCAGCGGAGAGGCGCGTCGTCCAATTGGAGGCCGCCGCCAAATCTGCCTCCGACGATGCCTCCCGCGCCCGGTCCGAGATGGAGGCGCGGGAGAAGGAAATATCCTCCCGGGAGGATCACGTCCGGGCCCAAGAGGCCGGGCTCGCGGCCCGGGAGCATGAGATCACCGCGCGCGAGGAAGCCGCAGTGGCCTGCGAGGAGGCCGCCAGCTTTTCCTGCGCCATCGCCCAGGACGGCATGAGCCACCTCTTGAGCGAGGAGGAGGGGCTGGTGTCCTGGGAAATGGATCTCGAGGAGCAGGAGGCCACGTTCCAGGAGCGGGAAGCCGACCACAGGCGCGAGGCGGAGCAGACGAGGCTGCTAGCCGCCGACCTCGACGCTAAGGCCGAGGCCCTCGCAACGCGAGAGGCAGCTGTGGAGGACAAGGAGAACTCCCTCGCCCCGCGCGAGGCGGCGGTGAAGGCCACCAAGTCCCGGTTGGTGGAGATGGAGCGGGAGGCCGAGGCCTCCCGGAAGCGCGCGGCCGACTGCGGCTGTGGCGCGCGTGGCCGCGACACTAGCTGCGTCGAGCGGCTCCCCGACTCCGTCGAGTGCGGCAAGCTTAGCCGAGAAGCTGGCCAAGGCGGAAAAAAGGCTGACAACGGCACAAAACCACCTCGCCCACCGGAAGAATTTCGATCGCGAGGTCGCAGCCTGCGTGGGGCAGTATGGCTTCAGGGTCCGGAGGTGTCTCCACCGCATCGGCATCCGGGCAGCTCCGCGGAAGCCGGGGGGCCCACCGGGGTTTGCCATGAGGTGGTGGAGCTCGGCGATTTGCTGCGTACACTGGACTTGCTCCCGCAGCAAGTTCACAGAGTCCTGGTAAAGGAAGGAAAAGAACTCGCCGCGCGGGTGGCGGAGTATGTTCTCGGGTGCTACCGGGCGCGGGACGCCGACTTCTCCCTGGCCCCGGTGCTTGAGGGATTCCCCGCCGAAGGGGAAGAGGAGGCACGGAAAGCCGTGGCCGACACCGCAGCAACGGTGGCAGGGTTCTTCGACCGGGACGAGCACCTCGTGGAGCCGATGACTGATGAGGAGTCCGAGGAAGACGGCAGTCCCCTTCTGACACCGCCCGGGGTCCGGTCCAAGGAAGACGAGTGACCTCCCCCCAGACGACGACATCTCTCGGCCTCCGCACATGCTTGCGCTCTGATTTTACCTATCTTGTACAAAGAGAGACATTTGTATATGTATATAATCATGTTTACATTTTCGTACCTTTGCTTATTGTGTTGTTCCAGAAGTTGCTTATGTCTGCTGCTGTTGTTTTTTTTTTTCGATTTCTCGGGCTTGGGAACGCCGAGTACCAGGCGCCATCCGACTCCGAGCACCAGCAGCCGTGAACGGCCGTAGCGCCTAAGTCCCCTTTCCGGGGCCTGGGGTAGCTGCTTGCCCCGGGAGCTCGGTCCCCGAGGGCAGCGAGCGTGAAAGTTGCCCGCCCCGGGAACTCGGTCCCCGTTGACCGCGAGCAACTGAGCGCGAGTCTTGCGGAATGGTTAAGTCCGTCCTCCAGGCTCGGGGGCCCTCCATGCCCCCGAGCGCTACTGGCCCCGGGAGCGCAGCGAGGCCGTGGGAAAAGATTGCTTGATCGTGCGTGGGGGTTGCCAGACAGCGAAGCACCCGGCGCTTCGGCGGTGGTCGGGGTGGAGCTGCCTAGGCCGGGCACCGCTACCCGCCACAGGAATCTAGGCTGGCCCGACGGGGGCTCTGCCCGAGACCCCGGGGCATCGATAGTGCCCGGGGCGTGGTCCACGACCCGACCATCTGGCCTCGGCAACCGGGGCAGCGCTAACTCGGCGGCCCTCGCGCCAGGCTCCGGCAAATTCCGCTTTGCCCCCGGGGCCAAGGAGAACGAAACACGTGGCCATACAAACGGGGAAAGAATAGAAATTGAGCAATGTTTAGAGTCGGATGAGATTACGTATCTGGATGTTGAAAAGGGTGGTGTGGCTCCGCGAGCACAATCCTGGGGGTAGGAGCGCTGCCAGCCCCCGGCCTAGGAATTTGCGCCGGGAATAAATCTGAGATAAGGGCCCCCGGCCAGCGTCCAGGTTTGGAAAGAAAAACGGCGCTGACCCGAGCACCCTACTTAAGCCTGCCGGGGATGGGTCTAATCTGCACACGATGAACTGTGAGGGTACTTGGCTCGTTCCTTTGTCCATTCCATGCTACGAACCGTGACGTCTACCACCTCCCAAGGGCCTCCTCGCGGTCGCGACCGTGCGGAGGAAAAGATTGTGCATAAGTATTTCACCCCCTAGCTCCGGAAAAAACCGAGCCCGAAGCCAGCCAGGCGGGACACCGCAACCGCCGGGGCCCAGGGCGCCACGCAGAGGGGCACACCCACGGCCCCGTGGCACGGACAATGCCCCGGGTTTAGCAGGAGGGGATACGGTAGCTCGTTGGTAGGGAACTGATGATTATGCGCAATACCCAGCCGCCGCACGGGCGCGGCCCGATTATGCCCCCAGGGGGAGACCGCCACGAACGCAACACACAGAAAAGGACAAAGGGCATGAGATCGAAAAGGACATTGAAAATGCTGCTTAGGGAAGCGAATGCACATGGGGGCCCCCGGCCAGCGCCGAGATTTGGAGAAATCCGGCGCTGGCCTGAGCACCCCGCAACTTACAGGATGTGTTCACGGATAAAATTTGCAAAGATGCTCGATGTTCCAGGGATTGGGAAGCGGGCGTCCCCATCCTCTTGGGCCAGTCTTACCGAGCCCGTCGGGAGACACCGATCACCAGGAAGGGCCTTCCCACATGGGGGAAAGTTTTCTTTCCGGCACGTGTGAGGACACCGGAGGACTAGTCCCCGACCTGAGTGATCGGCCCGGACCTTACGCTGATGATAGTGCTTGAGGCTCTGCTGGGTAACGAGCGACGCGAGCGAGGCGCGCCGCCTGTGTTCTTCGAGGAAGTCGAGGTGTCGTGCTGCATGTTGTCGTGGTCGAGGGTCGTCGCTGTAGCATTGTACCCGGGCGGAGAGCCGAAGGTGAGCTCTAGATGGCAGAACGGCTTTGGCCCCGACACCAGGAAGAACGGGGTCTCCCCGGTCGCCAGGCTTGGTGTGGTACGATTCGCCCAGAGGACCGCCGGAAGCTCATCGATCCACTTGATGCCATGTTTTTGGAGGTCGTTATAGGACCTTGTCTTGAGGCCCCGCCGGATCTCGGCATTCGCCCGCTCAGCCTGCCCGTTGCTAGCAGGGTGGGCAAGAGAGGCAAAGCAGAGCCTGATGCCGACGTCGGAGCAGTATTCGCCAAAGAGCTCGCTCGTAAACTGCGCGCCGTTGTCGGTGATGATGCGATTGGGGATTCCGAAGCGGCTGGTGACTCCCCGGATGAACATGAGTGCCGAATGCTTGTCGATGTCGATCACGGGGAACGCCTCCGGCCACTTAGTGAATTTATCGATGGCGACATATAGATGTCGATAACCCCCGATTGCCCGGGGAAAGGGGCCGAGGATGTCGAGTCCCCAAACCGCAAAGGGCTAGGACAGGGGGATCACCTGGAGTGCCTGCGCCAGCTGGTGGCTCTGCTTGGCATGAAACTGGCATGCGCGGCAGCGCTGGACGAGGCTGAACGCGTCCTGAAAAGCCGTGGGCCAATAAAATCCTTGCCGGAAAGCCTTACCGACCAGGGATCGAAATGCGGCGTGACCGCCACATTCCCCTTCATGGATCTTGATGAGGATCTCGACGCCGGAGTCGCGCGGAATGCACTTGAGCAGGACACCGTTGGCGCCACGTCGGTGGAGGTCCCCATCTACCATGACGTAGCGCTTAGACAAGTGCGCCACCCTTTCCGCTTCCGCGTCATCTTCGGGGAGATACGCTCGAAGAAGATATGCCCGGATTTCGTCCATCCAGGAAGGCGCACTGGGTCCGGCCGCAAGGACCAAATCTTGGGGCCGGGAGTGCGTGCCTGGCTCAGACCGGGCTCGGGGGTGGTCCCCAAGATCCCGGGTGAGGCCGCCGAGGGGGCCTCGAGGGCTTCCTGGAAAACCCCCGAGGGAACCGGCGCCCACGAGGACGACAGCCTTGAGAGCTCGGCGGCGGCGAGGTTGCGACTGCGAGGGACGTGGCGAAGCCTGAGGTCGTCGAAATGGCGCTCAAGCCTCCGCACTTCGTCCACATACGCGGCCAATTGGGGGTCCAGGGTTTGGTACTCCTTGGACACCTGGTTGATGACGAGCTCGGAGTCGCCTTGTGCCCACAACCGTCGCACCCCGAGGGCGATCGCGGCCCGAAGGCCAGCGAGAAGGCCCTCGTATTCAGCCATGTTGTTGGTGGCTCCGAAGTCGAGGTGGACGACGAAATGGATCTCATCCCTGGCAGGTGACACGAGGACGGCCCTGGCCCCGGCGCTGGGGCGGGAAGCCCGTCTGGCGCAGGAGCCGTCGAAGTTCATTGTCCAGTAGAGGCGCAGATCGGGGGCTAGCTCGGGGACCGGGGATCCGACGTCCAGGACAGGATCCGGCTCAGGCACCAGCGTCCATTCTGCAAGAAAATCCGCCAGGATTTGGCTTTTGATGGCGTGGCGTGCTTGAAAATGGAGGTCGAACTCAGCGAGCTCGACCGCCCACTTGGCGACACAGCCCGTTCCCTCCCGGTTACGCAATATCTGCCCAAGGGGGAAGAACGTGACCACGGATACCTTGTGCGCCTAGAAGTAGTGGCGAAGCGTCCTGGACGCGATGAGAACCGCATAGAGCATCTTTTGCGCTTGGGGATAGCGCGATTTGGCATCGCGGAGTACCTCGCTGACGAAGTACACCGGCTTCTGTTGCGTGCTCTCCGATCCTAGCCTGACGGGGGCCGGGAGCTCGGGCTCAGCTCCCTCGGGAGGGAGCGAGCTCTCGTGGCCGGGAACAGATATGGGCCCGGGACTCGGGGGCCCCGGCTAGAATGCGGTGGATATGTGCCCGGGACCCGGGGGCCCAGGCTGCGATATGGAATGAATCGGGATGACTTCCCCAGACCCGCTCTCGCCAAGGCGATGCTGTCCGGGTAATCGCGCCCCGTCTGGTTGTGAAAATGTTGAGGTTGTTCCGGGTGCCGCGTCCCCATACTCGCACTCGCCTTGGTGAGGCTGCCCGGGCTCGGGCTCCCCAGTGTCAGGCCCGGGCGGCGGATCCCGAGCCGCGCGTTTGTCGGGCAAGGGGCGCTCGACGACGAGCGCCGCGCTCACCACTTGCGGGGTTGCCGCTATGTAGAGCAACAAGGGCTCATCCTGAGCCGGTGCCACGAGGACAGGGGGCGTTGTCAGGTACCTCTTGAGCTCGTCAAGGGCTTGATCGGCCTCATCCGTCCAAGTGAACTGCCCGGTTTTCTTGAGAAGCTTAAAGAGGGGGAGGGCACGCTCCCCTAGCTTGGAGATGAAGCGGCCTAGTGCGGCCACGCACCTGGTCAGCTTTTGGGCCTCCCGGAGCCGCGTTGGGGGGCGTATGCGGTCGATGGCCGCTATCTTTTCCGGGTTCGCCTCAATGCCGCGGCTGGACACGAGGAACCCGAGGAGCTTGCCGACTGGGACCCCGAAGACGCACATGTCCGGGTTCAGCTTCATCCTCGTGAATTGAAGATTGCTGAACATCTCGGCCAAGTCGTGGAGCAAAGTGGCGCGGCCACGTGACTTCAGCACCAAATCGTCGACGTAGGCCTCCATGTTGTGACCTAGCTGCGATTTAAATGTTATACGGACGGCACGCTGAAATGTAGGACCAGTATTTTTCAACCCAAAAGGCATGCAAACATAGCAATAAGCCCCCTGGGGGATAATGAAAGAAGTTTTTTCCTCATCCTCCTCCGCCATTCGGATCTGATGATAACCTGAGTAAGCATCAAGAAAACATAAAAGGTCGCACCCCGCCGTGGAGTCGACTATCTGGTCTATGCGGGGCAGAGGGAATGGGTCTTTGGGGCAAGCCTTATTGAGGTCGGTGTAGTCTATGCACATGCGTAGCTTCCCGTTGGACTTGGGGACGATGACTGGGTTGGCCAGCCACTCAGGGTGGACGACCTCGTGGATGAAGCCGGCTGCAAGAAGCTTGTCGATCTCCTCGCGGATGAAGGCCTGGCGCTCCGAGGCCTGCCGTCGCACCTTTTGCCGCACCGGGCGTGAGCCCGCGCGGACGGCCAAGCGATGCTCAATCACCCCCCCTGGGGACCCCGGGCATGTCTGACGGTTGCCAGGCGAAAACGTTGGAGTTTGCCCAAAGGAAGGCGATGAGCGCGCTTTCCTATTTGTCGTCCAGTGAACCGCCAATTTTGACCGTTCGGGATGGGTCATCACCGAGGACGACCTCCTTGATGGGCTCTGCGTCGCTGGCGACGATGCGCGGGTTGGGGGCACTGGGAAGCTAGGGCCCCGCGCCGCCCGCCGCATCGGGAACTGCTAGGGCGATGTCGGCCGCGCGCTGCTCAGCGCACGAGAGGGCGGCCTTCACATCCCCGAGAACTGTGATCGGGCCCGTGGGGCCCGGGAGCTTCATGGTCAGGTACGCATAGTGCGTAACCGCCATGAATCTCACCAACGCAGGGCGCCCGAGAACTGCGTTGTATGGGAGGTTGCACTCGGCGACGTCGAAGACGATGCGCTCAGTGCGGAAGTTGCTCCGGTCACCGAAGGTGACGGGCAACGAGACCTGGCCGAGGGGCCAAGTGAGGCCCTTCGTAATCCCAATAATAGGCAACGAGGGCGCGAGATTCGTCCTCGGGGTCTTGATCTTCTCGAAAACCTCGGGGGAGAGGATGTTGAGGGTGGCGCCCTCGTCGACGAGGACGCGGCCCACCTTGACATTGCATATGGTGGGGGAAACAGCCAGGGCGAGCTGCCCCTCCCCAGGTACCAGGGCCAGATGGTCCTTGGGGCCGAAGGTGATCGAGGTGTCCGACCACTTCAGCCTTCGGGCCGCCGCTGGGCTCGGGGCCACGGCCAGCAACTCGCGCTTCATGGCCTTGAAGCCACGGCACGAGGTGTGGGCGTGCGCCCCGCCATCGAGGGTGGCGAGGACGTTCTCGGGTTCTTGGAACTCGAGAGGTCGCTCCAGATCGGGAGCGGGCTTGGCCTGCTGCCGCTCCTGCTAGGACTTCTTGATGCGCTCGGCCAAGCCCTGGACGGCGCGGCACTCCGTAAGGTCGTGCTAGTCCGTCTCGTGGACGGTGCACCACTTCTGGCCCGCTGTCGGTAGTGGCGGCGCATGCGCGGCCTTTTGCCGCTTGCCGCCTTATCGTCCCCGTGGGCAATGTCGCCCCGGGGGCTGCCCGTAGCAGCCAAGGCGAAGTTCTTGGCGGCCTCCTTGTCCTTCTGGCACTTCCTCTTATTCCGTCGTGATGCGGAACGTGAGGACTCGCCATCCTCTCCAGGGCCCTGGTCAGGGGCCTCAGGGCGTGGCTTGTTCCACGCTTCGGCCTCCTCCTTGCGGGCGTAGAGGTCGGCGAGGCTAAACAGCTAGACTGCGGTCTGGATGTCGCGGGTGCCCAGCTTCTCAAGCATGCGCTTGTCGCGCACGCCCGAGCGAAATGCGTGAATAACGGCGTGGTGAGCGATGAGGGGGATGGTGTTGGGACCTGGCTAAAGCGCTGCAAAAAACGCCTCAGCGACTCGTCCCTGCCCTGACGTAGGGCGTGGAGATCCGCCTCGGTCCCAGAGTGTAGGAAAGTGCCCTGGAAGTTCGCCACGAACTGGTGGCAGAGGTTCTCCCACGAGTAGACCGAACACTCGGGGAGGTTCATCATCCATGAGCGAGCCTGGGCCTTCAGGACGACGGGGAAGTAGTTCGCCATCACCTTCTCATCGCCGCCGGCCACCTGGATTGCGGTGGTGTAGATCTGCAGGTACTCCGTGGGGTCGATGGAGCCGTCATATTTCTCCAGCAAGCTGGGCCGGAACTTGGCCGGCCAGCGCACCCGTCGGAGGTCTGGGGAGAGCGCCAGGCAACCCGAGCCGTACTGAGCGGGCTTGGGCGACGCACGATGGTTTCCCGCCGGGGGGTTAGAGCTGGAGACCTGGGCCTCGGGACGCCCGACGACATTTGCGCGCCGTTCGCGCTGTCGCTCCAACGTGACCCGGGCGTCCTCATGAGTCTGCATCCGGTTTAGCCGGTCACGGAGGTCGCTAGGGCCATTCTTGGTCGGGGGCGTGGCGTGAGGCGCCGCGCTCTGGGCTTGGTTCTGCTTCGAGGCGGGGGGCCGGCCCGTACTAGATGCCGCACGGTCAGCGCTCCCGGCCCCTGCACGGCTATCGGCGGCTATCCGGCGATGGGCCGCGCCTACCAGGTCAGTGACTTCGTTGAGCCACCGCTGCTCCTGGCCTCCGCCTCCGGTAAATGCCGGGGGGTGGCGCAGGAGGGCTTCCGCCGCCAGGAGGGCTCCCTGCGGCGACGCTGACTGGAAGTTGAGATGGCGGCGCGTCCGTTCGCACCTTATGGATAAGGCCGCGGCAGACCCAGCGGGGCACTTGCCGGCTCCCTCCGCAAGGGAAGGGGCCGAGGCCGCACAACCAGGCCACCACGGGGGGAACTCGGCCCGCCGGGCACACGCCGCACGCCCCCAGGAAGACGAGGAGGGGGAACGTGGCGGGCTCGCCACAGGGCTAACATCGCCCGGCGGGGTGAAGCTGCCGGACCCTTGTCGGAGTCCCGCGGACGATGACCTCCTGCCATGGAGTGTGCCAACGTTGGAGATGCCGGCGTGCCGCCTGGAACAGAAACTCCCCCTACCTGGCGCGCCAGCTGTCGGAGGAGGGAACTCTAACCGCGGGAAGTCTGGGGACCCCCCTTTGAGGTTCGGCCAGCGGAGCGGTTCATAGGACAGTTGCGGCGTCTGGTCGATGGCACGCAAGGGAGACAGAAGAAGTAGACAAGTTCGGGCCGCGCGGAAGCGTAATACCCTACTCCAGTGTGTGTCTGCTATGTGGGAGATGAATACGGTTTGTTCTTACAAGATGTTCTTGAGGGACGCTCAGGAACTAAGCCTCACTTGGGAACTCAGTCTCTCTAGAAGCTGAACTCAAACCTCTAAGCTCCTCCCGAAGCTCCTCTTTTCCTGCTGGCATGGATCCTCCTTTCACAGTCCAAGGAGAGTCCACAGTGTCCAGTACACATGCCAAGAGAAAGCTTTTCTAGGTACGATATGTCTTGTCGCACGCGGCCGCCTGCTGAGCCGTGCCGGAGTTGGTTCGGCACGGCTGCTGCGGGCGGCTAGGTTGTGAAGATATGATAGCGCACGCCATCACTGCCAGAATGTGGAAAACTAAAGCCCTCTTAGTCAAATATTCTCTGATTGCACAGGGAGAAGGCCCATGGGGGGCCATCATGAGCCATCCACGCGTGGCCAAGCGGGCGATAGGGGCGACACGCCCCGTCGCCTCGTCATTAATGCGGGTTGTTGGACAGTTGATCCGCTCGAGTCAGGCTCGTGCCCGGGGCAGAGACCTCATAGAGCCCTCCGCGTGCACAAGACGTCGAGTTCCTCGGGGACGGGAGCTGTGAGTCCCGGGCCCAGGGAGCGAGACCCGGGACCGTGCCCCAGGACGAGGGGAGTGCCCTTTTCGTGGGAATGCCCCCGGGGCCCGAGGTGGATGCGAACGGTCGTCGCGACGCGCCCAGGGAAGATGCGCTCGGGCCCGGCAGTGCTCAGGCCCCAGGCACTTAGTGGGAAGACAGCCGTAGCCGGCCGTCACTTGTGCAGAATGTGGGCCCCGGAGGAGTTGACATGGCCGAAGATCCACGCGTCCCTGGGGTATGTGGGGCCCCCAGTCCCGTTTCGCCGATAGTTTAAAAACATGATTTGGATATTTGGAATTTTCAAAACCAGGTGGTTGCTTAACGTAAATTTCTTCATTGATAAACCCATTTAGAAAAGCACTTTTCACATCCATTTGATAAAGTTTAAAACCTTTAGAAGCAGCAAAGGCTAACAAGATTCTAATGGCTTCAAATCTAGCAACAGGAGCAAAGGTTTCATCAAAATCTAAACCTTCTATCTGTGTAAAATCTTGAGCAACCAATCTAGCTTTGTTTCTAACAACTACACTATCCTCACTTTATTTATTTTTAAACATCCATTTAGTTCCAATAACAGAATGATTAGGAGGCGGTGGCACTAGTTTCCAAACCTTGTTACGTTCAAAGTTCTCTAATTGTTCATGCATGGCATTGATCCAAGATTCGTCAGTTAAAGCATGTGATATATCTTTGGGTTCAAAAGACGCAACAAACGCTGAATGAGCATGAGAGTTTGGATCGTTAAACCTGGAACGTGTCACTCTTTCATGAAGATTACCAATCATTTGTTGAGGTGGATGTCTTTTTTGAATGTGCAAGGGAGCTGTTGCTTCAGAAACTTTACTTTCTTCTATTTGATCTTCTACATGCGCAGATGATGTGGAAATTTGAAGATACTCAGTTGTAGGTGAAGTTGTAGTAGGTGCCGGATCTGTTGCAATTGATTATGTGGGAGAAGTTAAAGCTTCAGCTACATCGTCATCATCATCTTCTTCATCAACAAAAATATCCTCCCCTGAATATATACACATGTACCTACAATACTTGGACTAGTCCCTGGGCTAGTCTCATCAAAAGTAACTTCACATATTTCTATTATTTTGTTAGTCTCCAAAACTAGAACACGATAGGGACGAGAATGAGTAGAGTAACCAAGAAACATGCCATCAACTGATCTAGCCTCAAATTTATCTAAGTTTCCAGATTTTAGCACAAAGCATTTGCATTCAAATACACGAAAGTGAGAAACACTAGACCTATTATCAAACCGCAGCTCATAAAAAGTTTTACCAAGCTTTGATTTTAAAAATACACGATTTGAAATATAGCATGCAGTAGATATGGCTTCAGCCCAAAATTTTCTATGAGTAGAAAATTCATCTAGCATAGTCCTAGCCATCTCAACCAAGATTCTGTTTTTTCTTTCAACTACACCATTTTGTTGTGGTACTCTAGGTGAAGAGAATTGATGATCAAGACCTTTTTTAGCACAAAATTGATCAAAAGAAGAATTTTTAAATTCAGATCCATTATCACTTCTAATTGCTCTAAGAGCTCCTAGGTGATCAACAGATAATCTAAGAGCAAGACTTCTAAAAAGACTAAAAGCCTCATCTTTAGATGCCATAAAATAGACCTAAGAGTATTTAGAGAAATCATCAACTATTACCAGCACGTACGTGTTGACGCCGAAAACCGCCGGGTGTGCCAAAAAGCTTGCTGACGATCTGGTTCGGCGTCTGGTGACACGCGAAGGCCTGGGAGATCTGCTTAGCTCCAGTGCAGGTCCTAAAATATTAGAGGTTCGTAGGCGTGCCAGTCAATTTGACCCCGCAATTGACAAGGAGATGAAGAAATTTGATTACTGATCCAATCGGCCAGTAAGCCGATACGGATTCCTTCCGGCCGATCGCCGCTATGCTCGTGCCCGGGCCCTCGCCTGTATTCGCGCCCGGGTCTCGTGCTCGGGTTCTCGCTCCCGGGTCCTCGCTTGTGCTCGCGCCCGGATCAGCAGCAATTGCACATCGGCTATCGGCCGATACGGTCTGATGTAGGCTCCTTGTAGCCGATGGCCGATGGCACCTGTGTATCGGCTAGGAAACCGATAACGCTATAGATAAATGGATAAGCTGTCAGTATAACATGTGCATCGGCTAGAAGCCGATGATAAAATAGATAGGTAGAATAGTGAACTAGCCGACTACCAAGGAAACACATGTGCATCGGCTAGAGAACCGATGATAATATAGATGACCAAAATAGTAAAGATAATACAGTCGGCTTTATAAAAAGATAACATATCGGCTAAGCATTCCGATAGAACGTCGCATACACACCGATCGGCTCGACAAGGATAAATCTATTATTATCGATCTAGTAGTTCAAACCTAACTGATGCAGCACAGATCGATAATAGTAAAGGAACCTCAACAAACCGATAGATCTAATGCAACTGTGATGTAATAAGATAACTTATCGGCTATACATTCCGATAAGACGCTTGCGCAAAAAACATCAACCTAGCAGGAACAGCTTATCGCGACAGTTTAGTAGGTCGGACCCAACCGATGCAGCACAAACTGACGATAAGCTACTCCCAGTAAGCTGATAAGATCTACGCACGCGTGATGTGATATACCTGATAGGCCTAAGAGATCGAACCGAACCGATGCAGCCGTAGACAAAGCAGATATATCGTGGTAAGCCGGCTACCATATACCGACTAGAATATCGGACCTAACCGAGGAAGTCCTAGCCGATTGGTAGCTGGGGTAACGAGACTTACCCTCTCGCCGGAGTTCGGACCTAACCGATGCAGCCCGGCTCGAGAAGCAAGAACCCGTTGGTAAAGGGTGGCGATGCGCCGAATTTGATTGATCGTTGTGATGATTTACAAGGTACCCGGGCATACGTATATATACCCCGAGTTATTACAGTCCTTATAGGACACGGAACAGGACTTTCCTAACTAGAAAAGGAAAACTAACAAGCCCCGATCAGATACGAGATCAGGTTTCCTAAAAATTATCAAAACTACCTAATTAATAGATAAGGTAATTAACTGCCATAACGTGGTCTTCACGATTCCTTCCCAAGCTCGAACTCTTCTGGATTAGTTTCCAACGGCTGATATCGCTTCTTTCCTTAACCGAACATGGTAACGAACCGTACTAAATTTTGGCGTTAACAGTACCACTTACCTCCAAAAGATTGAACTCGTGATGGTCCAACGGTATCAAGGTGTAGAAGTTGTCCTGGTGCGTTTGTCATCACCATAGTAAGAGGTGGATGTGAACCTGCATGCATCTTACCATGTCTACAAGAAGACATACTATATCGCTATCACCCTTAAGCTTAGGTAGATCACGTATAAGATCCAAACCACTAACACATGTTAAATGATCAAAACCAACATGACCAAGTTTACGGTGCCAAAAGAATAAGTCTTTAAAGTCATTGGCAACTAGACACCTATGCTTAACAGAAGATGACACATCAAAATCAGCTTTAAACACTCTCCCAAAACGTATAATATTAAAGACAAGATCTCCTAAGGCATCTAATACTCTACATCTACCTTTCTTAAAAGACACTTCAAGATCTTCATCAATCATTTGTGAAACGGAAAGTAAATTATATTTCAAGTTCTCAACAAGAGCCACATCCTTGAACATAAACTTATCGCTCGCCTTTACTGCACCTTTAGCCACAACCATAGAAGTAGAAGCATCTCCAAAATTTACCTTTTCAACATGTGATGCTCCTGTGAGATAGGAGAACCAATTCTTGTCACCGGACATGTGGCGTGAGTATCCGGAATCCACTAACCAAATGTTCTCATTCCTCACGCGAAGTGCCTACATAGAAGAAAACAGTGTCGAGGTCTCAGTACTGGAGTTAGTAATATAGCATTTAGGAATCCAGTACTGAGACACACGACGCACATCAGTAGACATAACACAAGTATTTTTATGCAAAGGTTTAGATCTATTATTACTCATGTTAGTAGAACTAAAATGGCGTGCCTTTCTCAAATTAGACCATGCTTTAGCCTTTTATCTCATTTGTTGCTTAACAAGTCTAAAACAAAATTCTACTTTATGTCCATCTCTACCACAGTGAGTGCAAATGTACTTAACTTTATATTTAGTTTGGGAAGTAGAGGCTACCTTTGTATTTGTTGTGCTAGAAGATGACATAATACCAGCAGATTTAAAAATCATCCTTTTAGGTTCATTAACTGTCTAATTATGCCGCTGCCAAGGGATTTAACAACTTTTGGAGCATAGGTCTTAGAATAATCATAAGGATCAAAACCTAAACCAGTTTTAAATTTTTCAGAAATAGTCTTTTGATTCAAAATTTGATTCAAACTTTTAGTTCCTATCTTTCCTTGCAAATAATCAATATGCTTCAAAAGAGTGGCACAATTCTTACAAGATACATGCTGAAATCTATCATTTTTACCACAATTAGAGCATGAAAGAACCTTATGGGTAGCAAGATCTTCTTTTAGTTGTGCAATTTTAACATCAGCATCTTTTATTTTCAAAGCAAGATTTTTTTTTAGTTGTACAATTTTAACATCAACATCTTTCAACTTCAACTTAAGAGAATTGCAATTATCACAAGAAACAGATCTATCAATTTGACAGACATGTTGTTTATTTTTCTCTTTTTCTAGCCTAAGTTTCTTTAGTGTAGAAGCATGCATATCCCTTAGAGAAGTAAATTCAGCATAAACTAAATCACATGATTTGCAAGAATCATCTATAGGAGTCAAAGTTTTAAGTCTTGTAATTTCATCATTTAATTTTTCAACCAAAGCATCTTATTTCTTAATCTTTTTATCCCTCTTCTCTAATGAAGTACCAAGTTTTTCAACAGCATAAGCTAAATCATCATAAGAAGATTCTACCTCATTGTCGCTATCATTGTCGATGTCACTATTGGTGACGCTTCTGCTACTTGCCATCATACATAGACTAATCAAGCTTTTCTTGCCTTTGGAAGTAGCATCATCATCACTCTCGGTGCCCACATCGCTTAGATTTACCTGTTCAAGAGCAGAAAGAACACGGTGCACTACCTTCTTGTTCAAATACCCTTTCTTCTTAGTGCTCTTGAGTGTTCGTTTCTTATCACTCTCTACCTTGTCTTCCTCGTCATCTTCATCCCTAGAAATTCTTGCTAAAAATTTTGGACATTTAAGACGAAGGTGATTAAGCGAGCCACATTCAAAACATCTCCGAGGTTCTCCACCATTTACTCTCTTTCTAGATTGAACATTTTGCAAAGCTTTTATGAAGCGAGTGGAGAGGAGTACCAAATCATCTTCAGGAAGTTGTTCTAGCTGTTCATCAGTTAGTGAAGACAAAGAGGACAAAGCATAGCTAGATGAAGAGTTATCACCAATAGAGTTGTTAGTTTGTGAAGCTAAAGCTATTGATTTATTAGCCATATTTTTTCTAGCAAAAACATCTAGCTCATGAGTTTTCAATTTAGAATAAAGCACATCTAATGTAAGTGTACTCATGGTAGTAGATTCTCTAATTGATGTTACCTTCATCTCCCATATAGACATATCTAAAGCTTCATCTCCCATATAGACATATCTAAAGCTTCTAGCAATTGACGAGAATTTTTAGCATCGATGTATATAACATTAACAGAACACAAGTTGCTAAAAATCTTGTTAAAGCGAGCAAAGAAGTCATCAAGAGATTCACCGGGTTTCATCTCAAATCGCATATATTCCTTTTTATACATATCTTGACGTACCTCTTTTACCGTGTTTGATCCTTCGTGATAATCACAAAGTGTTGTCCATACCTCATGTGCTGACTTGAGATGCACCACACGGTCAAAATCGCTTCTTCCTAGCCCTTGAATAATCAAATTCCTCGCCTTGCTGTTAGCGTCCACTTGTGGCATGTTCGCTGCTGTCACTGCATCGTTTTTGAAAACTTGATATGGCTTGTAGATCTTCTTCCATATCGCAAAGCCTTGAGCTTGAAAGTATGCCTCCATCTTATCCTTCTAATACTGAAAATCAACACCATCGAAAACATAAGGTTTTGTGAAATACCTATCCGTCGACATATTTTCTAATCACCGGTTAAGATCAATTAGAAAAGATAATAAAATAAATAACCTCTCTCTGATACCACTTGTTGGATCAACTCACACTAAGATAGGCAATCAGAGGGGGGGTGAATGATTGCATAAGTCAAAAATAAAATTTAACACTTTCCCCTAATCACAAAACCTGAAAAAACGCGTTTTCAGAATCTGGACAGAACACCGTTTCATCACTAAATAGATTGTATCTGTAGATCCGTAACTCCGATCGATCTGAAAATTTGTCAGAATAAACTAGAAAAACTTTGCAAACAAACCCAACTAGAATCACATCAATCGGACTTCTGGATCTCGAGATATTAACGAAAGAAAATTACTGAACAGAAGATTGACGGAAATTCATTAAGCCCTAATCAATTTATTAAACGAGATCCGAAAATAATTAACCAATCAAACTTTTCAGAACACTAGAAAAACACCCTAGCTAGATTTTAGATCAAAGAAACCAACCCAAATCTTAGAGAAAAACAAATCAATCTAAAATCGATCGCTAGGCATGCACAAAGATGAACGAGAAAGAGGAATTAATTACCGCACTAATCTTCCATAAACTTTACCTTTATTACCAATATTATGCTTACAAGATGTTTCTCTAAAGGATCCAAAAGATTTCTCCACGAAATCACCAAAACTCTAGATTAGAACTCTAATCTAAAACAAATTCGCTCTCTAAAAAACCCTAAAAATCCCACCAAAAATTAACAGGGAGTCACTATTTATAATGTCCTCGCGGGCTTCAGGCCAGGCTTGCTACGCCAGCCTTCTAGCCAATCAGCCTGCTCAATCAGCCTGCTCTGCAAATCAGCCTCCGTGAATTTCTAGCGCTTGCACGTAACCTTGTGAAGCCCATTTCAAAGATCTTCCCACACAGTTTTCGCCCACCGTGTGTCACCTTGTGTCCCACCTTGTCACCCGATATCCTTGACCGTTCTGGACTTAAACTCCTCCCTGAGTTTAGTTCCGATCCCACCGCTGACCAAGGTTGACTCTAAGTACCTACACACAAATAGACCACACCGTTTTCGAGCACAGATATTCACAATCTGACCCACGTCAGTCGTACACACACTTATCACACTTTCCAATGCTAAGTTCATAAATCACAAGATAAGCCAATTTTTCAGCACATGATTTTACAAATACCTTTTCTTTTTAGCTTTATATGAAGATATGTTACAAAACTATAACATACTAAAATCATTACTAACAACAAAATCCAATGGTATAGTAGATTTATCAATTTAAGCCATAGGGCAGTACGGGGATTGCTAATTAATGCACGTGAAATGCAACGTTCACGGCGCACACTTCTCTCCCCTTTTAGAGGCACTTTTCTACCAAACTTTCAACTCAAAAAGCATACAACTTTTAACTCAAATTATACGAAACATTCAATTGTGGCCTCAAAACTTTCATCTAAAAACTTTCACAAGAAAGTGTGGGCTGGGGACGCACGTGCGCTAATTAGCCACCTGGAGCGGTACAATTGATATCAAATCCTCTGGAATTAAACCCAAACCTACATGCGGTTAAAATACCTACCAAAATAAAGCCCATCAACTGCTACAACAGGCCCACATTTTGGCCCAAATCTTAAAATCAAATATTGTCTATGTTGAAAACACAACCTAGGTGTACTAGATCACAATTTGGCCTGCATTCCCGCAAACCGGACGAATTTAAGCCCAAAATCCCAGCAAAATGGGTCGTGTAGCCTTTTGGGCTTACCTGCGTTTTAATTTTGGAAAAAGTATATTTTGACTCTCTCAACTATGGCACGAGTCTAATTCGTGTCCTCCAACCGTAAAACCGGGTATTTCCCATCCCCCAAGTATTCAAACCAGTGCAAAACATGTACCTGGGCAGTTTTGTGAGTGGTTTCATCCGACGTGGCCAGTTGACCATGGTCCTCAAACCGGCTGAGTCGACACGGTAGTTGGGAATAAATTCCCACGTTGGCGCGGAGGGGTTATTTCCCATCGTTCCCCAATGCCAGCAGAGGATATGAGAGCCCGTTCGGATATGCACGGAGGCGGAAATATCCCGGCCCATTCCAACCGCCGCCGCCGCCGCCATGGCTAGGGCCTGGCTTCCTTGTTCTGCACCGGTGGTTGGTCCTCCTGCTCCACGCGCCCTCTAGCTCTGCATCTCTACTCTCCCTGGCTGCGTGCTGCCTATCTTTGATATTTTGGCATGGCATAGATCGGGCGGCAAGCCGGCAAGGGCTAGGAGCAAGCAGGGGGAGGAGGTGAAGCTAGAGCTAGAGGAGGTAGGCTGCGGCTGGGCAGCAACCGAAGTAGAAGACGAAGGCATGGGAGTGACAGCTTCTCCGGCTGCTGGGCGATGACGGGGGTGGTGGTCAACAAGGGCGCACTATTGATGAGCGCGCAGGGAAAGGAATATAGCATCTAGAAGATGGTCGCGCTCGACGATTCTGAGGTGTTGGTGTTCCTCTTCGGGGATGCCCCCACCCACTACTCTGGTGCCGCCGTCGGTGCCGTGTTTGCACTGTTCAACGGCAATGTCCGCATGGACAACGGGGTACCTCATTTCTTCATTGGCATTTCTTTTTTTAAAAAAAATCTGGAGAATGATTTGTGTTGAGAGTGATGCTGATCTGGATGTTTTACAGGGGAGAGGGTTCTTCGTGAGCGTCGCCTCCATGGGGCAGATGATGAAGATGGGAGTCTCTGCGGATTTTGGGATCTGCAAGGGGAAGACGAAAGATGGGATGGGTTGCACCATGGCCATAAACAAGTAAGCATTTTTCCTCTGCCATGATTAGAATTTGTTTGAAAAAAAACTGAATTTGTAGCTTCATTGCCAGTAATTTTCAGGAAGATGTAGAAGCTACGGACTGCACATAGAAAACATGACATCTCTTGCTGGATAATGTATTAGCAAAATTATAGTATGAACGATGTTGATATGAAGCTAATTTCTGTTTGCTTAGGTGGATTATGATCTGCTATTTCAGATACACTGTTAACAGTCAAAAGCAAATTGGAACTAAACATCCTTTTTTTAATCATCTATTTGCATTTACATGTTGTAACAGCCCTAAAAATAACTAAATTTTAAAACTGTTTTTATTTTTGTGTATTTTCAAAAATCCACGTCGAGTTTATCGTTTCATTCAATTTTAAAATGCCGTTCTTCGTTCGCCGATTCTTGTTCGCTATATTTATTTTTTTCTTTTCTTTTTATTTTTTCCTTTTTCAGAAGTGCAAATTAATCTATCCGTCCATCCTAAAATCCTCGCGGACTCATCCGCGACAATCTCGGGTCATTGGCCCATGTTTCTTCCGCTCGTCGTCGATCCGTTTTTCCTCGGCCCGGTTCGCCTTTTTTCTTTCTTTCTCTTTTCTCTCTTCTTCTGTCCTGCTAGCCTAGGCCGGCCCATCACCTCCATCGCCTTAGCCTCTACATGGAGGAAGCAAAACGAAGCTCTGCCGATGCCTCTCCCCGCCACACGTCCTTGCCTCCCCATGCAGCTACTTCTATGCTAAGCACTGGATCAACACGAGCTTGATCTCATCCTCCCGAGCTCAGTTTTAATCAGCCATCGCCACCAGCATCACATCCATCCTTCGTGTTGCTGCTGTGGTCTGCTACCACCGCCGCTCTCTGTCTCTCCCTTCTATCTCCCTCTCCACAGCTCCTCGTCGGTCGCCGCCAATGGCAAACAGGACCGCCTCCATCTCCTCTACCTCCTGCCGGAAGCCACACTAGACTTCGTGCCGCCGTTCGCCGTCGCCAGAGCAAGAACGATGAAGCCCTAGCTTTGGCCGCCTCCGCTCAATCCCCAAAATCCATCGCCGTTGTCGTCTATCTCTCAAAATTGAGGTGACCATCGCCTTCTCCATGCCAGACTCCTCCTTTCCCCACTTCTTTCCCAGCGAGATCGCCACCTGACCACGCCAGCGCCACCCTGCGCCGCCGTGCCCTGTTCGGCCGCCCGGTGCCAGCCTGCCTCGGCTCCTCCCAGCCAGAGCCACCGCCACCACTGGATCCCCCTCAGTCCCCTGATGCTCTCTGACCCCTACGCCCCTATTGGAGTTCGCCGGAGCCGCCGCCACCATGAGCGCCGCTGCCACCAGCTTCTGCTCGCTGCCGTGTGCCTCACCGCCGGCTCTTCCACCGCCACTGACTTCGGGAATGGGGTCGCCATGACCCCAGGACCCCAAAACTGGCGCCCCCTTGTTGGGAACCGGCCTCCTCCGCTGCCGGCACCTCTGACACTAGCCGGCTCCTATAAGCAAAGAGAGAGAGAAATGAAAATCCTAATTTCCTATTGAAAAATAATTCAGAAAACGCTCTATTCACTGTTTCAACTGGTTTATTACTCTTTTGCCCTCAAAATCAAAATCCGAGACCTATTTCCAACTCCTTGAATTATTCCGAATCCATCCGTGCCAGTTTCGTCGTGATCCGAGCATCTGTTGACGAAACCCTAATTTTGGCTCTAGGGTTTCCACTCGACGCGACTTTGAAAAAATCCTAATTTCTTTCATAATTCCTCTTTTAATATTTGTGCACTTTCTGAATTTTTAGCATTTATTTGGAGTTATTCGCTCATTTATTTTATTTGTGTATCGATAGATTCCGTCGCAGCAGATCCAATCGAGGAGTCCGAGTTCGCAGCTGACGCATACGCCTACGCAGTCGTAGGAGGAGACGATTGGTACGACTATGCCGATCCTGAAGGCAAGTCATGCATCCTTTGAACAATAATTGAACCCGATCTGAAGCTAGATCATATTTTGGGTAGAGTACTACCTTGAAGTACTTAAATATGATGCATGAGTTAATTTTCTAAAGTATTTCGAAATAGATAACACCTTTTATTTGACATTGTTATAAATGTAATGCCATGCCTTGAGTTGAGCCTAATATATATCCTTGATAACTCTAGGTTAATCATGCTTATTATGAACATGTTGAATATTATATGAAATTGCTATTTTACGTGATAGTTTTGGAAGTATATGATATATTTAAAGTTTTAAGGACATAACCCCCTTGTGCCAATATAAGTGACATAGTTAGTGCCCATCCGCACGATCGAGGTATTTGGACCCAGTGTGTACTGCTCCAGTGAATTGAACTTCTGTAGCCTTTCAGTGTATTGGCATTTTAGACTTTAACGTGTGTAATGGCCACTGAGTGATATAAGATTATTTGTTTATATGAGTGTGGGTGCTATGGTGCCCTTTGCGGTCTTTGAGGATTGCGTGTTCCTCCTAGTCGTGCAATACTGGGTGGACGAGTCATCGGGTTGGTGCACACCCTGGCGAAGGCCAAGTTGAGGCCAACATACGTCTTGTCCTATAATCTGCTAGGCAAAACAGAGATGAGCTTGGGACAGTACTACACTTTGTTATCTTCAGCCTAGCTAGCAGTGGGTATCGTGCGGGTAAAGCTGGTAACGCTTGCAGAGTCGTTTGGTATTCGAATACGCCATGCTCCCGGTTAATGGAGATATGTTTATGGGTGAATCCAGAGTAATGGCATGAGTAGAATTGTGATAATGGTTTAAATTGAGAGATGACGACATGTAATGTTAAATCCTTTAAAATTAAGTTTGTTTATAAATGGGGATGTTTGTGAACTACTGATAAGGTTTAGAGTTAAATCAGTTCCCTCCTTTGTTATATCCTGCATCACTATATGTTTCCCTGCATGGCTTACGGAGTACTTGTGTACTCAGTCTTGCATATTTTGGGTTCTAGCCATTCAGGGATAAGTTGCAGGTGAAGTCGAGGAAGCCATTGATCTGCTGGATTGGGACGAAGACGAAGGCTTCGAGTTCTAGGTCGACTCTACACTTAGGCTATTCATGTGGTGCAGAGTTACATCTTTTAGTTGTACATGTACGGCCATAGGCCTGTTGTGTGCGTGTGTTGAGTTTGGGTTATACTAGAATCTTGTTGGTTTGTATAATTAATCGAAGTTCTGTTTTTGTATCATTCTATGCATAACTGAATTTCATAGGCGGTTAAGTGTGTTGTGGGACGTTTGGACCCCCTCTGAACGGTCCCCACACATGTGGTTATACTTAATCAAATAGCTAAGTTCTTTTTCTAGTGTAAGTCTCACTGACATGTGGATCCCATTGGTATCTTTATTTTTTATTTTTGCTTCTGGTGTCACGTAAGCATCATGTCAGATGGAGATCAGATCAATCGTGCCACGTAGGCGCCACGTCAATGAAAACCACCCTCAAAACCGCCGAGGGAGTCAATTTGCACCAGTTTTAATAGTTAAGAGGGTAGATATACCCGGTTTTGTGATTAGAGGACATGAATCAGATTTGGACCATAGTTGAGGAAGTCAAAGTATACTTTTTCCTTTTATTTTTCTAGTTCCATAGGCCCAACATTCGTAGCTGTGAACCACTTTGAACCCATCCGGGCCCAAACTTGGCCTGTTTAGTGCAGTTTTGGGCCTAATTAATGACAAGTTGTCGAGTCTGTGGTGTACATTGGGCCGAGTTGTTGTCCATTTTGCTGACTGTGGGGGTTTAATTTATACTCCCTCTATTTTTAAATATATGACAGAATTGTCTTTTAAACATAAGGTTTGACTATTTATCTTATTTATTAAAAATATAAATTATTTTTAAAATATATTTGGAGTTATTTTTGAACATAACGTGGGAGGCGAGGCGCGCGGGGTGCACTGGCGTGCTGGCTCCTGCTCAATGTAATCAGCTTGGCACGAGATGCTCCCTCCTAGCCATGACCAAGAGGCATTTTCGTCCCTACGCCGTGTAAGAAAGGGAAAAAAATCACCTAGAGAGGAGAAAATGCGTTCTAGCGTGTTGCTCTTGTTTGGGAGTGGCATTTTAGCAACTCTCAATTACAGGATGACATTGTGGTGAAACCCGTTTTTAATGATGTCATAAATAAGGGAGTATAACAGTAAAATGGTTTTGTGCGTGCATAAATATTTCCACACATAAAAAAGTAGAACAATAATTAGATAAAAAGAAAAGGGACAATTGCGCCTTTATCTGTTTTTAACCCAATTGTGATTCTACCTCTACCTACTTCATTCTGTTAAATGATGTTTGTGTCCGCCCCTGTTACGTTAAGATGACTTAATAGTGAGTGTTAAAATTCATATATGCCCTTACAGATTTACCAATATTTTTCTGAGGACTTTATGATTTTACCTCTATTTTAAATCAAGCATTTTGATATGAATTTGGCCCCTGTTTTAACATGATTTTTCACTTATTCAGTTAAAAAAAAAGGCAAGCACATGCTTGATATGTTTTTCCCCTTTATTTTGACATGAATTTAAGCACCATTAACTCCTGTTAATGGAATGGGGACAATCGCAAACTTCAGTTAAAAAATAAGGGTAAAACAACAAAGTTAAAAAAAGAGAGTTGAAAATAGAGATAAAAACACAAATGCCCCATAAGAAAATGACCATCTGTACTTGAATTATGTTTAAAAAACAATTATTCAAGGAATTATTAGATATAATTTCTAATAAAGTTCTGAACTAATCTACGTAATATTAAATTATTAATACCCTATACACAAATTAACGACTTACTTATCTTAATTCATTAAAATAATAAATCACGCTGACTGAGCATATGCTTATTACGCTGGCTGTTAAAATATACTGGCAGTGTTATATAGCATGCAGTGCGCTACGTATTATGCACCGCGCCATCAGAGCATCCTCACGTTTTTCGTTTTTTCGGTGCACCCTCCTGTTCGGTCGTTTTCTTTCCGCGTTTTCCGTTTTATCGTTACACCCTCCTCTCTCGATCCCCAGCTATGTTCTTTTCTTTTAGACTCATGTCTGCCTCTCGGGATAAAAAGAATTAGTGGGCTTTTTGGGCTCGGCTGCCTCTCGGGGTAAAAGAATACCACCATCTCATGCCCCTCCTGTAATCATCTTGGCTCAAAAACTCCCATGTTTCAGACTAAAAAAATTCACGAACTAATCATCTGACCAGAAAAATTATACTTACCAGGCATAATAATTTATTTACTCCTTTAAGTAGTCAGGTATCTCACTTGCCCGTAATAATAACTAGTTCTCAAGCACTTATTCTCTCGCCATAGGCAATAAGATGAAAAAGTTGATGATAGTAATATATTTATCATACGAAACATACCCTGAACTATGTGAAAATAAAAAATTACACACATATTTATAAAGAACACAAATTCGTTTAGCAAGCTGCTGGCCCCGGCCTACACTCCAGATGAGGACATGAGGTAGTTAATCTCCAGCCGGCCACCTCGCTGTCGGCAGCACCGAATCCTGCACGTCGTTGTCCCTGTCTACCTCAGCTATTGCAGTAGTAGAGAGAGGGAGGAAGAGACTGGGGCCCTACGGCTCATGACAAATGCACGACGGCAGCAATGGCGGCTTGTGCCAACTACCGGCTCCTACACTCTGCCAGTGCCTGTCCCACATTTTCGGCCTCCCAGAACACGGGAGAAGAGAGGCGAAGAGGGGAGAGGGGGTCGACGTCGCTAGGTCTAGCGGGCGCTGACATCATTCTTCTCCCCCGTGGTGAGCAGGTGGTGGATCCCCTCCCATTCTCCACTTTGGCTACAGCACTAGCTCGATCCGTTGCCGGTGAGGGAGGCGGAGAGGACAGACTCCGTGCCATCAGATCCGTCGACCTAGTTTCTCCCCAGCATTGGAACGAGCGGCCACAATACTCGCTGCTGCCAGATCCGGCGGCTCCCACGCACAGGATTGACCGGCCCCGTCGTCATCACCGCCTGATCTCAGAGCTGTGGAGCATGCCATCTCCTCCCAGAGCACGCCGTCCTTCTCGGTAGCCGAGGGACCAGTAGAAAGAGTTGGGCTGGTGCTTCTTAGGCTCATCGGAGAGGCGGCGGCGAGAGATGGCATGAGGAAAGGCACCAGCCACCTCGCTATCATCAGATGTGCTCGGTTGCAACCACTGAGAGGAGGGACTTGATGCCGTCGTTGGGAACGCCTTCTCCCTCAATGTCGCTGCTACAAACTAGCTACTTGCTTGATGGCGATGAAGACGGCCTCCTCCATCGCTACCGGCAAATCCCCACAAGATGGCTACGGGAATGGCCTCCTCTTGCTTAATCTGGATAAAACGGAGTGGGGAACAGAAAAATATGGGGGGTGGATGGTTTCTTAGCGGTAAAAAACTATATAAATAAGCAAGGATGTAATAGCTAGTAAAAAGATTATTATGTTCTAGGATTTCTTCGATCGATGTGCTGATATTAATAGGGACATATGTGACGTCTTATATAGTTATACAATACACTTACGTGTTAGGTATTAGTTCCTTTATTTTAAAATATATAATATATAGGAACTCGCCATTTTGGAACAAAATGAGTAGTTTTCTAACTCTACTGCATTTTAAGGTGCCAAATTAAACCATTTCAGGAAGCTCTGCGAACCCGAAACCGCCTCCTGCTGCTTCGCTCCCGCGCCGCCAACACGAGAGCTTGCATTGCATTGCATCGCAGCCAGGGCGCGGAGGGGGCTAGGGTTTTACCTCTCGGCGGCGGCGGCATGGGCTACCACCACCTCCTCCTCTCACCGCCGCTGCTGCCGCCGCACCCGCCGCGCCTCTCGCTCGTCGCGCCCCGCCGACCCCGCGCGGGACGTGTGGCCGTATCCGCCGCCGTCGGCTCGGCTGGCCCTGCCTGCTCCCCGTCGGTTCTGGCGGCCGGGAGGAGGGCCGTGCTCCTGGTGGGCGTCTCGGTGCTCCCTCTCCTCCGCCTACGTGATGCTGCCGCGGCGGCGGCGGCGGCGGCGCGGCCGTCGACGACGGTCGATCTCGTCACTGGTGAGTACTACTGGGTAGCGTTCTGCTCTTGTGCGAGGAGTGCGTGCGAGAAATTTAGGTTGAAATGGGATTCAAATGTTGAAGGCCTCGTAGATTTTTGGAATTAGGGTGGCGTGGTTAGTAGTGGTACCTTGTCTGCTCATCGCGCCGATTTCTTATTATGAGTGCCAGGACAAGAGAGCCATTGGTCAAATTGCCTCCTCTGGGCCGTTGTGGAGAATTACTCTAAGATAGACTTTGAAGTAGGACGGTGGAATCATCGCTTCAGGGGAAGTAGGCAGCGGCCAGCTAGATCAGCTTGCAGGAAACTTGGTTATACCAAAGCTAATTACCACATCAGAAGATAGTCAGGATGAAGAAGAAACAATGGAAGGGGAAAAATAGAAACTAGCTGGCAGCAGGAGCAGGGCTAAAGTTAAAGAAGCGACGAAGCTGTGGAAGTTGAACAAGAAAACATGCGTGGATATTGGGCAATAAAGGCAGCAGAAATGGGAAATAGAGAAACAGAGCATGCATGTCAACAATTGAGGACACATGAGCCAATAGTTTTTGGATAATCCCCACGCTTGTTCAAGGGAGCACGGGTGATGAGATGCTCAGTTCAATAGCAGAAGAGTAATCCTTGATGAGGTGGCCAGATGCACCCATCTGAGTTGCAATGACCAATCAAAGAAGGCCACATCAGACTGAATCATCGTTGCAACAGATCAGATCAACAGGCGTTTCAGTGTAGAGACTTGATACTGTAACTTGGGGAAACAACTGCTCTTCCTGTTCTAAGACTGCCCATAATGGCAGAATAATTCCAGTTCTGAAATTTGGGCGTTTGGCTAATTGTTGTGGTCAGTTTGTGTGATGAACGAGTAGTTGGTAGGCACTCTGGTGACCAGGATTCACATATTGTGGTAGCAGTGTGATTTGGAGAGAATTGAGGTAAAGCTAGATAAGGGAACTCCAAGGATTATTTGATGCCTCTGTTGTTCCAATTGTTCTCCATCAACCCCACCCAACAAGACAATGCCCCTATGGCCACACAGCACACACACTAGATGCACACCTGACCCGATTGACAACTTACTCCAGTATTTAGTTGTATGCGAGAACTGACCTGTTCCATAACCTATTGAAATCATTCTTTGCCTCAGTGACACACTTCTGATCGTGCACATATGTGACATTCTGTTCTTCTTCTTGCATTTGTGTTAACTTTACCATTCAAGTTGTTCACGTTACACCTTGTGATGAACTGACACATGACAAATTGGTTACACTGTTTTTGCAGATAGAATGGACATTGTGAAGATTGAGGAAACTAAGCCTGAAGAACCTTCGGCTGAAGAATCTCAGGCTGAGACGAAAGGACCACCTTCAGTGAATCCACTTGCAGGTCTTCTGAATGCAATTGCAGTTATTGCTTCTGGTGTTCTTGCTGGACTTTTTGGTGCTTCTCAACGGGAAAAAAAGGCGTTGCAATTGACCATCTCAACTGTATGCCATCTACCATCCTTTCAATCAGCATATCTTAAATTAGAGTTATTTTACTTATGCTATATTAGCTATTATTTGTCACCCCAGACTCGTATGTACATAGAGATGTTTTGTGCACCATCATGTTACCTTGAGATATCACTATGCTGCATACACAAGATAGCATCCATTTCTTCAATTACAAATTTGGACACCTTCAGACCACTCTTCATTTGTTTTATTTAGTTTGCCCTAGCACATGGAGGTATAGTAATTATGATGCTAACTCGATAGAAAGTATCCATAGTTGAAATTTGGCTGAGTTTTTTTTGTTATCTTTCAATAGAAAATTGTGCTAATTTTCAGGTGTTCTGATAATAGTCTTGATCAAACATACGATCATGTGTTAATTTGCTAATTCATTGTCCTTCACTGCAGAGCATAATAGCATGCTCCTAGTTCTTTCACACTGATGTTCCTGGATGCCTATTACCTGCCAATGTTCAACTTCAATTTTGTATAGCATGGTAATAGTGTAGGATAAATCAGTATGAACTATGAACCTTATGAAAGAGTATCAGCATGACTCTTACATAGTCGATGAATTAATATAGACTGCAGATATACTAGGAGGGCCTTCATTTATTCAGATTGTGTCAAAATCATATTGGAATATATATATATATATATATATATATATATATATATATATATATATATACACACATATATATATATATATACACACATATATATATACATATATACATACATATATACATATATAGGAAAATGGTTCTATACTCCTAGGAGTATGTATATATATATCAACAGGAATTGGATTTTGGAAAAATATTTTCCCTAATTAATAAGTTTAATGTTATGTTTGCCCAGATGGAGATCAAGTTAGCTGAAAATGAGGCAGCAACGTCTATGCTTAGGGAAAGCTATGAGAAA
This sequence comes from Oryza meyeriana var. granulata, assembly GCA_003991445.1. NCBI lineage: Eukaryota > Viridiplantae > Streptophyta > Magnoliopsida > Poales > Poaceae > Oryza > Oryza meyeriana. Next base: position 224,906 of record RYFJ01000963.1, read on the forward strand.
CAGATATGGAATGAACAAGCAGAACAAAAGAAGCAGGCTAGGATGTTCCAGGAGAAGGAAGCCTCCCTTATGGACCAGTTGACTTTGACTAAGAGAACCGTAACATCTTTAAACGAGGAAGTGAGAAGGGAGAAAGAACTAGTTGAGCAGCTTAAACATGAGATATGTCGACTTAAGAGTAGCATTACACAAGCAGAAGAAGACAATCATGTATTTGAAGGAAAATTGAGAGAGAAGTTGGAAACACTTGACATTTTACAGGACAAGGTAAATCTGCTCAGCCAGGAGGTGAATGCCAAGGAGGAATCCCTCAAGGAACTAAGCTCAGCACTTTCTTCCAAGGAAGAAGACTATCAGAAGCTGCAGTTGATTTACAATGACACCAAAGCAAGCCTAGAACATGCAAATTCTAAAATAGAGCAACTGGAGGAGGATTATTCTGCAACTAAAGATGATCTAAACTCAAAGATGTCTTCAATTGATTCATTGAACAAGGAAGTCCAAACATTATACACTTCAAAAAGTGGAGCAGAAGAAAAATTAAGGGAACTAATGAAACAGTATGCAGACCTTGCAGCCGCTTCTGAGATGAGGGCATCTCGTGATTCTGAACTACTGTTTGAGAAAGATAATCTTCTCAACCAGCTTGAAGATAAACTTTCTGCTGCATTAAGTGACGCTAGTAAAAACAAAACTATAATTGCTGAGCTGAACAGTGAATTGGATACCAACAGAACAATGCTAGATAATGAGGCTGAAGCTCATAAAAAATTATCAGAACTTGTTCAGTCCGCTGAAGGGGCACTAACAGATTCCAGAAACAAGGTGTTCAATCTCTCCGAAGAGCTTAATAAAGTAAAAATAACAAACCAGCAATTGATAACCCAGATTTCAAAGTTGACAGACGAGTCCAATACAGCGAAACAGGTTTTGACTAACAAAATAGCAGAGGCAGAAGCAGTTTCTAAAGTTCTTTCAGATGAGCTGGCATCAGTGAGGGATATACTTCAGAAGACACAAGAAAAACTTGATGTCACTTCTAATCAATTAGTGTCTACTATGGAAGCACGTGAGGACCTTAATAAAGAACTGCTGGATGCATATAAGAAGTTAGAGTCTGCAACAGATGAGCTTGTTAGAGAACATAAAATTAACGCTACTCTAAATAGGGAGCTTGAGGCATTGGTGGAACAATCGATTGCAGAATCTGAAGCACGACGAGCTCTACAAGCAGATCTTGATGAGGTGACTAATTCACAAAAAGAGGTGGATGAGAGTACACAGTTCCTGTCTGAGAGGCTGGATAGTGCAAATTCTAGAATTTCTTCTATTGAAGAAGAGAAAGAGATGCTTTCAGAAGCTCTTGATCAAGAAAAGAGAAGTACAATGGAAGCTTGGAAAGATATGGAGGACGCTCAGAATCTTATAAAAATGCTTGGAACGGAGAGAGAGAATTTCGAAATGAGGTCTAAAAAACTTGAAGAGGAATTGGCCACGGCAAAAGGTGAGATATTGAGACTGAGGCGGCAGTTTAGTGCAAGTGGGTCTCAGAAATCAGAACTTCCGGAAACAAGTGTGGCATCAAATTCCAGTCAACCTGAGCAACATGTGAATGATCCTGTTCAGAATACCAATAATACCGGTGCTGGAGATACTCGTTCTCCTACCAGGATTTATAGGAGAAGAAAAACCAAACGGGCTGCATGAGCTTTGTAAGAACACCGCAAGTAGAATCACCATCCTTGCATTCCTCGGGTTAGTCACCTTAGAAGAATATTGTTTGAAACTTTGAACTTTCCGGTGGTAGATCAAGAAACATTCTTGCACTGATGTCACCTACTCTCTAGTTGTTCCCGACTCTTCTGTTGTCTCTAGAGAAACCATTGTTGACGTGTAGTTCCTTGTGTTATGTGAGTTCTGAGGAAGTTTTGAATGTAGTATGTTACTCTCTGTACATATGTGTTGTTGAGCTTCTTAATATGATTGTTCACTGATAAGTCCTGTTACCGAGTCTATGCTGAATATACTCTCCTAATTAACCGCTACACGACTAAACGTTGCAAGAAAAGAAATTGATTCCTCCAAGCTAGGTATTATTTAGAGCAAACACAACCAGCCTACTTATAAGCCTACATAAACACACTATAAGACTTGTCACGTTAGATTTGTGGTGAGTTAGACGAGAGATAAGGTTAGGACCTACAATTTACCCACCAATGCTTTCAAACCGCTGAAACACCGTAGCCTTTTGAGAAGGGTTGCAAAGAGAGAGGACAAGAGAGAAGAAGATCCACTCCTTCCTCGTATCAGGAAGGACGCAGCACCAGAGCATCGCCGTTAGTATTGCATTATGTATTACTTTTCTTCTATCAAATCAATGAAATGAAGCAGAATCCCTGCCCGTAGTTTCAAAAGAACTCGTCAAATTGCCTCATTGGATCGACAGCGCTACAGCAAAATGGAAAGGCACAATCATCATTCCGCATAGCAAGCAGCAGATCAATGGCCCATACAATTGGATCATGTCATGATGCTGAACCTACGCATGCAAGTATCTGTATCTCCAAACTTTGAGCACCCATGTCCATATTGCTGGTGTTGTCCTGAGACTTGAGCATTGCACTGCATACATACCGTTGGGGTCATTGTGGTGGGGCATCAGTTATTTGGCCACTGTTGGTTGGAACCACATCAGCTTGACCTGACCACAAATTCAGTGACTTTCAGTTGGTTTAGCATGACCGCATGAGTGGCATCTCATAGTTGGACATATTATGGGTGTGCATCAAAATAAGAACCAAGTTTATCAGAGAAGGATAAATGATAGAAAAAATTAAACAACAAAATTTTTTAGCGAAAATAAAAGAAACCTCTTATCTAGATGAAGTTACGATGCACTGTCGTATATAGCCGTCTGATTGGCTACCTGCCGCCGGTCGATCACAGTGCTGTCGGTGCTCCGACCGCCTTAATGCTACAGATCTAACCGTCCATAAAGAAAGAACACAACTCGATGAAACTATTAAAAGTAAATCAACTTTATTGCATCAAAATGTGTCTCCAAAGTGCATACAAAGCACTCTTCTCTTTCAAAATTAAACCCTAGTTTTTCTCTCTTCTAAAAGTTATGACTCTAAGCTCTCAACCATTTATTTATTTATACATTAAACCTTCTACACAAAGTAGAAGTAGAACTCCTAATCCTACTAAGACTTCACTCCTAATCCAAGTAGAACTCAAACTTTTCAATCTTGAACTCTTATCCAAAATAAACTCCTCTTACGTACACAATTTCTCTTATATGTCATATGGAATCTTCTCCTCCACGTGCATTGATCTCTAGCTTTTAGTATCCCGCATGATCTCCCGATCATCTGGAGATTAACTTCTCCTAAGTTGGCTCTCGATCCATCACCGGCAATACTCCTAAAGCCTTAAGACTCACATACATATGCAAAAACAAAGAAAACATATCCGAGCATAAGTTCTTTCTCAATTTGACTCGCATTAGCCACACACTCACACCAACATCGACTTATATTTTTTAACAAATACTTATTAAATAAATCATTTGCAAAGCCAATTGTTCATCACAAAATATTAATTATGATAATGATTTTATAGTCTCCCTCTTGATAAACACATTGGCAACATCTCTACAATGCAAATTGATATTTTTGAAAAATAAAAATCAAGAAGTGTCAATTAAATACTAATGGCTCAAAAATCATAAAAATGAAACAAAAAACTCTCTCCCTTTTTAAAAGAAAGAATTTCTCCCCTATATTCGTAATAAAAGTATAAAATTGACTATTTTTAAGAATCGATCAGCTCGTCAAAACTTTTAAATTCTCCCCTTTTCTAAAATAGCCCCCTTTTCTTTGAGCATGTATTTTGTATATTTCTCTCTCTTTGATAATGATTTCATCAAGAATTTTAAAAGAGAAAATATAAACCATGAAAGCACAAATACAATGAATATAAAATATTTATCAATTCTCCTTTTTCTAAATTTTTTCACCCCGACTGAATTCAATCAATTCATACATCACTAGACAGGTTTGGCCATTGTTGCAGGTTCTGCAGCTAGCTTAGGCACTGTTTGGAACTATGGATTGAGGGAAAATTTTCCCTTATTTTTCATAAGCACGCTTTTTGAATGGCTAAATGGTGTGTTTTTTATAAAAATTTTCTATATAAAAGTTGCTTAAGAAATTAAATTAATCCATTTTCAAGTTTAAATAATTAAAACTCAATTAATCATACGTTAATGGCTTATCTCATTTTACGTGCGCCAAAACTTTGCCCACCTTCCCTCACAAAGAACGGTGCCTTAGCTAGCTCCTGGCTGGTCACAGTTCCAACAGCCATTGCCCAACCAACTTACTCTCTTCCTCTTATAATATAAGAAATTTTATCTACTACTCTCTCCGTCCCAAAATATAGAAATCTAGGACTGGATGGGATATTTCCTAGTTGTCCAGATTCATTGTACTAGGAAATATCCTATCCAGTCCTAGGTTTCTATATTTTGGGACGGAGGGAGTAGTTTATTTCATAATATAAGAGATTTTATGATTCTAAGATAATACTTTATTTCTCACCTACCAATTTTTGTAGTATTAGTTTATTCTATAACTATTAACTTTTATACTAATTTATTTCTTACATACCATCTTTTGTACTAGTTTACTATCATCTTTTTTTATTATGATTTATCGTTTTGATACTTTTTTAATTTTTGTAAAAAAATAACATAATCCTTTATATTATAGGATATAGGATAGAGGGAGTAGTATCAGGCAAATATGTTTCCTGGCCAGCCGGATTCAGTTCATGAACACAAGTAAATATATGGCCGGCATTATTCCATGTGACTGCCTTAATAACCTGAACAGCGGTATGGAGTTTTACTGCATTCACGGAGTGGCTTTCTTGCCTGTCTCAGTGTCTCCTGGTTTGGGACTCTCAGCTGCATCCATCTCAGGTTAATTTGGAGCTTGCAAGCGGTCATTGACACGTGGATCCCACTATAAATCGCATTCGCCATATCTGTCGACGAGTCACTGACATGTAGGCCTGCCTTTTTATGCTAGCAACCCAGGCCCCGGCCGTTGTTAGCTGGAAATTAGTGGTCGTTAGCACTTGTCATGGCATGATGGCCGCAGGTGAATGTGATCAGATCACGTTGACACCCAGAAGAAGAAAGAGTGGGACAGTTGCTTCTTCTATTTCCACTCAAAATGTACACTTTCTATATTGTTACTACTCACGGCTCCTTTGAAACACGGATATTTCATACGATTTTCATAGAAAACAGTTTATATCTTCAAAATTCATGTGAACAATAATGTAGGAGCAAAAAAAAAAAGAAAATCACCAGAACTTCCTTTGAAACCTAAGGATTTTTGTAGTATTGTTTTCGTAAAATTTTATTCAATTCAGTTTCCACATAAATCAAGAAAATTCCCACGTTTAAAATTTTAAAGGAAATGAAAGAGAATTGGTATATATGGTTCCTCCTTTGAAATACAAGGATTTTACAGTATATCCAGTTTCCACATAAATCAAGAAAATTCGTACGTTTAAAATTTTGAGGGAAGGAAAAGAGGAATTGCATACATATGGTATACTTTTCTTTTGCAGTTTCGATTAATGTCAACTGGAAACAACCAACATGTGTAACGTACGTAAAGACAGGGAAATGACAACTTTTTGTACGTTCGACGATATTGATACGATCCTGATCGTTAGATGACGCGTGTAATTTACTTTGTTTTAAGCATATTGATTGCTTTTGGGCATTTCACGTGTCACTACGTTCCTTTTCTCTTCATGCCCTCCAGCTGCAATCAACTGCAACAAAAAGGCTATACGCTCCTAGTACTGGTATTGCATTTTATCCTGTTGAAGTTGACGATAATTAGATTCTTTTCCACGGGTACTCTCAGTCACTACGTTTTTAAACAACTCTAATTATAGATCTGGACGTTGCAACGGTTTTATTCAGTTTAGTGGAAGGATTTATACTGTGTGTTGTTTAGTTTTTTATACCATGGTTTGTTTTTTTGAGAAATAGGTTTTTAAACTAGATAGTTTTAATGAGAGAAAAGAGGTTTCATGTAGAACTAAGGAGGTCGACTCTCTCCTTTAGTAGCAGAGATATGACTTAGGGTTTATTTGGCACAGCTTCAGCTTCTAGATCCGTCCTTGATCAAGTTGGAGCTGTGCCAAACGGTTTAGATCCACAAAAATTTGGAGCGAAGCAGTCTAGATCGATCCAAAAATTTGTACAGGCATGGTGGAGCGGCATCCCGGTGGCTCCATAACTTTAATTCCAACCGTTTTACAGAAGTACTCATAGATTTATAGTGAAATTATTCGCAAATGCCACCGCACTACCCCTTCCCACCCCCCTTTCTCCTTGTATTGAACAGATCTCGCGAACCTCGTCACTGCACTCGCGAACAGGAGTAGGCGCTCGACGGCCCACAGAAGCTCGACCGCACAGGGGGAGCACGGGCGATGGCGGTGGCGCACCGGTCCCTCTTCCCAGGCGGCAACGCACCGGCTGGCCGTTCCCATCCCTTCCTCCTCGGTCTCTTCCCAATGCGGCGGTGCGCAAGGCGACGGTGGGCAGCTAGGGTCCTAAGAAGGTGATTTTTGGACAAACCCTAAAATTTCCCCTACATCTTCTCTTCGCTTGTTCCTAATTTCTGTGGGAATGGAAGCTTTATTTTGATTGATTGATTGTGATTTTGCAACGAACAAATGGGAAAAATACAGATCTGAATTATCACCCTTGAGGCTACTATAAACTTACTAAACCTTGTGAATGTGATTGTTTTACATGTGAATGTGATGGTTAATTTAGTTAATTAATTAGAACCCCAACCAATACCAATGATTTACATCGATGTTCATGTATATGATGTTGCTGTAGTAGAAAAATGCAGCTCACAATCGCCTTATAATCATATGTTCATATGTATGATGTTCATATGTACATGTGTATGATGTAAACAACAAGAAAACACAAGGGTAGTATGGTCCATCCTCCTCCCTCCTCTATTTCAGGATTTCTAGAGCTGATCAAACTAGCCAACTACTTTTCATATCATCTCCAGATTCTATAGGAGCTAGCTCTGGCTGGAGCTGGAGTTAGTAGTTAGGAGTTAGGAGCTAGAACCCTGCCAAACAGAGCCTTACTAATATTTGACTGTATGTAGTTAGTTTTCTAATATGAAAAATCAATAACTAAACATGTACTCCTTTTGTTTCAAAATATAGGTATATTAGTATTTAAAATTTATTATAAAATACAACTACATCTTCACCTACTTTCTCATCTCAATTAATCATAACATTTTTTATTTAATTTTACTTCTCTTCTTAATCCCTTAAAAAAATCTAAAAACAATTATATTTTAAAACATAAGAGTATATCAGACTGTCTCATATCTTACGATAGAGTACAACTGCATGTAACTGCAGTTACAACTTTTCTCATGGATTTTAACTCTATTCGATCGCAAACGAGCGAACACCAGCAAAAGAAAAAGAAATGGAAATCCATTAAGGAAGAATCTCAAATCTGAAACGTAGAAATGCAAGCCTTGATTTTGACGATGGATAGAGAAAAGGCACATAAAACAACACCGACAATCTCACCCTGAAGGTGCAGGCGATTAAGCCGAGAGACTGGTCCAACCAGTGAGGAGACTGGACCATTGGGCCCACACATGCTAGAAGGTTAGAAGCATTTCTCAACCATGGCAGAAACTTTAATCATTCCATTACTTACTTGATTACCCAGGATTATCATCTTGAGATGATAATGGTAAGATTATTTTGGGTTTCAGTAATGGTAAGATGGGGATAATTCTATTATGAGCTCAACAGTCAACTGTCCTTTCCAAATGTTGGGCATATGCTTCACTGCTTGACCGACAAAAATTAAGATGAATGGTTTGCAGCACTGTATCCAACCGACAAGCTTGTTTACCTCGTCATAATTCCAAATTTATTGGTTGAACAGCATTGTACTATGTGAGTAACAGTGTGGATTTATCACTAGATCAGTCTATGCATGCGGGGCTCTCTTTAGGCAAGAATAGCTATTCACCCACGTTTCTTCAGCAGATTCTTTTACTGTTTAATTCGTCAGCTGAATTGTTTATGGTTATTCACCCACGTTTCTTAACCAATTTATTTTGGTATTTAATTTGTTGGACGATTGTTTAGCCAACAAGAATAAAGATCATGTGGGTCTTGCAGAACGTTCTCTCCGGCTCTCAATTTTTTATGGCGTCTAGGCTCCATATTTTATATTAGGGTGGTTTATGATATTTTTTTATTACACGGAAGATGATATATGCACCATACTCATGCACCTATAAATGCATCATCTAACATACGTTTAAAGAGACGGAACCAGCATCAAAATCTCTAACTTTACTAAATTCGTATTGAAAGCACATCCATATATACATAATATTCATGAACACCAGGTTGTTTATTATATAAGAGTTTGTGATGTTTATTAGAAGAGTTTGCCATAAGAATAAATGCATTTTCTATTGCGATGGCAAGAATAAATACTACTCTCGTTTATGTCGTCTCTCCTCTATGAATTACTCTCTTCAGTCATAAATATTTGAATTTTAAAACAAGAATTAAACCTTGAAACTATTTGTGCCATAGCAATAGTAAAAGAAGTTTACTTTTACAAATAAATATAGTTTTGCTATTAATCAATCGCCTAAAAATTTGGAATCGATCAATTGATCTAGCCCTAGTCGTTGGATCACAGTCCAACCACCTGGGCGTCGCGTTCAACCTTAGACCAGGGGAGGGAGGAAGCAGGGAGAAGAAAGGAGAGGCAGGGAGGTGGCGAACTGACCGGTGATGGTTACCCCCGAACTCCAACAGGGAATCTACGAATTACGGTTTCGGTGTTGGAGGCTGTAGGAGGCGTGGGGGACGGTGCGGGCGGCTTTAGAGGGATGGCCGGGGTGGTGGAAGACCGGTGGTGGTGGTGGAGGCGGGCAGGCGGTGAGGTGCCGGCTATAGCAGCGTCGGAGCCACGGGGATGAAGGAGGGCAGTGGGCCAGCGTCGGAGACGGGGACATCAGATCTGTAGCGATTAGGAGGCGGGGGCAGCGGAGACAGCGGTGATGTCTCGGCAGCGTGAGCTGTCGGAGACGAGGAAGAACGACGGGGCAGGGGCATGTTGCCACCTGGATTGGAAAGGAGTAGAGCAAAGGGGCAGGCGGGGGAGAAAGGAGGCCGGTCGGAAGGGGGCTGGCCGGCGCTGTTGGCGGCTTCCGGCGCCAGCAAACTAGGTGGATGGCACGCTGGGGCAGGGCGACGGCGGCGGAGGCGTGCTCAATCTGGCCACGAGCCCCTTGCAGGGAGAAGATAGCGATAGGGATGGAGTTACTGTACATGCACGATCCTCGATATAATTCTAGCCGTCCAAAAAATTGATTGCAAGTCCCAGATAAATAACCGGAGAGTTTATTTTTGAAATTTAAAGGGTAGAAGATAATAAAAATTGTACAGATGCCTGGTCTTTTCCTAGTCTGTTCTAAACGAGATATTACTAGATTCGAAGTGTAGCATTAATTGTATATTGCCAACATTTGTGATACTCTGCCTTTTTTCCATAACAAATACTCTGCCTTTACCTCTTCTTTTCCTCTTGTCACGCATGCAGGTTGACTGCAAATTAATATTCTTCACTTTAGCTTTGTGACTTTGTCTCTTTAACCTTTTCTGTCACTCACATGTTGCTTGACTTCAAAGGTTAAAAAAAACTAACAAAAGAAGCTGACCTCTGAAGAAATCTGCAGGCTTAGGTAGTAAAGGCTGGTGATTGTACAGTTGTTCATTTTCATCACCAACACCTTGGAGTGAATCATAGTACTGGGATTCGGCCGAGTTGAGTTAATTGCTGTGCACATCTAATTCTAGTGGTTAATGGCCATAAATAAGAGGGTACAAAAAGTTAATGATGGTGCAAGCCAAGCAGAGCCGGTCAGGTTCAGAAAAACGGTAGTACATGGTTAATGTACGGGTACATTGAATTTTTTGGGATAAAACCCAGAGCCCGTTTGAAGCACAATAATAGTATTTTTTTTCTTGTTTTCTAGGATCAATCTTCACCGATATAATCTATTTAGGCTAAGATCTAATGGTATGAAAATTTCTAATTCTCTCCGATTAATATGTATATTAGGACTCTATAGCGAATACTGTGGCTTCTCTTCACCCTCTTTTAATAATATAATAGATTGAATTACTACTCCATCTTTTTTTAATAACTGATAATTTTAACTTTCTAGTTTAAACTTTAACCATTAATTGCTCTTTAATTGTTAGACCTAAGTGAATAAAAATTTGATTCTTATATTTAGAGCATACCTCACTTTAATAATATGTCATCATTTCTTGTGTTTGTAAATATTCAACAAAAAGACAAGTAGTCAAAGTTCAAAAGTGAATAATGTTCAGTATCAATTATTAAGAAATGAAGAGAGTATTTTAAGTTTATATATGGGAATTTCAAAATTCATGGGTTTCAATCTTGACTTAGGTGGCGTTTGAATTGACTTATTGTGCTGGTTTATAAACCGCATGTAAAACGAAGAACATCATTAGCGCGTGATTAATTAAGTATTAACTATTAGAAACTTGAAAAATGAATCTATTTGATTTTTTAGAAATACTTCATATAGAAAATTTTTACACAAAATACACCGTTTAGTAGTTCAGAAAGCGTGCTTACGGGAAATGAGAAAATAAGCCGGGCTTATAAGTGCTGCCGAACGGGGCGTTAATCAGCATAAGGTGCCTTGAATTTTTAACTTAAGAGTAAAAGTTAAAGTGCCTTTGAATTTTAACTTAGTAAAATTGAAAAGCAAACAAACAGGTAGAGTTGGCAGCTGTTGTAGTGCCGTATACGCAAAAAATTGCATAGCAGCATGTGAGCATTGTTGTCTTATGACGTTAATAATCGATCATAGTCACGACTGACCATCCATCATAAGCTCAAGTTGATGACACCATCATGGAATATCTACTGCCGAGCACATGAACAAAAGTGCCATCGTGAAGCTTTACTACTACTCGTGTTTAGACGAGGGCAATATTTATTTGTAGGGCATAATTTCTATTTGAAATATACCAAAATTTTGGCATTTCCTGCGTATTTACTCAGTACTTTTATAGGACATTCTGGCACTGAACTAAATATCTAAGCTGATTCTTGTGGCAAAACATCGTATATTTCAGAGATATTAACTTATATATTATTCCTACTTGAGAGGCGGCATCTTCTAGTTAATAGTTTTTTTCTAGATTATGGAGCTACCGAGTATCAGAATCTAGAGTGAGAATTTGAAATGTTTAGAGGAGTTAAAGATTTTTAGAGTAGCTATATTTGCCAGAAGCTTGTCAAACAGGGCCTAAGCACTTATAGGATTCGTGTGCGAGTTTTTCTCTAGGCCCCCTTTGATTTGAAGGAAAAACATAGAAATTTTGTAGAATTTCATTGCTATAGAACCTTTTTCCCTAAATATCCCTTTGAAATAAAAAAATGAATACTATTGAATCTTATAAAATGTCTATGGAATGTCCCATTCCATGTAAGTTTTGAAAAAATTTAATATGAGATCCAAGCTCATAGAAAGTTTCTTTTGAGTCTTTATCTCTCATCAAATACATTTATTTTTCCTGTGTCTAATCAAACAGTCATTTTTGTATTCTTCTTATATTTTACAATCCTTTATTTTGCACTAACATTGCTATCAAAATTCTTTATTTTTTCTATTCCTCCGGTTTCTAAATCCTGCGGTTCAAAAAAGCCTTTTAAGGTGGGATTCAGGAAATAGGGCTTGGATCCTGGGTTTTGACTATTTACACTGTCAGGCCCATGTCCAAAGCGACAAAGCCCAACCCACCACCATATCCACGAACCATCAGCGCCATAATTACCGTCCTGCAATCCGGGGGCAACAGCTTGGGGGACCCCAAGCATTACTGCTTCCCGCCCTGCGCCATAAATCCTCCCTCCTCTGAGCGGCGCCTCCACCCCCGCTGCTACGCGTCCCCCACGACCTGCCCCCCTCCACTACCCCCCACCATCTCCTCTGAGCTGTGCCATAGCTGTACTCCTCTCCCCACTCCACTCCACTCACTCCCACCACCACCGCTTCTTCTCCACTCCAATCCACCTCAAGAACTCCCAAATCCCACCTGCATTGCAGCTCGCATTCGCGCCGACTTGTTTGGTTGTTGATTTCTTGGTTTTTTTTGGGGGGGTTTGGTGGTGGTATGAGAGTGATGCGATGAGGAAGGAGGCGGTCTTGGTGGTGGTGGTGGTGGTGGTGGTGTGCTGGGTCGCCGGCGGCGCTGAGGCGGCGGTGGTTGTGGACCCGGCGTGGCGGTTCCCGAGCGCGCGGCTGCGGGACGCGTACGTGGCGCTGCAGACGTGGAAGCAGACGGCCATCTTCTCCGACCCCAAGAACCTCACCGCCGACTGGGTCGGCCCGGGGGTGTGCGGCTACACCGGCGTGTTCTGTGCGCCGCTTCCCGAGGGCCCCGCGGGGGAGGTCGCCGTGGCCGGGGTGGACCTCAACCACGGCGACATCGCCGGGTACCTCCCGCCGGAGCTCGGGATGCTCGCCGACCTCGCGCTGCTCCACCTCAACTCCAACCGCTTCTGCGGCCTCGTCCCGGCCACCCTCGGCCGCCTCCGCCGCCTCCACGAGCTCGACCTCAGCAACAACCGCTTCGTCGGGGGCTTCCCCGCCGTCGTCCTCGAGCTCCCGGCGCTCAGGTTCCTCGACCTCCGGTACAACGACTTCGAGGGCGCCGTCCCGCCGCAGCTGTTCGACCTCCCGCTCGACGCCATCTTCCTCAACCACAACCGCCTCCGCTTCAAGCTCCCCGACAACTTCGGGAACTCTCCCGTCTCCGTCATCGTCCTCGCCAATAACGACTTCGGCAGCTGCCTCCCGGCGAGCCTCGGCAACATGTCGGCCACGCTCAACGAGATCCTCCTCATCAACAACGGCCTCAACTCCTGCGTCCCGCCCGAGGTCGGGATGCTCCGGGAGGTCACCGTGTTCGACGTCAGCTTCAATTCCCTCGCCGGCCCGCTCCCGCCGGAGGTGGCCGGGATGCGGAAGGTGGAGCAGCTCGACGTCGCGCACAACCGCCTCTTGGGCACCGTGCCGGAGGCGGTGTGCGACCTCCCCCGGCTCAAGAACTTCACCTTCTCCTACAACTACTTCACCGGCGAGCCGCCGTCCTGCGCGCGCGTCGTGCCGGCCGACGGCGACAGCCGGAACTGCCTGCCCAACCGCCCCGCCCAGCGCACGCCGCAGCAGTGCGCCGCGTTCTACACCGGCCCGCCCGTTGACTGCGCCGCGTTCCAGTGCAAACCATTCGTCCCCTCCCCGCCATTGCCGCCACCTCCGCCGCCCGCATACCCTGGCCCATTGCCACCGGTGTACCCCGTCCCATACGCGTCGCCGCCGCCACCTCCGCTTTACCGATGATTCTTTCACAAGACAAGCATTGCCACCTCTACTACCTCCCCCTTCGCCGCCAAGGTGGAAGAGACAGCCGAGCTCGCCCTCACTAGTGTACGTGGTCAATTGTTATGCTTACATTAGTAGAGTTCTTGATTGATGATAGCTACCGGGCGTAAACAAGAGTAAAGTGCCATATATGTCACTAGTTGATTTTGCATTGGTTGGTATCTGTTCTCCGCGTCGTCGTCATCGTCAACCGGCTTGAAATTTTCGCAGTGATGGCGAAAAGGATTGGAGGTAGGTGATGGTGGGAGTTTGCCTTTGCAAGGAGGGAGCAATCTGAGCTTAGATTTATGGCTAATTGCGATAATTGGGTTGTGAATAATAAGCTGTTTGAGAGAGACAGGTTAAGGAGATGAGGAGGATTATTGGTGTGTTGCACTATTATTATTTTGGGTGTATAGAGTGAAGCTTTGATGGTTTCTTCTTCAGTGAAGCTTCAGCTGAGAGCCGGGGATATGTTTTTAGATCAAGATATCTTTCCTAATTAAATTACTTTTGTATCACAGCTACTTACTGTTATTATTTGATTATTATTATGATATTTAGTCTGGATTCTTGGATTTTTTTTTCTCTTCAATTGTCACTCTGTTGTTATGTTCTTCATGAGATCAATCATGATATGTATTGTATTTTCATATTGTTATTCAGATTGGTCCTTTTTCTGCACCTAAAAACTTGTGTTGCCTCCTATCCACTACACCTAGCGTAAATCTCTTTCTGAATTTTTCAGTAATTTCTTGAGTGTTAAACTGTAATGAAGAATTTTTCAGTGCAGCATGAAATTAGCTAGTAGTAAGTACTTCCCATTATGCATCTGAAGCAAGGATGCATGGGAAGCTTGAGGCATGGAGCCACAGATTCTTCCAAGAACATTTTTATTCTCCTGTCATCAGAAGACATGGTCAGGTGCTAATATTCTCCAACCATTTGGTCTCTTCTTCCTGCTCGCCATTTCCCAACTTTTGAGGACGAATTTGGCTAGTCTCTTGATTCATTTGTGAAGAAATCAGTATCACTAACAGCTGGTTTCTTTGTTAAACTAAAAATAATCTCCTTTGCTTAATTTAATTTGGATGTAAGATGAGACCGTTATGCAACTTGTTTTGGCGGTTAAGCAAGCAACTTTTGACGACCTCTTTCTGTTCTGGGATTAAATTACTGGACATGTGGCCGTACCATGGTTGGAAGCAAGCTAATTATGCAGTGGGGTTTACTTATCTCTGACAAAGAATGATTACCTCAAACCTTGGGGTATATCACTAATCTTTTCACTCTTTGTCAAGACCGTTATACGGACCAACTACTTTTATATTGTGACCCCAGCTTTTTGTTGTTTTTCCTCAGAAAAAAAATTCAATTGCCCCAGCTTAACACAAGAACATGGGGATTGGGAGAGAGGAACAAGGGGATAATTAATTTGGACATTTTGGAAAATACATTTGAGCAGATAAAATGACAGAAATTGACTCAAAGAGTATTAGTAAAAAAAAGTGGCATTTGAGCTCCTATCCCCTTCTCCAATTTGCGAGTGTGTTCTTTCGTTATTAAAAAAAATATTAATTGTTCAACGGAGTTCTAGCAAGGCGTTTGATTCAACTTATTACTTCTAGCTTTAAACTCGGTTTTCGTTAGTACGTTTTCCAAAACATAAAACGGTACGTTTTTTTTATAAAAACTTTCTATATGAAAGTATCTTTAAAAAATCAAATAGATCTATTTTTTAAGTTTGTAATAGTTAATACTTAATTAATCACGTGCTAATGATGTTTTTTTGTTTTACATACGGCTTATAAGCCACCATAAAAAACTAAATCAAACACCCTTAAGAGATAGGCACGGGTCACTTTTTTGGCATCTGTTGACCTACTGTATATGAGTGACTTTAATATGGTAAATCTTAGTAGCTTAGATACTAAATTTTATACTAAAAAGTTTGGTACCTCTCGGTATCTCTCTTAAAGACGAGCAAACTTTCTTAATACATATAGTAGCTCAAAAAAAACAATTGAAATTTGTAATACATATTATATATTTGTTTATTTGAGTAGTTCAATAAAAACAATTAAAATTTTTTTATACATATTATATATTTGTTTATTTGGTTGACCTAGGTTGCTGGATCCACAAACACCAAACGGAGTGAGTTACACTCATCTCTAAGCACGACCAGTGGACAAGAAACTGACAAATATTGCTGTTATATGTACATGCTCTAGAAATGGACTATTGCACAACTTTGTCTTAACTAAAATGTGTACACTTCCTCTTGCCGCAGACGCTTTTAGCTAGCAACCTGTTGTGCCAATCATTTATTGATTAATTATGCTTGGGGTACTAGCCATATGTTGAGACTTTTGTATTAGTGAGCATGATCACCATTTGACATTTTCTGGGGGACACTGTTGTTTGTACAACTCCTTTTTTAGTAAGATTGTACTCCCTCCGTCCTAAAATATAAAAAGTTATAGAGCTAGGCACAGGTATTAAGAAAGTTGTTGAAATTAATATAGGGGAATGTTGTGATTGGTTAAGAAAAGAAAATAGGTGAAAAACTTTTACGATAAAAGCTTATGATTAGTTGAAAAGAAAATATAGGTGTAAAAGTTATTATATTTTCGGACAAATTTTGAATGCCAGAAGTTATTATATTTAGGACAGAGGGAATAGTATACTTAACAGTTGTTGTACCTATGAATGACATAAACAGAATGTTAAATAAGTTTGCTCGATTACTGTAGTAGTTTATGCCAAATTTGTGCCCGACCACATTTTAGCACCACTAACACTTCACATAACCCCATTTTTTTACACCAATAATATTTGTTTTAAGTCGTAGCAAGCAATTTTTTCTTACTGCAAGAAGTGTGGCCTGTCAAAATTAGATGTGGCAAAAGTATGGCAATTTACCTATAGCTCATGTAAAATTTGACAAAAATATAAGCTTCCTGGGTGACATGGTCTGCCAAAGCTCTCATGGCATTTTGGGAGCATTCAATTTTTTTTAGTAATTTAGAGCAATTTAATGTAAAATGTCGATTAAACAGGACATAACATGTACTAGTAGAATAATTGGGTCATTCTGGACTGCACCGAACCAAATTAGGATCAGGTGAAGATGGGCATCATGTGCACGAGAGATGACATTGCTCAAGTGCAGAGTAGCTAGTAGAGAGAGCTTCATGGAGAAATTAACTTTTGGTTTCCATAAACCCCACTTGCTGCTTCTCCTTGACCCTCTTATCTCTCTATCTGCCCTCTAATCTAGTGGATTCCCAACATGATAAGACAGCATCCTCCTTTCGGTGGCTCAGCAACAGTGCCAGGTGGGCCCGGCCAAAGGTGACCACCACTGTTACTTGCAATGCAGTGCACTGCAGTGCCGTGCAGCTCAGCTAATGGCCATCTGTGCAGCACAGCTAGCTGCACTGCAAGACTGCAAGAGCATGCGTTGGTTAAAACCAAGCATAATTACTAGAGATGAAGGCTGCGAGCTTCTATCCGTTACAGTTTTTTTTAATAGAATCTTTAGCTTCTAAAATAATCTAAATTTTCGTTTAAATTGTGAAAAATTAGAAACTATAGAATTCAGAATATGAACTATAAGTCAAAAACTGAGAATCCCAATTTTTCTAGATTTTCACTAGCTAGCTAGTTATTAGCTGCTTCTCAAAATCCCAACTCTCCAAACAAGATCGAAAATAATGCAAAGCAAAACAAAACCTCCCACAAAAAATATGAGCTCACCTTTAGCAACATATATAGTTACATGCTTGCCAACGACCCTCCTAATCGTGTATTGGATGTGTGCCTCACATAAGCATGTGACTAAGAAAATCACAACTTAAATTTATAGACCGACACAACCCAAAACACTAACATGATAGATAAATACCGTCCTACTTATAAGTTTACCTACTATCATTATTAATTATCGATGTAGAACTAACCTTATCATTGATCCATAACATATATTACATAGACACGTTACCTATGCATAGCCATCCAAATCGATGTCAAGAACACATTGCAGTGATTAATTTCTTGGCCAATTTTTCAGCTTTGTCGTCAAGGGTGAGCTCAGTTCCATTCCGTATGTGATCTTGATTTGACCGAAGTGATTACTCCCTCCATCTATAAATATAAGTATTTTTAATACTCTGATACAGTATTTAGTGTGCTACTTAACCAATACTATCTATAAAAATAAATTATTTTAAATATAAATTTCAGAAAACTCTATATTTTGGTTCAAGTTACATAAAATCACAAAAGTTTCGATATATTGCATATAACCACATGTATTATGGTCCTATAGTTTCATAAAGTCATACCGTTAACTAATTTTTCTTTGATCCACTTATACATATTAGTTCTAAACCTGTATACTAAATTTATAAGTTTGTTTAATCCGTCATCTAAATATTATTGCCATCTAAGTTAACTAGCATTTTATTGTGCTAAGTATTAAGTTAAATTAGTTGGCGGTGTGGCTTTGTGAGATATTGAGACCATAATACCTGAGGTTATATGTCGCGTACCAAAATTGTTATGGTTTTGTGTAACTCGAACCCGAAGTTTTATAAAATTTACTCTTATTTTAAATAAAAGAGTTACATATTAGAGATAAATCTAATAATATTATTTTTATACCATTAATCTTTATGAGTTTTTATAGATGACCAAAATTAAAATTATTTGACTTATCACTATTCTAAAATATTTATATTTATAGATAGATGGAGTACCAATTAACTGCCGCTACCGACAGAGTAAGGTTTTTTGTGGGGAGAATTATTGAAGTGAAGGCGTTGACACTAATAATAAGTCGAGTCGGTCAGTCGGTGTGAGTGACAACTGACAAGTGACAAACTGACAACGATGCGATGAACGAGTCACAGTGCAGCTGCGTACGTTGGGGGCGTGGCATTGATCAGTCTGAAACTGTTTGGCCCTATCATTGCTGCTAATTTTTGTTGTGCAAACAACTGGCATAGTAGGCATCAAGTTGACAAAGTTATCAGTCGATTGCTGATCTCGCACGTTGCTGCTAAGCTAGACTGCCTCTGCAGCCGACGTACAGAGAACGCTATTCGGGATTTATATAGTGCTGAGTGATAAAGCTTAAGCCAACGGACAATGGTGTGCCAAGGTAAATACTTTTTATAAATATGATATGAAAGTTCTTTTGGATCTCATACTGTTATAAATTAGAAGTGTATTTTATTTCCTCCGCTTTATAAATACTTTATCTCTGAAATAATTAATGTATGGTGATTTGTTAAAATAGAGAACAGATGTATTAGAATTTGCTAAAGTAAAGAACAAATGTATCATAATTTATTAAAGTGGAAGATAAGTAAAATAGAGTTTGATAAAGTGCATTAGAGATTTATATCGGTATTGATATGTGTGAAATAGACTAAATATGAATTTATTTTAGAACGGATGTAGTAATTATTTTGCTTAGGTGACTTACAACAGTAACCATCTTATTATTTCACTCATCCTCCCATCTTATTTGTGGGGTGCCGGGTGCAACGTATAATTTCTTTACCTTGTTTGATATTTTGATGCTCCACAAAATAGCTTCGATTATTCGATATTCTGGTCCACTGTCGTTGACTTACATAGTCAATCTTCACGAGTGTCAAAGTGTCAAATTTTACGGGTCAAACCATGCATCAACATTTTGTTTCGACTCGAAGAATCTCTCCCTTTAAGCTCGGTTTATTCAATGGCAAATCTCAGGCTCTTTTGGCCTGGTTGTTTGAGCTACGGCACATCCAATTTTTAATTTTAGAATTAATCTAGGGTTTTTTTTTTCACTCAGTCTTAGTTTTTGAACCATTGAGAGAGCAGAAATGTAACGATCTTATTCTAAAATTATTTTATATTATATTCACATGACTTTAGCTTATTAGTCGTAGCCCAAAATTTTCCTTCCAACAGACCCCTTACAATCGACGAGCTCTTTCTTAATGTCCTTAACTTTCTTAAAATAGGCGTTTTTTTAAAAATTTTCTATATTAAAGTAGCTAAAAAAACAAATAGATCCATTTTAACTTTTTAATAGTAAATAATTAATTAATTATGTGCTAATAATATTTTATTTTACGTATGAGTTATTTAAGTCCTCCAATAAACACTAAATATCCTTCCTGGAGACTTCTACTTCTTACGAAACTGGCATATACTAATATATTGAAGTGTGGATTCAGTTCAAACACATATATAGCAGGCAACTGGAACAATCACAGCTACACATGACACACGGCCGTAGCTAGCTAGCCTACGTCTACTCGATGTACGCTTTACAAGTGAAATGTGGAATGCACTTTGGGATATATTCGCCTGCGCTAGCTTTTGGGATTTGCAATCGGTGGTGGCTACGCTATGAGCCAGACATGCATGCTACCTGTATAGCTACTGCAAGTACTACGCAGCTATAATATATAGGTACTCCTAGAAGAATATTCTCGTGCCCTGAATTGGGCACGGTAGCCTTGGCAGGGCGAGGCCGCTCGTGGGCTAAGGCATGGGCTTCGTCGTCTATCGTGTGCAGGTGTGGCCTAGATCTGGAGGAATTTTTTTGATTTTTAGATTTATTTATTAAAAGATTTGCAAAAATAGATTTTTGTTTTAAAAAATTGTAAAAATAGACTCCCGCCGTCCTCTGGGAGGGCGATTTTTAAAAATCGCTCACCCAGAGGGCGATTTTATGACGTGGCTGACGGCCGTTGGCCCCCCCGCCGACGGCCGTCAGCCATTTTGCAGGCGGCCCCCCGGCCTCCCAAAACCGCCCTCTGAAAGGGCGGTTTTTGGCTCCCGGGGGGCCGCCTGCAAAGTCGCCCATTTGCAGGGTGGTTTTTTGCAGGCGGCCCCCTTGCCGCCCTATGGGAGGGCGGTTTTTAGCCCCCGGGTATAAAACCCCCCTCCCAGACTCAAAAAAGTCATAAAATTCACTCAAATTAGAAAAAAAACAGGAGAGAGCTGAGAGGGCGAAAGCAGCGAAGCTCTGCCCGTTTGCTGATTTGCCTGCAGGTAAAATCCATTGTTCCTTTGCAATTTCTATTTGTATGTAAGAATTGATGTAGTAATGTACTAGTTGCGTGTATAGTACTATATAGATCTGTAGTTTTTAGTTAATCTGTTAGATGACTTATTTTTTGTACAGATGTTACTTGTAAAATCTGGAATACACGGTTTTAGATGTTAGGAGGATGTTGGTACCTAGTTTAACTGTATTTTTCATCAACAGATATGTCAAATAAGGTGATATTTCAGTTATTTCACGGGCAAGGGAATGTGAGATATGGTCCAGACGGTGTAGATCTGTCGGAGTTTAGTTCAACGGCTAAGGGTATTGATAGGCCAGCTGAGAGAAGTTTTGGATCAGTATACAACTGGCTGATGCGAGGGTTTCGACTGGACCCTCAGCTCAGCGGAATAACCTTGTATGTAGTAGTCAGTCGTGTAGTTGAAGGTTTTTTTTGGGAACTGATGCCAGTGGATTGCACTGCCACTTGGAGATGGTATGTGGAGAATGCATTTCAACGTGACTGGCCACTGGGCATACTTGTGTCCATATATGAGAAAGATAACAACGCTGGTGCAATGTCCGTACAAGATGATGAGGGTCCAAGTACAGCGGGAGGTAATAGTGAAACAATAGAAGAAAATGAAGGAGGGAATGAAGAAGATAGACAGGCAACAGGTGTGGCAGATGAGGGAGAACATATCGACACGATCGTCCAAGAAATGGCTAGAGAAGATTCTGAAAATGAGCATGCAGAGTATGATGACTCGTCTGATGAGGACAACGTAATGCCTGCAGAATGGAGCAACGAGGACTTCTCTGCGCTTACTATCTCCGAGCGGCATCATGTGCCGTGGGAGTACAAGCAGAATGAGGTCATTCAGGGGGCTAAGTACGCATATGTAGAAGATTTAAAGGAGGCAGTCAAACAATGGGCGGTGTCACTTCAGAGGGAGTTCTCGGTCGTGAAGTCAAACAAATCAGTGTATGAAGTGAAGTGCATGAAAGATGGGTGTCCATGGCGGGTACACGCATTCAAGGGTATATGGAAAGATTATTGGCAAGTTTCAATCGTGACGGAGCATTCATGTTACTTGACATGTGTTGAAAAATATCATAGAAACATGACTTGTTGCAACAGAGATGTACTCTCATATTGTCAACAATCTGGGGTATGAACCAAGGTCAATTGTTAGGCATATTGAAGAGAAATTCAAATATACAATTAGCTATGATAAGGCTTGGAGGGCAAAACAGAAGGTTGTAGAGATGAGGTTTGGCACATTTGAAGCATCTTATGATAATTTGCCTCGTCTCTTAGGCTGTATTCTTCAGAGGAATCCGGAGACGTGCTATGACCTGAAAGCCTTTCCATCAATTGACCATGGTAATAAAAACGTGTTGCAATGTGTATTCTTTGCACTAGGTGCTTGCATTCAGGCATTTATCCATTGTCGTCCTATCCTCTGCATCGATGGGACATTTCTGACTGGAAAATATAGAGGACAGCTATTAACAGTAATTGGAGTTAATGGAAACAACCAAGTTCTACCGGTGGCTTTCGCTTTTGTTGAGAGTGAGAACACTGATAGCTGGTATTGGTTCCTAGAAAGGGTTAAGACAACAGTTGTACGGATGAGACCAGATGTATGCCTCATACATGACCGTAACTCCGGCTTGCTGCGTGCAATTGAGGAACTGAGAGATGGAAGTGTTGAGAAGGGATACCCACCAAGGTGGTCTGATGTTCAAAGCAGATGGTGCATGCGTCATATGGGTGCTAATTTCTACAGACAGTTTAGAAATAAGCACCTTATGGATCTTTTTAAGAGGCTTTGCGCCCAGAATCAAGAGAAGAAGTTCAATGAGCTTTGGAGGAGGTTAGATGAGTTGACCTCTAAACAAACAGATGAGCAGTTGTATGACATAATATGTTCATAATATGTTTCCTTGTATGACATGCACCGTTGTACATCAATATGCTTCCCTGCAGCCTTCGCTACACCGTACCTATATCCCTCTGGAGCTAGCACGTCGACGCATGGAGTGAACCACACACGACCACACGTGCAGCTGGGCATGACAAGTGCCCCCGGTGCCACCACAGGAGGTCCTTCAGGTTATATCAAAGTTTACTTTTTTCTTGCAAAATTTCGATTTGCAATAATCAATAATTTGGTGTACATTGTTCCACTCTACAGCGCCATCGATGTTTGCTGGCGCTGGCTCCTCCACGCAGGGCGCACGCGGCAGCGGTTGGGCACCGAGTCCTTTCGAGGGGGACGATTTAGAGGACGAGGACGAGGGTGAGGAGATCCATGAGATACTAGCTGTCTCGCAGCTCGAAGGAGCTCCGCCACCACAGACACAGGACCCACCAGTTGCCACACCCGTGCAGACGACCCGCGCTGGCCGTGCTATACCACCAGACCGGTTGACGTACTCCCAGGGACAGGTGCGAGCGCAGGGTAGGAAGTCGAAGAGGCCTAGAGGTTACGGTCCGGGCCCGTAGTACTTTGTGTCTGTAATAGTTTGTCTGTTGTATATAATGTTTTATTAATTCTACGTTTCCTGATAAAACCACTTTACTTCGTTTACGCTCATCGATCAAACAACGTATTCCTCACGATCTACGTTTCTGACAAATCTGATCAAAAATATGAATTTTCGAGTGTCAACTTCACGACGAAAGTACATTCCGAGCGGTGACAACTAAACACACATTAACTATCATACAAACCTATTGATATCCAACTAGCGATGCAACTACTGTGTGAGGATGGCACGGCCAGGGAGCGGCGACAGTATGCGCCTAGGAAATAGTGACGGCAGCCGGTAATCACATAAAAATTGATTTCGAAAATTAATTTTTTTAAATCAATTTTTTTCTTTTTTTTCGGAATATTGGTCCGGACTGTCCGGATAAGGTCCGGACGGTCCGGACTATATTAACGCTAAATACCGCCCTCTAGTTGGGCGGCAAGCCAAAAACCGCCCTCCCAGAGGGCGGCAAGGGGGCCGCCTCTAAAATGGCCGGCCCCCGGGCGCATTTTGCAGGCGGCCCCCTTGCCGCCCTCTGAGAGGGCGGTTTTTGGGAGGCCGGGGGCCGCCTGCAAAATGGCTGACGGCCGTCGGCGGGGGGGCCAACGGCCGTCAGCCACGTCATAAAATCGCCCTCTGGGAGGGCGATTTTAAAAATCGCCCTCCCAGAGGGCGGCGGGAGTCTATTTTTGCAATTTTTTGAAACAAAAATCTATTTTTGTAAATCTTTTAATAAATAAATCTAAAAATCAAAAAAATTCAGATCTGGAGCAGGATGGGCGGCAGCGTGACAGAGAGAACCAGAGGCATCCGTCGCTGGGTAGGGCATCGTTAATGGCCTCACTTTGCTTCAGTCCGTCTCATTTAGGTCCATCATGTTTTGTAGCTGGGCCTAAGCAATTAATTAAGGCAGGCCAATGACAGCCGAAATTCATCCAAGTAATGGGCCGGTCGTTTCGTTCCTAATATTATAAAGCTGAGGCCTGAGGTAACTGGCCTGGAAAAACATAACTACAACAAATTCACACAATTAAAAATTTAAATTTCAAACTTTTATGCAAATTAAAAAATTTAAGTATCCCGCCCGGTTTAGTTTCTATAGCAATCCTATCCGAATCCAGCAATCAGATTAATACAAAAACGCATCTATACAAAATTCACACAATTCTATATCTAAGTTTCTAATTTTTTATTTGAAATTTAAGAATTGTGTCTGATTCTGTTCCGGTACTACTCACTGACTTTAGGACCAGTTACTAACAACCACCGGTTTTACATCTAAAAGAACTTTTGTAAACAAGTTGTCCGAATATGAAATGAAAAGGCCAAAACAATCCGCTAACATGTTCCATCAAATTAAGGGAGAGTAGAGAAATTGGTGTTGTAAATTCGTTTTTCTGGTTATTTTGGTCATTTTGTTCAAACTATTCCTTCAAGGATGTTCTTTTTAGTCAGTATGATCAATGCGTAAAAACAAAAAAAAGAGATTATTTTGCCTCTATATCTGCAATTAAAAAATAATAGTAATGCCAAACACAAAACCTCGAAAGAAAACAATGGCAAAAGAGCTGGCGATGTTTTACTAGGTAGTCAACCATGAACCTATTATGCAAATAATAATACTAATCATAATCAATATAAAAGATTGCAGCTACTCCCTCTACGGTCAGTCATATTTGATGTTTTAGACAAAATCCAAGCAAACTTTTGAAAATTTGGCTATTAATAACTTTCATACTTAGTTTTACAACATAAAAATGGTTTGCGTATAAACTAATATAAATTTTATGAATTTATCATAATGTAAAATTTATGGTAAAAGTCACACATCAAAGGCCGATGGAGTAGTTTTTACCATTAAAATTGTCACCAAAGTTAAGTTTCTATTAAATTGTCGGTAACAAATATAGTGAGTCTAAAGACCATATGGACCGAAATATAGCTAATTTAAGGAACTAATTCGGACAAAATGAGACCTCAGTGATCAAACTAAACCAAGACAAAACTTGACGATCAAATTGGCAAACATCGCTTATATTAGCATACTCTTCGATGATACGAGGTTCGCACTGATCACCAGCTGATGGAGTCTGAATCGGATGAAATGACAAGATGGCAGAAAAATCTGATGATTAGTCCATCAAATCAGAGCAACTAATCAAACATAAAACAAACGGATAAAGATTTAGATAATGCACAGCTCAAAAGCAAAGCCGAAAAAGCTACACTTCACCGCACAAAAGTGAAGTGAGAATCTTCTCATCTCTTCGCCTTCTTTAATGGCGCGCGAACCGTGTCGAGTCGCCTCGCCACCACTCCACTCCTGTTCGTCCTAGCAAGCTAGCTCGCCGATCTGACCACCATGGCGGCGTGGCGGCAGCAGCAGGCGCACTTCCTCATCGTCACTTACCCGTCTCAGGGCCACGTCACGCCGGCGCGCCACCTCGCTCGCCGGCTCGTCCACGGCGGCGGCGCGCGCGTCACCGTCTGCGTCCCTGTCTCCGCGTTCCGCAAGATGTTCGACATGGGCGAGGTGGAGGTGGACAGCGAGGTGGCGGAGGATGGCGGCGGTGGGGTGGCGTACGCTGCGTACTCCGACGGCTACGACGGCGGTTTCGACCGGGCGGTGGACGACCACACGCGGTACATGGCGCAGGTGAGGACGGTGGGCGCGCGCACGGTGGCGGGCGTGCTCCGGCGGCTCCGCGACGGCGGGCGGCCCGTCACGTGCGCCGTGTACACGCTGCTGTTGCCGTGGGTGGCGGACGTCGCGCGCGACCACGGCGTGGCGGCCACCGCCGTGTTCTGGATCCAGCCGACCACCGCGCTGGCGGCGTATTACCATTACTTCCGTGGCCACCGCGAGGCCGTCGTCGCGGCGGCCGCGTCGGGCGACCCATCCGCCGAGGTGAGCCTCCCGGGACTCCCGCCGCTGCGCGTCCGCGACCTCCCGTCCTTCCTCGCCATCACCTCCGACGACGACCCCTTCGCCTTCGTGCTCTCCGAGTTCGGAGCGCTCATCGACACGCTCGAACGCGGCGGCGGTGACCCCGGCGAGTCCCCGACCTACGTCCTCGCCAACACGTTCGACGCCATGGAGCGCGACGCGCTCGCGTCGCTCAGGCCTCACATCGACGTCGTCGCCGTCGGCCCGGTGCTCTCCTTCCTGCACGACGCCGACGAGACAAAAACCGCCTCGTCTCCCAACGACCTGTTCGACCACGATGGCGGGGGCTACCTCGAATGGCTCGGGACGAAGCCGGCCAGGTCGGTGGTGTACATCTCCTTCGGGAGCTCGTCGGTGATGAGCAAGAACCAGGTCGCCGAGATCGCCGCCGCCATGGCAGAGTCCAAGAAACCATTCCTGTGGGTGATACGTAAAGACAACTGCAAGGACGAAGAAGACAACACCGCCATCAAGAAGCTCGTGGCTTCGGCGGCCATGGACGGCGGCGACGGCGGCATGGCGGTGGAGTGGTGCGACCAGGCGTGCGTGCTTTCCCACCCGTCGGTGGGGTGCTTCGTGACGCACTGCGGATGGAACTCGACGCTGGAGACCGTGGCGTGTGGCGTGCCGGTGGTGGCGGCGCCGCAGTACTCCGACCAGGGCACCAACGCGTGGCTGGTGGAGCGGATGGGGGTCGGCGTCCGCGCGGCCGTGCACGGGGGAGACGGCGTCCTGGAGGCGGCGGAGCTGAGGAGGTGCGTGGACGCCGTCACGTCGGAGGCCGTGGCGTCGCGCGCCGCGGCGTGGAAGGAGGAGGCGCGCGCTGCCGTGGCCGACGGCGGGGCATCGGAGAGGAACCTGAATGAGTTTGTGAGACGGTTTATTTCCAAATAATTGCAATTTTTCACAACCAGGATAGTATAATTAGTACACTAATGAAGAGATTAATATAATTAATTAAGTGTGTATTTTGGGAGCACATGCTTTGTGAACCAAAAATAAAATAAAATAAAATGCATGATATTTGGAATGGAGGGATTAATGCTTGGTTGTGATGTAAAGCGATTTGGTATTTTTAAAGCTTAATTTTTGAGAATAATTTTACATATTTGTATCAATTAGGAAAAGAGACCTAAGCAATGAAAATGATGAGAAAAATCCCTAAAATTAATCTTGAAATCAAATTCTAAAATTTAAAATTAGCTTTGATTATAATCAAGTCTTATCAAGCAGAGCCTATTGGTTCGTCGTGTAACCATTGATCACCATACGAAAATCCCACATTGTTAGTGGAGTTGATAAGTCATAACCATGACCCTGATCACTGAACTACTAGTGTTTGCTATTACATGCTCTAGAGTTCAGATTGGTGTGCCATCAGTACATAAGGACAGTAAGTGAAGACCGTGACATTCAGACAGCATGCTCCTCGTATTAAATGCTGCTGGAGAAAATCGATATAGATGTGGAAAATTTTGCTTTCGAAGCACACTCGCTAGCTAAAAATTAATAGGAACCCATTTCCTCTCGACTCGTGGGAAAATTATCCAAGGACTCCTTCAGAACGCAAGGACCTGAAGGATCTTCATAAGTTTTAGTTCATTTTCTTCAAAGTTTATCCAAAACAGGTTTACGAGGTGGGTATGAAAAGAATCTGTATCTGTCACTTCAGCGTGTGTTTAATTTAGGGGTGAGCTGAGATGGCTTAGGCCTATGCCTATTTTTTTACATGTCATGGTTTCATCTATTTGTTTGTTTAGTACGAGGTATGTTGGTATGAGGTATGTAACAGTCCTTTTTTTTTAAGGGATAGAACA
This sequence comes from Oryza meyeriana var. granulata, assembly GCA_003991445.1. NCBI lineage: Eukaryota > Viridiplantae > Streptophyta > Magnoliopsida > Poales > Poaceae > Oryza > Oryza meyeriana. Next base: position 252,851 of record RYFJ01000963.1, read on the forward strand.
ATATGGTCTACATGTAAGAGATGGATTGGTACACTAATTAGGATATAAGTTTATCCCATATCTTGGAGGAATATTTTTCTTCTGGGACGGTCCCATTCCACCTGCTCCCTCCCGAACCAAACAATCTTATAAGTGGGCTCATTCTGTCCCTCACACCCCATCCCATGAACCAAACACATGTTTAGGTGAAGATATGGAGGAGTATCTTCCCGTTTCCGGCGCAGGTTTATATTTAGCATCTCTACAAGCTCTGAACATGTATATTTTTTTAGCAGTAAATATTCTTATGTAGCCCATAGTTTATGGCTCTTTTAATATTACTCTACATTATATGTGAAAATAATTTCATTATTTATACTTAATTCTATGGTAAATTTATGGGGAAAAAAAAGGAGATGACCATCCTCGTTTTGGCGTTTATTGAAGACCCGATCCCTGTAAATCCCCTGATGGGATGGGGGAAGGAATAAACAATAGCACTTATGGCTAAGGCTCCCTTTGATTTGTTGGAGAAACATAGAAAATTTGAAGAACTTCAATCCAAATAATTCCTAAGAAGGCCTTTAAACAAAGGATTAAATTCTATCATTTTCTTTAAAATTCCTATGAAATGGACAATCCTAAAGAGATTTTGGAGGAAAATAAGCATGAGATTCTATCTCATATTTTATTCTTCATATGACTCTAAATTCCTATGTTTCTCCTATTGTCAACCAAACAACAATTTTAAAACTTTCCTGTGTTTTTAATTTTGGTAGAAATTTATTAGGCATAACATCCTATTTATGTGTTTTTTCTATTTCTGTATTTTCATAATCCTTCGTTTCAAAGAGCCAGGATGGAGAGTTATTTTCTATGGCAAATAGCATTGTTACTATCGCAAAAATACCTCATCATTTCTGGTTTCCAATGAAGGAATGCCCATTTGTTCTCTCAATTATTGCCAAGTTTGCAAAAATTAATCATTGACCGCAAAAAATAAAACTAGACATTTTACATCCAACAACTATCAAAATCAATTTAATACCCACGATCGAAACAATACAACACAAGTTTCAACGGAGTTTTCATGATTTTGACATCTAGATAATATTTTTATTTGTACGATAACTATGTTTTACATCTCTTATTGACTAGGTGATATGAAAAAAAGTGGACGGTTTGTATGCTAAACTTTATAGAAATCACCAAATTGAATTGAGTGTAGCTCAACTGGCTAGGTTTATTGTGATGGAACCTACTCATCCTGGTTTAAATCCTTGACTTGGCATGGATGTTCGTATTTATAGCTATGTATTCTTTTAGTGGTAGACAATGTTCACATATGATAATGAGGTGTCTATGGTAACTTCGTTAAATCTTAAAATAGCCAGTCCAGTCTTTCGGAGGTGCATATTGGGATAGGATGTGCAAGAAACCACTAATAAATTAGGTATGATTGCCCTAAGGGGTATTTTAACCAAGTTTGATAGTTGAAGGGTGTAAGATATCCGATTTTATAGTTGATGTTTTTGTTTTGACTTAGGTGATAATTCATTAGGGCAAAGTAGACTTTACTCTTTATAATATGATCGTGATCCTCATCAGGACTAGATAGTGATGTGATCAAACTCATGACTAGGGGTGGATACCGAGCCAGCTCGGCTCGGCTCGGTCTAGCCTAGTAGGGTACCGAGCTAGCTCAGCTCGGCTCATTATCGAAACAATCTTGAAGTCCAGCTTGGCTCAGCTCGGTGGCTAGCTTGAGCTAGCTCGTTAAGCTTGCTAACCAGAGCAATACAACAATGACCATATAGATATGGAGGCAGCAACAAAAGCAAAAGGTGATGATGTCGATGGAGTCACAACAGGGGCAGCCGATTTGCTTGACCTCAGCCAAGCCTGCTCGAGGCACCCTCCGTGCCGAGGTCGATGGTGACGAGGAAGGTAGACTCAGGGTCCTCTTTGCTCCTCAATTCGGAACTTGGCGATGAGGACGACAGGCTTGGCCCCTTGGGGACCTCGATTCGAAGAGGATGGCGATTGGAGACAGCGAGGCAAAGGCAGGGAATAGGATGGTTGCTGGCGGGTTGGTAGTGGCGGCTAGTGTTGCTACGGGCAGCCGCCGAAGGACGGAGGGGATGTCAATAGGCCAAAAGGAAGAGGCAGGGGCCTAAGGAGTAGGGCTGTCGGTGGTGTCGACGGGCTGGGGCGGTGTCGCAGTTCACGACCCCCTTGGCGGGGGCGCGACGCAAGAGTCGAGCCTGAGCGAGAGGCCAGAGCAAGAGGGTGGGGCTGCGTCATGACCGTCTTGACCCTGGTGGACTTGTGGTGGTTGGTTGGAGATTCTAGGGTTAGAGATAGGCCTTGTTGGGTGGCTAAGAGCAGAATTCTATGCTGGGCTGATGTGTTGGGCCTCTGGCTTGATGCTTGCATTGGCTCATTTCGCTCGCGAGTTGCTTGTGAGCCAGCTTGAGCTGGCTCGTTTTGTCTAATGAGATAGAACCTTGGCTCAGCTCGTTAACATTTCCCAACAAGCCGAGCCAATCACGAGTCAAGCGAGCCACGAGTTTTTCGTCTAGCCCTACTCTGACCATCGAGATGTTCTGTTGCTATAGGATGGTCATAGACTCGTACCACACTAATCTGGAAATAAAAACATCTCTACTCCCTTCGTCGCATAAGGACTTTTAGACTTTGGTATAAATATTAAGAAGAATGGTAAAATAAGATGAGATGGTTGTGATTGGTTGAGATGAGAAAATATGTGAGAAATTAAATGAGAGATGATTGTGATTGGTTGATATATGGAGGCAGATGAAAAGATAGCTATATTTTAAGATATAATTTAAATGCTAAAGATAGTTTATATTTTTGGAACGGAGGGAATACTTCTTAAAAGACAATCATCCGTCCGTACTCCTCTCCTTGCACTGCGTAGCACTAAGACAAAATGGAAAAAAACACATACCCACTTAATCCACATCCTCGCTTCCACCAAACAGGTTTCTTCAACTGTCATTAAACCACGTGAAAATCGTCCTAGGAAAACCAGCCAAAAAAATTAGGCTAAAAAACACAAACAGCGTAGTTTGTTCGATCTCAAGGCTCCTCACTTCTGATTTATGAACCGTTCCTCGATTTATGTTTCTCGACCGCAAGATACCTCCCTGCTGCCTCTCGGTTAGGCTACGGAGCCAATGCCGATGCATTTTACATATATTAATATAATACTAATTATACGAGTCCGTTGCGCATTATTAAAAAAATATGAGTCCGTTGTAACACAAGTGCATTTTGACTAATATCATAAAAATTAGCGAATAGGAAGGCGTCCTATCATATATAATGCCATGTTCCTCATAGAATAATCAATTTTGTTTGAGAAAAACTCTCCACCACGATCTGACATAAGTCTTTTTTATCTTTCTATCAAATTTGTTTTCAACTTCTACCTTATAAATTTTGAAAAAGTCTAAAGCCTCAACTTTCGTTTTCAACAAATATACATAACAAAATGTAGTAGCATCATCAATCAATGTCATAAAATATCGTTTTCCACCCTTCGTCAACACCCCATTTATTTCATAAAGATCTGAATGTGGGAGTTCTAGTGGTGCCAAGTTTATCTCCTCGACAGCCTTGTGAGGCTTGCGAGGATGTTTTGATTGCACACAACTATAGCACTTAGATCTTTTAACAATAGAAAAACATGAAATTAAATTCATACTGGAAAGCTAAGACATCAAACCAAAATTAATATAATATAAACGTGAGTGCCAAACATTGGCCTAATCATCCACACCGCCATAAATATGGTTCAGATACTTGTTGCAGAAACCAGAAAGGGAAAAGCGGAGCAAGCCTCCACACTCATTGTCTTTACCAATAAAATATCCATAATTAAACACGACTATTTTATTAGACTCAAACACCAACTTAAATCTGTCTCTATATAAATGGGAGCCACTAACAAGATTCTTGTTGATAGAAGGGACATGCTGCACGATCTTTCACAAAGTAAACTTCAGATCTACCGTACCAACACCATGAACAGTAGCAGGCCATCCATTCCACACTAGGACGGAGGAATCCCAAGTGACCTGATAAGAAGAAAACAATGAGATGTCAGCAAAAACATGTACATTAGCCCCCGTATCAACCCATAAATTAGTAGACTGAGTAAGTGAAAGAACGGTAGGTAAATTATCATACCCTGTCCCATTTCCATTGTTACCAATAGTCATGTTGATAGTCTTAGAAGTCTGTCCTACATGTTCCTTCATTCTCTTGCGTTATGGACACTTCTTGGCCAAGTAACCAGGAAAGCTACACACATAGCAAGTTCTCTCCTCCTGATTATTGTTGTTGTTTTTCTTCTTCTTGAAGTTGGTGGTTTGATGCGCTTTGACAAATTTCCCTTTATTCTTACTCAATGGCTTCAGCACCACATTAGTGCTAGACTGCCCATCATCACCCTTAGATGCAACATCTTTTTCTCGAGTTTTCTCCTCAATATCAAGAGAAGCTATGAGACCTTCAAGTGGGTACTCCTGTCTCTTATGTTTGAGTGCCGTACCGAAACTCCTCCATAAAGGGGGTAGTTTTCACAAACTTGTAGGGTAAGGCCCACTTCAGGAGTTTGAGTTCCTTAGATGGTCTGTATATCGTGAGCTTGGTCGACCACAAAACGGTTGTCAACCATCCTGTAATCATAGAACTGCTCCATAACGTACAGATCATTGTTAGCATCAGTAGCACTGAATTTAGTATTCAGTGCATCCCGCCTCCTTCGCGTCTGTTATGTGCATATACACATCGACCAGACAATCACCAATAACGCTAAGAATGCATTCTACAAAGATAGTAGTGGCTTATTCAAATTCCTTCTACTTTCTACAGTAAGAACTCCTTCAGGTCTACTAGTACTAACCCATAATACTTTCATAGTCGTCAGCTACAGAGTGACCTTAATTTGCCATATCTTGAAGTGCACATCGATAAATTTATTCGGTCTCAGCATCGGCAAATCTAGCCATAGTAAAATCACAGTGCCTATAATAAGATTTTTGGATTGTTAGAAATATAAGCACATATAAATTTAATTTATTCCATAAATAAATTATGACATTGAATGCACAAGCTAGCAGAACCATCTCATACGATCTAGACATGTATACAAAGGAACAATACATGAATAGATCAAATACGTAAAACATGGTGGATACGTATCGGCGGTTCTGTTCAGGATGAGGTATCGGCGGTTCTGTTCAGGATGAGGTATCGGAGCAGCAGCGTGCACCACATGTACAACGTGTGGTACAGGATGTTGACGACATCGTGTATCACCCGAACGTATAGGAAGACGAGCCGTAATGGACGAACAACGAGCAGTCACGCGGAGCGCTTCCCAAAAACCTTATTTGCTCTCTCTCAGTGCAGGACTTCACAAGGACGACAGTTCTGAAGACCTGCTTTCTCGATCACCGGTGCACGCTAGTGGATGGGACGGAGTAGACGACGTGAGGCGGCGCAGTACAGAGAAAAGGCAAAACTCTAGATTGTTTTCGCGTGTATTGTGTGTGTGTGTGGGGGGGGGGGGGAGGGGCGGTTCGGTATTTATAGAAATATCAGGACGCGTGATTAGGGCGCCTGCATGATCTGGTTATTACGTAACTGAACCTGTTAAGTCACGTGTAGCCTATCCAGACTCTAAGCCCCTCCACCACACCGGACAATCTAGTAAGTTCCAAAAACAAACACTAGAATATCCATTGGATATAGCAAAACAAAACTGCAAAAGAAAGCCACGTCTACGCAAGCATGAGGAGCCATTCACACGCAAGTCACGTACGCACGCCCGCCCTCCAGTCCATGTCCAAGCCTAGCCTGGTGAGGCAAGCGAGCACGCTTGTATGTTCCTCTAGTTCTCTCTGCTATTCATTGCTCAAGTGGCTAGGGAGTATCTCATCTTATAAAGAGGTCTTACTCTCCTAGAATTAGTAAGGTAGTACTAAAGATTCATATATATGTCTTCTATAAGATAGGCTTTTGAAATTTTTCTAAAAATTATTTTACAAGGTGAGCTTTTGAGATAGACTAGATTTACATGCATGTCTTCTACAAGGTGAGCTTTTAAGATTTTCTAAAAATTATTCTCTCCATCAACTCTAGTCCCACTAATAATTTTAAGGACTAGCACTACTGATCAGGGCCTTTGTGGACACGACTCTGTTGGTGGTCGTATGCGTGATGTGCTTTGTGGGCTTTGACGCATGCGAGTTCATGCGTGAGCATGTCAAATAAGATCAAGTCTTAGGCTGAGTTCGGAAGTGAGGGACGAGAGAAAAGTTTCTCTTGTTTTTCGTGAGCACGCTTCCCGAACTAATAAACAGCGTGTTTTTTTAAAAAATTTCTATATAAAAGTTGCTCTAAAAAAATCAAATAAACATATTTTTCAAGTTTGTAATAATTAAAACTCAATTAATCATACGCTAATCGCTCACCTCGTTTTACGTGATCTTCTTTCTCTTTCCTCACCTTTAAACTATCTCTTAGCTGTTGTGGAATTGCACATGGCTTCGATGGTGGCATGGCGCAACCCAGTCAGGAGGCATGGTGCTCATGCCGGAGTTGTAGGGAGCATGACGCGGGAGTTATTGGATTGTGGGATGGCACAATCCAAGTAGGGAGGCACTTCGACCATGTATTGTGTCTATTTAAGTTCATCAATTACATCAGAAAACTCTGCAATTCAAGCAGCACCAAAATTTCTTTGCGTCTCTGTTCGGTCCTCTGTTCTTGCTCTGTTTTAATTTCTTTCCTCGTCATTTCATCGAATACCTGAGGGTAAAGGGTAAACCACCGACATTAGTAAGTAGATAATGTAGATAAAATTAGAGGCATTAATCATCTCTGCTGTAACCTTACTCTACGACAAAAGACTGTTTAGTTTGCTAGCTTGGAGGGAAAGAGCCAATGGTTTTCCCTTGTGAAACTCTTAGGATGGGAAATGCAAATCTATGAAATTTACTAACCCAATATCATGGAGTCCAAACAACAACACCGTAGGGATCCCGCCTAAAAACCTCATTTCAAATTTCACACACAATCGCCACATTGTACAGTATGACAAATATCGTCGGGTGTACCAGCAATAAATGGCTTCGATAGCATATTCAACTACCAGTAGTTTTGCTCTGTTCTTATCTGATTCTGAAATTTGAATTTTTATTTGTACGCTTTTTAAGTTACTAAACAATATGTTTCGTGTAAACGTTTTCTATATAAAAGTTTCTTAAAATACTCTTTTAAACAATTTTCTAACTTTATAGGAGTTAATTTATTCGTTTATACTCTCAAATAGCTATCATAGAAATTAGATATTCCATCAATTCATTAATTTCAGCTATCTCATGTGGGCCTACATATATGTCCTTATTTTGTATTAGTAATTAATTAGTCTTAACCGGAAACGAGAAGGCTAATCATATATACTTTCTCTGTTTCAAAATATAAAGATTTCTAGGGTGTTTAGCAGAGATTAAAGATAAAGAAAAAAGATGTTGGTGCACCTTAATAAATATATAATGAATGAAGATGGAAAGGTAGGTGAGGATAAGAAAGAAATAAATTTGAATGAGAAGTGATTAATAGGATAAATAGTATTGTAAATAGTGTTAAAAATTCTTATATTATGAAACAAGATTTAAATGTTAAAAATCCTTATATTTTAGAACGGAAGGAGTATTTCACAACCCATCTTAAATATAGTCCGGCCATTTCTCTAGTCTGTTGCGCACTAACACAGATGCTGGTGTTACTTAAGTATGTCTGGTTCGTCCGGCCTAATATTCATGATTAAATAGTGCACACACAGATTGAAATGTTCGTTGATTATGACATTAGATCGTCAACTAGTAGAGCTAATATAACTTAATCTAATTGTCATAGATCTGTCATTAGACACATCACAATGGCATTAATTTTCTTATAAGGACAAGTTGTTTCCAGAAAAGTAGAAACCATTAGAACATCTTGTGTTGTGTGCGACTACAATACCATGGGAAACATCTTTGACGCGGTGGCTGCAGTTATAGGTGTATAGCTTTATGGATTTATTTATCAGTGCTTAACTCCGTGTGCTTCAGTATAAGTTTTGTAAGAGTCATGACGGATCCATAATTTTTTGATGGCCTCTTGAAGGAAATTGGAATTTAGAAGAGAGTGGTAGTTATAATTATATTAATTCCTGAATGGCACTGAACGAATTCTCTCTTATTCTAAATTGCACCACACAAGGATATGCATGAGATGAGCTTACTAAATGAAGAAACCTAAATTTGCAATTTAAAAGATAGAAGTGTTTATATCGCATTGAAACAGCCCGTTTATATTTTGCTTAGTGGTTTAGCCAGCGTACGCAATGCACTGTGGACGGAAACAATCGATCATGTTTTTTTACTACCATGTTGTTTGTAACGTTGGTTTTATGTCTATTTTAAATTAATTAGTACTCTCTCCGTTTTAAAAAGAATGCAATTGTAACATTTAAAAGATATATTAGTATAGAGAAAAAAATGACTTAATACCCCTCATCAAATAAGAGAAGATAAGAAGTGCGAGGGTGGTTGAGAGTAATATGGAGAGAAATTTGAATGAGTGGTGATAACTAGCAAAATTAGTACTCTATAATTACATTATTTTTTAAATAAATTTTAAATGCTATAATTATATTTTTTTTAGGACAGAGGGAGTATATAACTAGCACCACCCGTCCTATAAAGAGAATAGAAAATCAATTCCCCTTAAATTAACTCATTGCAAACTGCGACAAAACCGGACCATCAGGAGTCATAACCCTGGAGTTGATGAGAATCTCCCATATTTAATCATACAGCATAATAAGCACGAAAGAAGCCAAGTGACACCTTTTTGCTCCCATGTTGTCGTTGGCGATGGACACAAGACGCCCCATGTAAGCACTTGTTGAGACATGCAAACCCTCTTCTGATATCCTTGTTGCCACCCCAATGGCTCATGCAGCTGTACACATCTTCTCATTACAAAATTCACACAACCATATCATTGCTCCCTAATCTCCCTCTTGATCTTATCTATTATTCCCCTGTTTGAAATGTATAAATCGTTTTAGTCAGTGACGACGGAGCCAGAAAACTTTTAAAGCCCGAACAAATCAACTATATTATAACTATATTATATGTTTGCCATAAAAATTCACTTTAGGTCAATAAAATCATTGTTAGTTTTTATGAATATATCTAAAACAACTTACATTAGGATTTACAGGGAGTAAGTAACTAGTTTGTTTTACAACAAAAGTATAACTTTTGATCTCAGCACTACCTAAGGATGCATATAACCATACATTAGGATTTTAACTCTGCTAGATAGAGTTATGCACCCACAGCTTTATCGTCACACCAACGATGCTTCTCTCGATGCATATAAATTGAGGCCAAGATTAGCTGTTTGTAGTAGACTAGTATAGAAGCTAGCTAGCTTGATTGGAGCAGCAGTTATTTCTTGGCTTGCTAGGATGAACGTGAAGGTGTTGGGCGCCGGCGGCGAGGCGACGGTGGTGCTAGCACACGGCTACGGCGGCAGCCGTCACATCTGGGACGACGTCGCCCCGGCGCTGGCCAAGAAGTTCCGGGTCGTGGTCTTCGACTGGAGCTTCTCCGGCGACGTCATCGTAGACGACGACGTCGTCCTCTCGGATGGGAGCTGCTCGTACTTCGGCTTCGCCGATGAGCTGGTGGCGATGATGGACGAGCTGGCGCTGAGGGAGGTGGTGTTCGTGGGACACTCCATGGCCGGCATGATCGGCTGCATTGCGTCGGTGGCGCGGCCGGAGCTGTTCAGCCGCCTCGTGCTCGTCGGAGCGTCGCCGAGGTCTCGAACACACTCTTATTTTCTTGCTTAAATTATCTCTCGTGCTTGTTATGCATGGGCATTGTGCACGGTGTCATGTCAGGTACATCAACGACGACGACGACGGCTACGTGGGCGGCTTCGAGCGAGCCGAGGTGGACGCCATGCTCGCCGCCATCGAGGCCGACTTCGCGTCGTGGGCGCCGCTGTTCGCCGAGGCCGTCGTCGGGCCGGACGCCCACCCGGACGCGGTGGCCAAGTTCGCCAAGCAGCTGGGCCGGATGCGCCCGGCCGCCGCGCTCTGCGTCATGCGCGCCGTGCTCACCTGCGACGTCCGCGGCGTGCTCCGGGACGTCGCGGCGCCGTGCACCATCGTGCACTGCGCGCGCGACACCGTGGCGCCGCTCGCCGTCGCGCTGTACATGCAGAGCGCGATGGCCGGCAGCGACGGCGCGGCGCCGACGGTGGTGGTGATGGAGTCCTCCGGCCACTTCCCACAGCTCACGGCGCCCATGGAGTTCGTCCGGGTCGTGGAGGCCATCATGCTCGATCACTGATACGACCACCAAAACTTGTTACAACTTGATAAAAATTGTGTGTTTGTGTTCTCCTTAATTGCTTTCATGCTTGTAATATTCTCTTGAAACTAATTAATCGTCGTCCATCAGTATGCTTGAAGCTTCTAATATATCAATGTGAGAGGTGATGTAATGACATTGTAATAACGATAATGCCAATGCGGTAGTAGAAATAGTAGGGGTGTGGGATAGGATGTGTTTGGATAGCGGGATGTCCATCGACGGGTTCAAATTTATTTTGACTGTATTATTTTAGACAAAAAACAGCCAAATGTTAGTGTTAGATGTATTTATCCTTCTTTTTTTTTTTTTGCAAAGCGTAAAGTCTCTTTTAATTTGGCATTGAACTCTTCTTGTAGTCCCATTTTCACAATAAATTCAAGAACCATTGGTATTTCACTATCAGCTTAGAAAAACCAGAAAAGAGAAACACATTGAACCAACCATATTTTAAAGTGGTTATGTTGATATAAATGACAATGGTTTTCAATAGTATGGAGTCGTATTATGTACCACTTGATTGGGACATTGGGTATGTATCAACGATACTCAAACAATAAGAGGTGATGTAAGCAAAACCACCATCATATAAACCAACACAACCGTACAATAGGGTTTGAGGGTTAATAATTTTTAGTTTTCAGGACCATTGGTTGGAAATTGCTCCTGCAGTAGCGCCCAATCCTGATAACAGGATCAGACATTCCGGCGCTTGTTCCTTTGTTATACTCCCTCCTAAAAAAACTTGATTTCTAGCCATTCTAAAAAAATTAGTAGCAAGAGAAAAGAACCAAAGTATTTCTCATTAACTAGAAAAATAGTATTGCCAGGTGATAGTTAAGGGTATTAAAAAGATAAAAACTCGACTTATGGACCGAGGGTAGCTAAGTGGTTGTAAATCAACTCGGACAAATTTTGAACGCTGTATTTTTGGACGGATGGCTGTGCATATCCGTTTTGCATGTAATGGCCAGGTTTTAATCTATTTATATCTTAAAATGGGCCTTTTTGAACGGAGGGAATAGCATACATGTCTTTACACAAATGGAAGAGAGATCATTTTGTCCTCCACTATTTATGTACCAGTGAAGAGTGGCTCGTGACTGCTCAACTGAACCAAATAATGCTGAAGGCAGTCTTACCTACTGGCCCATATCAGCGTCTCCTAGTGTCACCTCACTAGGCGACAGATCATCCTCAATATCTGATCCAGATCATCCTGAATTCCTGATCCACACATTCTGCCAGGAAAAAGGACCAGCTTGGAACAAAAGTATTCAGGTGGAACTTCTTCCTACCAAACATCCAAACTTCTTCCTACCAGACATCCAAACCCCTATACATTCACAGCAACAAGATAACACTATGACATAGCGTGGAACATTTTGCAAACCACTGTAGCCAACCAAACGAAAGAAGCCGGGCACAAAATGTACTGTGTTTTGCATGTAACCAAGAGTCAAATGATTTCCTGTGATGACAGTTCAGAGCTCACTACATATGTTCCAGAACACAGTGAAAAGGAGGGCCTTCTTTGAGAATTGCCGAATACGCATCAGAAGGGAACTCCTACAACCCCAAGTCATAAGTACAACGGCCCAACATGTTTATTGTGAGTCCAGAATGAACAAGGATTATATCAGGAGTTTTCGGCATCCAAAATCCGGGCAGTAATTCACCGCACAGGCTGCTGGTTGTAATGGCTCTTCTCTCTCTTCTTCGCGGCTGCAAGCTTTGCATTCCTTGCTGCAGCCTCAGATGCGGCAATCTTTGCTGCTGCGTCCATCTCTTTGCTTGACTTCTTTTTCTTCATTGAGGCTACCTTCTTTATACGATCCTTGACATCCACAGAAGCTGCCTCTTCATCAGGCTCAGCACCAGCAGTATCTTCCACCCCACCATTATCCTGTGAATCTTTTGCCTCCTTTGCAGACTTGTCTTTCTTAGCTTTCTTCTTCTTTGATGTCTTGCTCTCTGAGGTGCCAAGTGCATCTCCTTTTTTCTCTCCATCAGCAGCTTGATCTGCCCCTTTCTTGCCTGAAATATACGTAAAAAAAAGTTTCGATATCACAATCTTCAACCCAACAGAAGGCAAGTCATAAAAAAAATGAACAAATGCACTAATTGCCAATGCAGAAGGAGATTGGGCTCGGTTTTCACAGAATGTTGCTTTCAGACTAACTTAGTGAGAAAGAACAAACCATATTATAACTTACCATTTGTCTCGTTTTGAGAAGAATTATTTGATTTGCCAGCAAGTCCCAACTCGGCCAAAACAGCATCAAGCTCTTCCAGTTCCTTTTTCTTTAACTCCTTCTTGGAGAGTTGTCTTTCAGTATCTTTAGGTGGTGCAGGAGGAGCTGCAGCTTTATTCACTGCAGGTTCAGCAGGGGCAGCATCCTCTGCTTCATGTTCATCCTCAGCATCATCAACCTCGTCATCTTCACTCTCAATTTCCTGCAGAGCATGGGAGGCATCTAGGGAGTTAACACTTAAAACTACATAATATAAAGGCACCAAGCATGGTTTATTATACTCAAAATGAACTGGCATTTTCTTTAGAGAAATTACTCTTTATACCATTCAGTTTTTAATGGAATTCACTACACAGACAAGGCACTATAGCAAAAAATAGGCATGGCTCACAAATCCACAATAATATACTTTCGATATCAGACTTCCACAGAGGTGTGATCTGTGGTGTCTCCTAGTGATGTTATAAAGCCTCTTAACATCAGATAACATCGCATACAAAAAATCAATCATGCAGAAAAATTCAGACTCAAGCACTGATACAAGATGCCATTCACAACAGAAACCAACAGTGGATACACAATGTCTGATGTTGCACATGAGCCTATCTGATATCAATAATTGGGTACAGCCTTTTCTCACCTTGTTTTCTTCTGATAAATGACAGGTAGGATACTAACTAGATTTATGGAGTGATCTAAAATGACAAGGATACCATATCAAGAAAAAGGAGATAGAATCTAAGAATAATTGAATAAAATATGACTAGATGCTTCTTGACAACCAACAATATGAAGTACCCAAAAGTAGATACATTATCTCAGCAGGATATATCAGAAACAGGATGGCGCCAGTGATGCCAGAATCCTAATCTGTCCGCAACATAAACTTGACTGTCCAAAGACACTGGCATTGACAATTTTATGCCTTATTGTTCAAGAAAGATTTAAATAGCTTGTGTAATCATACTACAGCTTGTAATCGAATAGACTGCACTGTATGAACGAGGTCGGTGCATGAATCATTCAGACAACCTAATAAATCAATTTATCATAACTATAAATCTATAGCGTGACTCCTCACAACATTCGAGTAACTTAAAAAAAGGGGCTAATTAATTTGGTGCCACGCTAGCATGCTACATGACCAGTGAACCTTATCCATGATGACACCCACTCTGACAGCATACTTACAAGCTCTCATAAAGGGAAATTCTTCCTGTGGTCTCAAAGACCACATATCCACGAAACATCATTCCAAGCAGAATTCATAAGTGAGCACCAATAACAAACTATTGTTCAATGTAGAATTCACAAGTGACCAATAAACACGCGCAAAATCACATGCATCAATAGGCATAGAAAAAGGGACCTTTATCTGTGTCGAGTTGACATTCGATTGTTCAGGCAACGATACATACATATGTAGGCAAGATACACAAACAATCATAGAAAGGGAGGCAAGTGAGGCAGTGAGAAGGACCTGTTCAAGGGCAGCTTGTTCGGTGTCGTCGTGGGCGGCATCGGCAGCGGGGTCCTGCTGCGTTCCCCAGACGGGGCGCGGCGGCGCGGTGGTGGCGAAGTAATCGTCGTCGTCGTCGTCCTCGACGTCGGCCCATGACTTGGCGGCGAGCGGCGCGGGCGCCCAGAATACCTCCGGCTTCCGCTCCTTCTCCTTATCGGCCGCCGCCTGCTTCTTCCCCGCGGCCGCCGGCTTCTTCTTCTTCTTGAGCGTCTCGAGCGCCGCGAACACGTTGCCGGTGCCGATCCTCACCTCCTCCGCCGCCGCGCCCGCGCCCCTCCTGCTCCCTCCCCCCGCCATCTCCCCGCACCACGCAACCCCAAAACAGAAAACAAAATCTGATCTTGCTGCGAAAAGCCGCGGTCTTTAAAACTCCCCGATCCGGCGGCGGCGAGAGAACGAGATCGATACGGGGGATTTGGAAACGAAGGCGCGAGGTTAGTAAAGGGTTTTGCGGGGTATTGGTCGAGGCGGATTCGTGCTTCACGCTCGGTTTCTAGTCGATGAGGAGAGGAAGAGAAGGAAGAGGAAGAGGAGGCGGTGGCCTGGTGCTCTACGAATCGACGGCGACGGCACGGTGTACAGTACAGTACTGGAGGCGGAGGCAGGCACCCAGGCGTCTCTCTCGGCTTATCTGAATTCTGAACCGGATGGCATCAATCAACGAATTTTTTTTAAATATTTTTTTTAATCTCTTTTCTCCAGAAATATACCATGCTTTCGCAATTTTGTAGAAATATACCTTGGTAGGGGGTAAATGTAATTTGAAAAATCGACAGGAATTCTGCCATTTTTCAAAGGTCGGCAAGACTCCTGCCGATAATCCAAATATCGGCAGGAGCCCTGCCGATCAATTGGTCGGCACTTTATTCTTTTATGATTATGAACATTTTGATATTGGGACATACTGATATTTTTAAACTGCTATTTTTAAATTGACATATGGAACGGTTATGCATATTGACATTGGTTGATAACATTGTAATGGTAGCACAATTAACATTAGTTGATAGACACACATAGTCAGACGATGAGACAAGGGGACTGGACAATGCTGAAAGAAGGGTGGCCTATTCCGAGGGTCCGGTGTACTGGTTGCATAGGCAGGTGAGGGGATTGGATGGCGCCGAAAGTAGGGTGTCCTGTTCCGTGGGTTCGGTATACTGGTTGCATAGGATGCCCATTAATTTCGGCTTGGTGGTCACACAGAAATAGTGCTCGGTTGAGTAATTGCCGGATGCCTATAAGAGGGACATATGGCCACGTCCGATACTCTCATGCATCCTGTTGTTGACAGGCAGCGCAAGGGACATAGCGCAAGGGACATAGCAGTGAGAAAAGTAGAGAGAACTTAAGTAGGTACTTTGTAGAGTTCAACACTAACGAATTAAGATTGGGAGCTTCAATATATTTGAACACTTTGCAAATTCACAGGAGCTATCTTCACGTATGAAATGAGTAAGCACTAGTTGCTGTGAATATTCGTGGCTTACTATAAGACAGGGCCAAGAATTTGCAAAGTGATCGAACCCACTGAAATGTTGTTGGGATACAAGTTACAATGTTATGCTATAGAGAACAATAGTACTTATGAGTGCATGTTGTGGTGAAGTCGAGGAAGGTAGGGCAAGGGCTCAATCTGATGGAGACCAAACTGCTTCATGACCTGGTGGACAGCGTACTCCTCGACGTGGATGTCGAAGACAAGCCGGCAACAGGTCAACCAGTACATCGTGTCCCGCGTGCACAAGCTGGAGAGACTCTTAGGTGCATGGCACTATACCTCGACATCATTGTACGGTTCCCACCACATGCTACTGTCAGTAAGCTAGTCGAACGCGGCGAGTAGTATGGGTACGCTCAGAAAGCCTGTTGGTGCACCTAGGAAGGCTATATGGTAAAACAAAATTAGATTTTAGTTAGGGCACGAATGAGTGTACTTGAAATTCATGTAGGAGAAACATTACTCACTCGGTGCCTGAGCCAGTAGGTGTTCATAGTGGGCCGGTCCATGGGGTCGATCCTAGCAGGGTACTTGTACAGATTGGTGTCAACCAAAAGTCTCCCAATCTGAAATTGCTCGTACGCTCGCATCTGCAGTAGAATGGGGCAGCCGCCAATGGTGCTCGTCACACCCACCCTTGAGATAGCATTGCAGAGCCCCGGTATGTAGCACATAGGACCGCTGAGACCCACGAGTATTGCGGCATATCCTCAACCATGGAGTTGGTGATCTCCCTCGCGATGGACACGAAGTGCTTATCCACGCTATCCCCTTGAGACATTGTGAATATCATCCAGCACAACAGCCATAGCAAGTTAGCCTCAAGGTGACGGCTAACGACCTCAGGGGTCGCATCAGGATGTATGTACTCTGTCTGTTGAAAAACAAGAAACCAACTGCGTCAGTACATGGAATGAAGCACATGGTAATAATATCTATCATTAATTAACTCCTATATGTATATATATACCTATATACAATTGCATATTAGCACATATATAATTATATATATGTGTAGCCATAAGGGCCCATTGTCAAGTTCGTCCTAGGGCCTTTGAAAACGTAGAACCGGCCCTGCAGCCATGTGTACCCTGACTAGCCAAGTCAAGTGGAGCAGGCAGGTCACTCCTTCCCAGAAGCTGCCAAGAGGAGGTCGAACCCTGCACTCTAGGTGTCTGATAGCGAGCACCCCAGCCACCTTACGGTGGCCAGGTGGTAGTCCCGCGCGTTGAAGACATGTGGATAGGTGTCCAACCGGATACCACATGCCCTCGGGAGCGATGCACAAGCTGTAGAATTATCCATCGCATTTACTCAACATTCCTGCAGTTTCTCTCAGCATTAACGCTGAGAAATACGGCATATCCTAGACTCTCTCTCTCCAACAAAGTATACCAAGAGTCTGTGGGAGAGAATGAAGACCAGAGGTGGGTCCAGTGTGGAGTCCCACAAGATGATTGTTTCTACAGTGTTTAAGCATTGAATTCAAGTAATTAGCTCAGGCTTATGATGATGTATAGTGATCCTGTCTCTCCTTGAGCGATGAGCGGTGAGAGCTGTAGGGTATAAAAGCCCATCTTAGACCCTCTAGGAGGAAGAGACTCTTGACTGGCAAGAACCTCAGGCTTCTTAGGTTAGCCCGTGAGTGCTCAAAAACTTGTCAGAACACCTTTTGACACGAAACAACCATAGGAGTAGGGTTATTATCCTTTGGGAGGCCAGAACCTATATACCTGTTTGTGTCTCCGCAACTCCTGAGCACACCCGGACATGCCAAGCACACCCTAACCCTCCGAGTGAACTCCAGTTTGCAATATCCATCGCACGTCGATGCCCTAATGCCGATAGAGTGGCACGCCAGATAGAGGGTTTTTGGTGTGTTTTGTTTTTTGGTTCTTGTTTGTTTGAGCTTTTCGAGTACCCTCACCCTCTTCTGTCTTTTTCGTGATGGCAAAAGACGCGGAGAATCCCCACCTCAGTCTTGGCGGGGAAGAGATGGAGTCCCAAGGCTCTGGTGGAGATTCCAATAGCGAACAAGCATGAGGCGGTGGAGAAGCTGAGAACGGCATTGGTAGATCTAGAGCCGCCGCCACGACAACTGCCACCATTACACTAGCTGCTGTAGCACCCATCACCTACCCCATCATTCCTCCGCCAATCAGGGTCCCATCGAGATCGGTGTGCGGGAAGAGCGGGCCAGAGTGCACAATCAAGCACCCGCTGCAGCAGCAACCCCTCCTTGAGCTCCATATGTCCTTCAAGGGACGGATCTCGAAGGGATGACCCTAGTGTAGACGCTCCATGCGGCCCAACTCTTGTTGAGCCACCCACCGGTTAGGTCTAGGAGGACTCCCCCGTCACGCCATGGCTCCGGGACATGGCGACGCTCGTGAACACAGCGCGAGATCAAGCCTCGGCATCGTTGTCATCACGCCAGCCTACGAGAGCATCGGGCGACATCTTGTGGTTGTCAAGGGCCACCATGGTCAGGGAGCACCGCCTGCCGCGTGCACCCTAGGGGGGCACGTGCAATGCAAAAATGTCCCCCTAGGTCCCCAGATGAGCTGCCACCACACAGGCGTCTAGCCATGGCGTTGGCTAAGCCCATGCTTCGCGGCAGGACGACGATGACGTCGGACCAAGATGCTTGAGTGGAAGACCTCTGTGAGCATCTGGGGTGCATCACAGGTCAAGGCCATGGTCTTGACCGACATAGCGAGCCCCCACACGCCCAAGAGCAGCGGGGCAGGTTCCTCGATGTGAACTACGACCTCCGTGAGGTGCTCCGTTGCATCCAGCGGGTGCACCACCAGAGTCACCGCCGTCATCGCGGTGGTGATGATAGTCCCCCCCCCCCCCCTCTTAGTGAGGGCAAGGAGGGCATATGATATGAGGCATTCAGGGCGAACTCCTAGTCCTCGCGGGCCGTAGAGCGCCTTAGACGTCCGGCCTCCGGTAACCCGAGGGCAGCCCATTATGGCATGGGCTGCTAAGCCTTTAGTTCTGCCCTTCGACGAGTGTAGTGGCCAAAGAAGTTCTGCCCTGCCTTGACGGAGAAGTATGATGGGTCCACCAATCCAGAGGAGTTCCTCCAAATATACACCACCATGGTGGTGGTTGTAGGCGGGACGGACAAAGTGATGGCCAACTTCTTTCCCACCACCTGGTCAAGGTCCAAAGCACGTACGCACGTCCTGGAGTGGAGAACAACTTGTACTAGGTGTGCCAGCGATGGGAGGAGTCATTACGCATCCGGTGCTTCAGTGAGCACTAGAACACGATTCCCAAGATGTCTGGCGAGTCGGTGATTGTCATCTCCAAGCAAGGCGTGCAAGACCAGAGGCTCAAGGGGAATCTAGCTACTTGTGACATTAACAGCACCACCGAGCTGTTCGTGATGGCTGACAAGGCCGCCAAGCAGGCTGAGGCCTGTGAGGATCCGGTCGACAAGTGTCGCTCAGAGAAGGCGTTGAGGGCCACCTCGCTGCCATCTTTGTCCAAGCGCGACTACCAACGGAAGATATGGCAGTCCGGCTCCGAAGAAGTCCTGGCCAGCGGTCAAGATGATCGCCGCTAGCGACAATTCGAGAAGCAGGAGGGCAAGATGCCTTGCGGCTATTGCATGATCCACCGTATGGACGCCCACAATCTAGCCGACTACTACGTCGTTAAGGGTCTCCTGGAGAAGGATCAGAAGTGTCGTGACGATCGCGACGATGGTAAGGACAAGGATGACGGGGCAGCGAGCTTGGGTTTTCAGCAACCCGAGCAAACGGTTGCCTTCATCCATGGAGTTTCTTCTTCTTACACATCCCATTGGAAATACAAGTTGCTGTTGAGAGAGGTGTGTGCGGCCACCCGTAGCTTGGAGGCTGGTCACCCTCTAAAGTTGTCTGAGGTGCCAATTACCTTCGATCAATCCGACCAGTCCCCGTGCACCAAGGGCACTGGCTGGCTGGCGCTTGTCGTCGCCCCCACCATCAGAAATTTGAAGGTGGCAAGTGTGTTGGTGGACGGGGGGAGGGGGGAGCAGGTTCAACTTGATCTCCCCTAGCGTTTTTAAGGTCCTGCAACTGAAGCAGAGTGCCTTGAAACCCTCCTTGCCGTTTTGGGGATCACCATGGAGGCGAGTGCGGAAGCCATGCGTCTTATAGCACCCTCGTCGAAAAAGCTTTCCAGCAAGGATTCTATTAGCCCACAGCCCTCCACGATGCTTGCAAGCTGCTGCAAAACATGTCAATTTTATATGAAAAAGACCCATCAACTAGCCCAAGCACTGCAAACCATCCCGCTCTCATGGCCATTCGTGGTTTGGGGGTTGGACATCCTGTGGCCATTCCCGACGACGCCTGGGGGCTACAAATTTATAGTAGCCATCGACAAATTCACCAAATGGGTGGAGGATGAATGAGTTTGCATGATCACTGCTACCGCCGTTCTCAAGTTTCTTAGGTTTGTCTTGATAAGGTTCGGTGTCCTAAACCGATTCTTGGAATATTGTGAAGACATGGGCATTAAGGTGTGCTTTACTTCTATGAGTCACCGGTAGAGCAACAGACAGGTCGAAAGAGCAAATACCGAGGTCCTGTGAGGACTCAAGACCTGCGCTTTTGACCGGCTTCACAAATACGCCAGGAAGTGCCTTGAAGAATTGCCCTTAGTGCTCTAGTCCCTTCGGACCTTGGCCAGTAGAGCCACTGGTGGGTCCCCGTTCTTCTTGGTGTACAGCGTCCTGCCATGCGAGCTGGACCTTGGGTCGCCACGCAACATGAACTATAGCGAAGATGAACAAGAGGCTCGCTGGGGAGACGACGTCATCAACATTGAAGAGCTTTGTGATTGCGTGACACTCTAGGTAGCAAAGTACCAGCAAGCTCTATGCCAATACCATGGCTGTAGGGTACAAGAGACAACAAGGGTACCCAGGGACCTCGTCCTGAGAAATGTTCAATCTCAGGTGGGTCGCAACAAGTTGTCACCTAAATAGGAGGGCCCGAACACAGTGGTTTCTATCTCCTGACCTAGCGCCGTGAGGATAGCGATGGAGGACGGCAGAGTGCTACACAACACGTGGAACATTGCAACGCTACGCAAATTTTACCCGTGACTGCTGCCCGCGAGAACATGGACACCCCTCTGGAATAAAGTTGTAAGCACCTTAGCCCCTGCCTACTGGCCATTTCGTACCAGCATATGAGGATTTTCAATCCTGAGACCTGGTAGGGGGCTAGGGGATATGTACACATTCAAAAAGGAACTTCTCCATATTTTTCAGTTGCCTTTTTTGTTTAGGGGATAATGCCGTTAGTTAAGTACTGTATGGGGTACAATTAAAGGACTTGGTGGCCGACGACTTATTGGGTGCAAGGTGTGATAGCCTGTGATCATTGAGAAGGACCAAAACCTAAAGGTGTGCCAGTCGTGATGTGTGCTCGGGTCGAGCCTTGCGCCACCAACCACGTTATGCGTCTTGGCCACTTTAGTCGTTTTCTTGTTCCTTAACCCGATCGCAGTGCACAGGTCATTGAGATGCCCCGGGAAGAGCCTGTTCTTAACGCCCTAACACTTACTCGTCCTCGTACAGCGCTGGAGCCAATCGAAACTACTCCTTGCCTTGCTGCATCTAATCCTAGGGTCGAGTTGTGCAGGAAAATCGGGGGGAGCCCGAAGACCCTGCTGTGTTCGCCTAAGTCTCCCGGTTCAGCTAGGACCAGCCGAGCATGCCCAGGGGCTAAATCAAGATCAAGACAATAAGGTAACATGATTTCAACATAACTAATACATAATCTATGGTTAGTTTTTGTCCCATGTAGGTGCACTGAAGGCAGAAGACAAGTTACATAAAATTACTAGGGGCAATTCCCCCAAAATGGCTGGAGCTGCTGGTGTCAGAGGACGTCGCTTCATTGTTGTCGCCGTTGTCCTCACCACCCACGTCACCAACATCGCCGGCCACCTTCGGGCCATCGGCTGCTACGGCCACAGGCATCGCTAGTGATAGGCTAGGGCCGATATCGAGGACTGCCGCCACGACGTGGGCTCGATTGTGCACCAACTCCTAGATGACATTCGTGGCCTCCTCGCTCGCTGCCTGAAAGCCCTCCTCCACCAGCTCTAGGCAGAAGTTGGGATCATGATTGACGAAGCACGCAAAGATGTAGTCCGCCATCGTAGCTGCCGCGAACCAGGCTTCTGCCTGGGACTTCTCCAGCGACACTGGCATCTTCTCCAGTGCCTCCATCACCCACCTGAATGCCATAGTGTAATGCTCTAGTGTCTCCTCCTGCGGGTCACTGAGCTCAACCCCGAAAGGCTCTAGGGTTGTCCGGGTGCGGCGATGCTAATGCCGCATGATGTTGACGCTAGAAGCGGCCACCCTTTGTAGCTTGATGTGGGCGGTCCTAGACTTGGCCAGCTCCTCCAGTTGGGCAGCACTTGTCCAGTGCAAGTGGCCGGCCTCCGCCACGCTCTACTGCAAGCGGCTCTCCAGCGCTACCACCTAGTCCCTGAGCCGCTAGTTCTCCCGTGCCACCCGGCTTCTCGTTGCTCTACCGCCTCTACCAGCGAGGAGGACAGTAGAGTGGCGAACCCGGCGATCACATAGGAAAGCTCTCCCGATGAGGAGGTGTCATCCCTACTCTAGCTCCGGCCCCTCTAGTCAAGCCGCTGGTGAGGGTGGTAGACAAGGTGGTCGTGGCTGTGACGGGGGACTCTATGACGGGTGTAATGCCGGCTGCGGGCATGACCTGCATGGCACTTGCTGGCGCGGGCCCTAGGGCTGCTGCCGGTGCGGTGGTAGGGGCTGGCAGCGCGGAGATGGACGAAGACGGAGCTGGAGGACTGGAGTAAGGTAGTCACTAAGAAGACTAATCCAAAATTACAAAGAAGGAAATTTCTGACGATGAAAATGAGGAAAGAAGATATATTACCATATTCAACCCCGCCTGACTTCTATGGCGGAGGGTTTAAAAGCCTTCTTCCACTTCTTGCTGGCGGCGGAGGAGGAAGCAACAGAAGTGACGAGGAGCCGGCCCTGCCATCCCTTGGTGCCATTGCGACGGTCATCACCACCGTACTCTTGGTGGTGTCCATGGCCAGGCTGGGCAGACGAACGGAACCTTGTGCACCGTCACACCGACAGTGGCAGGTAGGGAAGGCATCAAGGAGAATGTAGTGGCAGGGCTGCCACCAAAAGATAGGCTAGCCCCGGGGGGAGCCTACCCCTTGGCGTAGCCTCTTACAAGATGACGAGGGTGTCAGATCCGCAGTGGGCCTCTTCCCCACTACATGTTCGGCGGGGCTGCTAGACGGTGATGGCCTAGCGGCAGGAGCCAAGCTCTCCGCCCCGACCGAGCAAGCCATGGCAGATGGCGGGGCCGACAAGGTGGCGGTGCCGGCCGGGGACTCCCGGATGGACAGTAGCGTGTACTATCTCCGGGGAGCGGATCCCATGGCATCGAAGCTTGGCCACCTCTGCGGAAGTAGTTCGCAGCACCAATGGTCAAGCAAGAAGACCATAGAGATCAACAGAAAAAAATCCTGAAAACTTTACCTGGACAATGGCGGCCCTCTACGTAGCCGATTGGTCACAGAGGGGACAGAAGTTCGGCAACAGCGCGGTCGCGTCTAGTGATGCCAACGTCAGCATGCTTATCCAAATGCCAAGCACCTAGGGCCTGATGTTGCTGCTGCTGCCGACATGGGTGCGGTTCGGGTCCTCATCCCCAATGTAGTACGCCACCAGGAATGACCAGCAGCAAAGGGGGCTGATCCGACGCCGGAGTGCATCTGCCATGACCATGGGGCCTGTTAGGCCATCGCTCCGGAGGTTGTCGATGACCTTGACAACCTCAACGACCCTGGGGATCTCTCTAGTGAGGTCCTCCCAGGAGTCCTGCAAGACAACCGGCACCTCCAGGAGCTCGAGGCTCTTGCTGACGTCGTTAACCACCATGTATAGCTAGTTCTCCCGTCACCTCTTCCACTTGGAGTTGATGGGGCCGTAGATGTACCGGAGAGGACAGAGCCGTCGTGGAGACGGAAGTAGCAGCAGCCCATGCGTGGCGGGGTTTGTTGCCGCCGTGGCGTGAAGAACCACTGCAAAAAACCCCACACTGCACCACCCTCACGAACATGTCGCAGAGGTGGGCGAACGTGGCAAGGGTGATGATAGAGTTGGGCGTTAGGTGAAGTAGGCGGATATGGTAGTACTCCAGAACTGCTAGGAGAAAGTCGGAGAAGGGGGGACAAGCCCCATGATGATGAACGGCACAAAGACAATGATCCCCCCGACCACAGCTGTGGCTGATCATCGCCATCGCGAAGACAAAGACGGAGCGGGCCGTCCGGAGGCCCCATGCAGCGGAGCTCCTCGACCTTATGGCCACGGCACCTAGAAGCAGGGAGGTCGGCCATTGTGGAGAGGCGAAGAAACTAGGATTTTGAGGAGCACTAGGGTACCCAAGGACCGCCATGTGTACCCTGACTAGTCAGGTCAAGTGGAGCAGGCAGGTCACTCCTTCCTGGGAGCTGCCAAGTGACGGCTCTCGAGGAAGAGGTCGAACCCTGCACTTCAGGTGTCTGATAGCGAGCACCCCAGCCGCCTTAGGGTGGCTAGGTTTTAGCCTCTTGCGTTGAAGACAGGTGAATAGGTGTCCAATCGGATATCGCGTGGCCCTCGGGAGCAATGCACAGACTGCAGAGCCATCCATCGCATTTACTCAAGATTCTTGTAGTTTTTCTCTTAGCATTAATGCTAAGAGATACGGTGTATCCTAGACTCTCTCTCTCTCTTCAACGGATTATACCAGGAGTCTGTGAGAGAGAATGAAGACAAGAGGTGGGCCTAACGTGGAGTCCCACAAGATAATTGCTTCTATAGTGTTTTAGCATTGAGTTCAAGCTATTAGCTCAGGCTTATGATAATGTACAGTGTTCCTATCTCTTCTTGAGAGTTGAGAGCCGTAGGGTATAAACGCCCATCTTAGACCCTGTAGGAGGGAGAGACTCTCCAGACCGGCAAGAACCTCAGGCTTCTTAGGCTAGCCCATGAGCACTCAAGAACTTATAAGAACACTTTTTGACAGGAAACAACCATAGGAGTAGGGTTATTATCCTTGGGAGGCCTGAACCTGTATACTTGCTTGTGTCTCAGCACCTGGGACATGCCATGCATGCCCTAACCCCTCCAACGAACTCCAGTCCACGATCTCCATCACACGTTGGCGCCCTGACATCGACAGACATAGTTTGCCCCCCTCAAACAGACATTCTATCAAAGTCTGTTTATGCTGAAACTATAGTCACCTGAACTGACAAACATCCACTCAAATCTTTTGCTTTACCCAACCAATCCTCAAATCAGTTGGTGATGAGGAATCTCAACCGTTGATCAAGAAGCAAATTAATGGCTTACACGAGTTGGACTTATAGGCTACGATGAGCTGAGAATGTTGGTCCATGAGGAAAGTTAGCCCAACAAATGTTTTCATATTTGTGAGTTGTCTCAGCTTTGTTATGTGTGTAACGGTCGTGCTAAACTGAGTGGCAACTAAGCGTGGATATCGAGCCAGCTCAACTCGGCTCGGTCTGCTCGTCAGGATAATGAGCTGGCTCGGCTCAACTCGTTTGCCAACTCGAGCTAAGTCATTTAGCTCTTGAGCCAGACAAAGAGTGGCAGCCGACGAAGGTTTGGCGACTAGAGACAACCGGCAGGGAGTGCAACGGTGGCGGTGGGGATTGTTACAGCCGTGAGACCACAACCCCGCTAGCGATGGAGGATGCAGGGCGCCAGCTAGTGCTGGCATGCTGCTATGGGTCAATGGCCGATGGCGAGTTGGTGACTGGCGATAGTGACGGTGAGGTAGAGGCGGCAAGAGCGAGATCAAGATGGCGGTGTGATGATGCAAGCATCAAGACGGCACTGGCAAGAGGGAGACGCGACCAGCGAGACGATGCTGGGGAGAGGTCTCCTGCTCTGCCACCAAATGGGGTAGGAGGTGGGGGCTGGGGAGTACGATGGGATATAGCAAAGAGAGGCTAGACGGAGCTTGAGGAAGGTCTAGGGAACTGCCCCTCGCTGCACCACCGCATGCATCATCACCGGCCACCGCCTCCCTCCTCGTTGCCTACCGAATTCCCCTCATGGCCCCCCTCCCCTTTGTTCGTCAACCAATGGACAATTGGATCCGGCAGCCACAAGCTCGACGCCATCAAGTCTAGTAGCCTCGGGCTCATGGCCACCTAATCCCGTTGCTCCGATAGCAAGGAACAGCAGGGAACGGTGGCGAACAGCAGGTCAGGCGAGCGGCAGGCCGGCAACATCAGCGAGGCTCCTCTTCATTTCTTTTCTTTGTTTTTGTTGCTGAGCCTCAATAGTTGTTAAGATAGGAGAGTTACGATGTTTACAATAGCCTAGTTGGGCCTAGTAGGGCCGAGTGGCTGGCGTCCTGGGCTGCTGGCCTAATGTTTTATTGGCTCGTTCAGCTCGCAAGCCAGCTCGAGCTGGTTTGTTATAGCTAACGAGCTAAAGCCGGCCTACCTCTGCTCGTTAACAAATCTAAATGAGCCAAGCCAACCTAGCCATGAGCCGAGCAAACTAGTGAGCCACGAGTTTTTCATCCAGCGCTACTAGCTACTGCAGTTGCATATATGGCTGAGACTACGAGGATGTGGGACCTCCCTGAGGAAATTGAATTGAGATCGAACTGTTGCCACAACTGCTAAAATATGACGAACACAACTGTCAAAATTTGATATTTTCCAGCATTGCAGGTTTTCAGCTGTGATTTGAAAATAAAAGGGTAGAATTAAGCGTTCAGTCTGCCTACCACCTTAGAAGAAGGATTTATTCTGTCGATCTGTTCAAAGATTCCCACCCTCATTTTGTGAATTTTAGAGCATGACATGGTGTTGTACAATGGCAGCATTCAAAGCTTTTACATCATCTATCAGAAGAGCATAAAAATGATCATCGAAAACAAAAACAGGTGCTCTTCGCATCTGAAGATATCATAACCAGTTAACCATGCAGTACATCTCAAAACAAAAGCGAATGGGTTTAACAACTTAACAAGCCGGCAGATGGGCTGCATCGTGAGAGACTAAGTCGGCCCATTAGGCCCACTTAACCTCATCTCAGAAGGTCCAAGCATGGAGGAATTGGCCCATTATTAGCTGAAGCTTGAAACACCACTTTTGAATTAACAATTTTTTTCGAAAAGGCCTTGATATATTTCTTTCCTTTAAAAAAAGGTCTTAATGCTTTTTCCCTGTTAAAAAAAGGAGTGTTGATGCCTCTTCTTTTGAGAGAGTATTCACTACCAGACTTTAGAGCAAGCATGTGGACACAAAACTGTCAGAAAAATAAATTTTCCCGTCAAAAATTATCTCTGTACCTAACTTTTGATGCTTCTTGTTTCCTCGCTCAACGCTTAATATTTGTCACACTCGCCGAAATGCTGATCCTCTGATGCGTCCATACTACCTATCAACATTGCACTCATATTAATTCTCTGAATTGATTTTTATATTGTGCTTAAATTAATTATTTGTACATGCAAATTAAGCTAATTGGTGTTAGTTTGCCAAGATATACAGAAGTAGGTTCATAAAACGCAACTGCAGCTTGATATTAACTTCAATTAATTTGATCCCACATATAGTTTGTCACACCTAAATAGCACCTAAACAGAAAATCAAACAGATCGATCGACTTGACAGATCGATGCTTTTTCATTTGGGCGTAGAGTAAAGTCCCAAATATCAACCAAGTTCATGATCATGTCTTGATGAGGTTATTGGCGGCTGATTGGGTTAGGCAAGGGTTGCACCAGGCTTGCATATTCATCTGACAGCACTCACCAAATGCAAGCTAGTGCTAGCCATTGTGAAAATATGTTTCCCTAGATATTTGCAGATACATGCCCTAAAAAGAATCTTATCTTGCTTTTTTTTAATTAAAGACAATCTACACTTGTAACTAATGACGGCCGACATGTGCACAAAGATGTTAGTGATAGGGTTTAATTAGGGTTCAGGTTTCAGAAATATCGGCAAATGCATGCTGATGTGATTGATGAATGCCACTATGTACACAACCAAAGTGCTGTTGCGGTCAGCCAAAGCCCCCTTCAAAAATATATGCCATTTGATTTTTTTTATCAAAATTTTGAAACTTTGACTATTGATAAATGTAAATATTTAGTTCAAAATATAAAAAGGGTAAAGCACTTTCATAATCATATAAATTTATTGATTTTGTAAAGTTTATTTTTTATTTTTCATAAAAAAAACTATAATAAAAATTTTTAAAAAATCAAATGTCATTGACTCCCTCCGACCCAAAAAACCAACTTCTATCCTTCAAACTTTGTCCCCAAATAAATTAACTTTTATCTTCTTATCTACTCTTGATTTGTAAATCAAGAAATTTTATCTCTTCAATATTTCTCAGCTACCCACTCATAAATATTACTTTTTAATTGATAAGGGTATTTTGGTTTTTTTTCTATCTATTAATTTTGTATTGGGATTCTAAAAATTCTTTTTTTTTTGGGATGGAGGAAGTATTTGTCATGAAAGAGCAGCATATACGTTACCTTAACTTTTACTCCTAGATGATAATGAAGTAGATATGTTACTTAATGGAAACATAACTCTCTCAACTAGCCCACGTTGTTTTCGCGATGTATGCATTTATAACATGCCATTTATTTATATATATTTCTAAAAAATTCCTGACTTTTAAAAAGTCCATAGGGAACTAACAATAAAGTGGCACACAGATTGGGCAATTAATTGACGTCACCAATCGTGCAGCGTAGCCCTGGTTACTCAGTAGGTGTAAATAGTATCGATTTGATTATTTACAATCCGTATCGTGTGTTGTATGGCAGCTGTCGTTATTGACGCCGATATGTGAGCCTTAAAAAAACATGGAGTCGATTATCTGATTAAGAATAATGTTGAACGGTCCCACCAGTAGCATCTAACGAATTATTCTCCCCAACTAAAAAAATTATAAGACGTGTATGTTATTCATATCTTGACCATTAATTATTTTTATAATACACTATCAACACATGCTTAACAAAAGAATATATTTTATTAGTTTAATAATTAGATAAATATTATTATTATTGACTTTAATAGAAAAAAAACGTTTTATATTTTCATATACGGAGAGAGTACGTAATTTACATCATTCTGCTGAGATATTTTTTTCAAGTAACACGAAAACATACTCGTGTGTCACTAGACATGTACACATATGTGAGTACGTCCTCTAATATATACTTAAGGAAACTAATATATATTTAAGGAAACGGGTGATTTAAATATTGGTGAATAGAATATATATATTTATGACTCACCATCATATTTTTAAGTGTTTCTCTATATTTTTCTTTAAGAACAGATAGGTAGACAAATCAGTTCAACAACTTAATCTACTTTAAAAAGGTCATACGTATACATATGGCCGGCTTTTGCAAAGATATATATGGTGGGGCCCCGTGAATGCGTTGTCTCTCTCTCTGCCGAAAAGGAGCTGATCTGTGTGGCAAAATAGCATGCATGTTCTCATTGTATCTTGCTTGCTAGTACTAGCAGCAGCTAGGGCACCTGCTGATGAATGGTTGATTGCTCCAACTAATGTAATGCGGGCTGACCTCATCTCCAAGCTAACACGCCTAAAGTGTCTGCCCTGGTTTCTTTTTTCATTCTAGATTTTGTATTTTCATTTGCACGTTTTTCATACTTCTAATACCTTTCGTACAAAATTTTTCTATATAAATTTCTTTTGGAATACTTTTTTTTAACAACTTTTAAACTTTGTTGGAGTTAATTCATTTGTTTATACACTTAAAAAATTATCATAGAGATCAGATAATCTATTAATCCATAAATTTCAGCTATCTCAAATAGGCCTACAAGTGATACCCATTAAGCACTCGTTCATTAGTTAAGAGAGTGTTTTATAAGTTTCTTTTGGATGGTTTTGACTGCTTTAAGATTGGTACAAACATGATAATTAACCATAACTTCTCATACCAAGCTTTACTTCTCCATTCGACTCCATCCCCTCTCGATAATGCTTTGGCCCAGGAGTCCGACACAAGCCGTGCGATCAGACGCCCAGGAAGGCGTGCATGCGAGCAGACACGTGATTACTGTTATCCACCTCTAAATGTTTCTATCTTTGATTTCATAGGAAGCTACATTAGGCTAGGTGATTATACATCATTACTTGCTTGTATGCATACATGTATATTTTATTAAACTTTAAATGACTTTGACTTTTTCTCCTAAACTATCTGATTTGCGGTCCAATTACGCCGTTGTATTCGTTACAATTAAATCTTTAAAAAATCTCAATTAATTAGATTCTGATGAAGGTGGGTGTCGGCGAAATGGGACTGGGGGTCCCACGTTCTGCGGGGACGCGTGGCTCTCCGGCCACATCGGCTCCTCCGGGGGACATATCCTGCACGACCGGCGGCCGGCAGAGAGGCCGTGTCTCCCGCCGGTCGTCCGTGCCCGGATGCATCGCCCGCGGCCCCGGGTGCTCGTCCCCGCGCCCGGACGCGCCGCCTGTCGCCCGGGAGCACCTCCTCCGGCCCCGGGTGCGTGTCGCCCGGGCGCGGGAGCGCCGCCTTCGGCCCCGGGCGCGGGTCGCCCCGGGCCTGGGCGAGTGTTGCCCGGGAGCGGGAGCGCCTCCTCCGGCCCCGGGCGAGTGCCGCCCGGGAGCGCCGCCTTCGGCCCCGGGCGCGGGTCGCCCCGGGCCCGGGCGAGTGTTGCCCGGGAGCGGGCCGCCCAGGAGCGCCTCCTCCGGCCCCGGGCGAGTGCCGCCCGGGAGCGCCGCCTCCGGCCCCGGGCGCGTGTCGCCCGTGCCCGGAGGCGTCGCCTCCGGGCGTGTGTGGCAACCAGGCGACCAGACCAGCCGCCCGCAGCACCCGACAGGGGCTCCTCCAGGCGTGGCGCAACATGCGGCTGCGGGCATGCGTGTGCTCCAGCCGCCCATAGCAGCAACAGCTCCGGCATGGGCGTCGTAGGCAAACGTGTGCACAGGAGAGCTCACCGGAAAAACTCTCTCTCCGTATTCTGGCACTGTGGACTCCCCTAATCTATAAAGGAGGATCCAAGCCACCGAACCGAGGGGCAAGCAAGCTTTAGCATTAGGAACCCCGAGCTCGGACTCTGACTAGACCCCGGGCTCTCCGACTCTAGCTCATTCTCAGACGACTGTTCTTCTTCCTCAGCTCCGGCTGAGCTCACCTTGTAAACACCAAGTCACATTCATCCACCTGATAGCCAAAAACACACACAGGAGTAGGGTATTACGCTCCGGCAGCCCGAACCTGTATAAGTCCTCTCGCCTCCTCTGTGCGCCTCTGTTCATCGCCTTCCCCAACGCCCCGCGCAGTTACCGCGCGTCGGACGGTCCGGACACGGTTCAGACGGTCCGGACCCATCTGCTTCACCATGGTTCGGACGGTCCGAACCCCGTAACTTCTTCTGCGTCTTCTTCGCGTATCTTTCTTCTACACCGGACGCCTCGTACACCTGAGAACTACTCCCCTGGCCGAATCTCAAAAGGGGGGTCTCCCGACTTCCCGCCGTCGAGGTTTCATCCTCCGACAGCTGGCGCGCCAGGTAGGGGAAGTTTCCTTTTTAGGTGGTACGCTGGCGCCTCCGACACCGACGCGCTCCATGGTGGAAGGCCATCGTCCGCGGGATTCCAACAATGGCCATGGCGATCTCCGCGACTGGCTGGACCGGACGCGGGTTCAGGAGGACGCCCGGGTCACGATCGAGCGGCACGCGAACGCTGCTGCAAGTGCCGGGGCCCCCGACCAGGATCCTGAAGAGGATGGCAAGCTTTCACGTTCCGTACTGCGGCGGAACAGAAGGAACCGCCAGAAGGCCAAGGCGGCGGCCGAAAGCTGTTCCTTGGCGGCTGCGGGCAGCCCCCGGAGCTACGGTGCCCGCAGGGGCCATGGTCGCCGCAAGCGGCGAAAGGCCGCATGCGCGACGCCACCGCCGGCAACAGCCCAGAAGTGGTGCCCTCTCCACCAGACGGACTGGCACGACATTGCGGAGTGCCGCGCCGTCCAGCGCTCACCCGAGCGTGCCGAGCCGGCCTTCGCCCGAGGGTGGTGCGCCTATCATAACACGGACCGGCATGACATCACGGAGTGCCGCGCCGTCGAGGGCATGGCCGAGCGCCTTAAGCCGGCCGCAGCCCGAGGTTGGTGCGCCTTCCACGACACGGACCGGCACGACATCACGAAGTGTCGTGCCGTCCAACGCTTGGCCGAGCGTCTCGAGCCGGCCGAAACCCGGAGGTGGTGCGCTGTCCACGAGACGGATTCGCACGACCTCGTGGAGTGCCGCGCCGTCCACAAGTTGGCCGAGCGCGTCCAGAAGTCCCGGCAGGAGCAGTAGCGGGCCCGAGCTCGCTCCCTCTCAAGGGACCTGAGCCCGTCCGGTTGGAGCCCCTGGCTCCCGGGCGCGCATATCTAGCCCCGGTCGCAGCCTTTGGCTCCCGGGTGCGAGCCTAGCCCCGGTCGGAGCTTCGCTCCCGGGCGCATATCTCCTCCCGGTCGGAGCTCGGCTCCCGGGAGCGGGTTTAGCCCCGGTTGGAGCTTGGCTCCCGGGTGCGTCCATAGCCCCGGTCGAAGCTTGGCTCCCGAGCGCGCATATTTAGCGCCAGTCAGGCCCCTGGCTCCCGGGTGCCTATCTGGCCCCGGTCGGAGCCCTTCGCTCCCGGGCGCTGATCTCGCCCCGGTCGAAGCCTTTGGCTCCCGGGTGCGTCCTTAGCCCCGGTCGGAGTTTAGCTCCCAGGTGTGTAAATAGCCCCGGTCGCAGCCCTTGCCTCCCGGGCGCGTATCTCGCCCCGGTCGGAGCGTGGCTCCCGGGCGCGCATAAAACTCCCCGGTCGCGGCCCTTGCCTCCCGGGCGCCTATCTCCCCCCGGTCCGATCACGGAGAGCTCACTCCCTCTCAAGGGACCTGAGTCCGAGGGAGCTGAGTCCGAGTCCCGGCAGAACCAGTAGCGAGCCAAGTGCGCTCGAAACGGTTCGGACGGTCCGAACCGTCGACGGACGGTCCGGTTGTAGCGACTCGGACCGTCCGACCCTTAGGCGGACGGTCCGAATCCCACTCCTGATCCAGAATAGCTTCGACAGGGCGCAAGTACCCGGACAGCATTGTCTCAGCATGGGCGGGTCCGAGGAAGTTGTCCCGACATGGTCCATATCCATACCCGGGCCCCCTGTGCCCGGGCACATATCGGTCATATATAACAAGCCATATTTCAGTCCGGGGCCCCTGGGTCCCAGACACGTATTGAGCCAAGGCACGGATTCCTGAATCCGTGCCCCGGGCCCGACACTGAGGTGCCGAACCAGGGCAGCCCTCGCCAAGGCGAGTGCAAGCCTAGGAACGTGACACCCGGAATAGGGCGCGATAGCCCGGATAGCACCGCCCCGGCGAGAATGCTTCCGGAAGGTCGTCTCACACCCCATATTCAAGCCCGGGCCTCCGGAACCCGGCTTATATCAAACCGTATCCTAGTCCGGGGCCCTGGGTCCCGGACGTATATCCTTAGCGCTAGCCGGGGCCCCCGGGTCCCGAGCACATGCCGGACTCGGGCTCGCGAGGGAAGCGAGTCCGAGCTCCATTCCTAGGCACCTCAAGCATCTTCATGAATCTGCCTGTATATACATCCTGTAAGCTCTGGTGTGCCCGGGCCAGCGCCGAATTTCTCAAAATCTCGGCACTGGCCGGGGCCCCCTCATATATACGTTTTCATACAATCAGCATTTTTTAATATCTTTCTCGGAGTCGTACCCTTTCGTCTTTTTCCGTGTGTTGCGCCCGTGGCTGTCTCATACTTTGGGGGCGTATTCGGGCCGCGCCCGTGCGACGACCAAGGTTCGCGCATTATCATCAGTTCTCTACCGACGAGTTACCAGATCCCGGGCTAACCCTTGGGCGTTGTCGAGCTCGCGAGACAGTGGTGGAGCCCCTCTATGTGGCGCCCCGGGTCCCAGCGGCTCCGGCGCCCCCGCTGGCTAGCCTTAGGATCGGTTCTTTCCGGAGGTAGAGGACGAAATGTTTATGCGCAATCTTTCCCTCCGCACGGTCGCGACCGCGAAGACACCTCCGGGAAGTGATCGACGCCACTGTTCGTAGCATGGGACAGACAAGGGGACGAGCCGAATGCTTTCACAGTTCGTCATACGCAGATTAGACCAATTCTCGGCAGGATTAAGCAGTCTCTCCAAATCTCGACCGAGGCCAGGGGCCGCCGACTAGCGCAGCCCTTGTCGCCAAGGCCTGGTGGCCGTGTCACGGACCGTGCCCCGGACACCGTCGATTCCCCGGGGTCTCGGGCATATCCTCCCGTCGGGCGAGTCTAGATTCCCGGGGCGGGCTGCGGTGTCCGGCCAAGCCAGTTCCTCACCGACCACCAGTCCAAGGCGCCGGGTACTACGCTGGCCGGCGACCCCGGGGACGGTCGAGCGGCCTGTCCTCGCGGCTCCCGGGGGCACGAAGGACCCCCGGAGCCGGAGGACGGAAGGGGTCGAGCCTCCAGACCCGACCGTTCTGCAAGGCTCGCGTTCGGACGACCGCGGCCCCTAGGTGCCGGGCACTTGAGGACCTGGGCGCTTCGGCGGTTCACGGCGAATCGGCCCGATGCTCGGCGCTCCCGAGGGAGAACAACGCTCCCGGCCCCGGGATGGTGCTCGCGCAACCATGCCGCCCTTCGCAATATCCAGATACGTTATCTTATCCAACTTTACATACTACTCAACTCGTATTCTTCCTCTATTTGCATGGACAGCCTAGGTTCCCGGGGCGGGCTGCGGTGCCCGACCTGGCCAGCCCCTCTCCGGCCGCCGCTGCGGCGACGGGGGCTTCGTTACCTGGCAACCCCGAGCCCGGGCAGGATCAAGCTCCCGAGGGGCTCCCGGCGAGTCAAAGGCTTGCGTCCAGAGGCTCGGGCCCAGGAGAGCCAGGTTCCCGGAGCGGGCGACCGTCGCGTTGGATGCCCCCGGGAATCGAGCTCCCAGGGATGACCACCGCCCCAGGGCCCGGACAGGGGCCATAGGCCCGACGGATGTTCGCATAGCTGCTGGATCACGCTATCGGACGACGTCCGATGCTCGGCGTTCCCGGAAACGAGGCCCCGAACACCAGCAACCTCCGGACAACACAATAAACCAAGGTACGAAAATATAAACATAATCATATACATATACAAATGTCTCTCTTTGTACAAGACAGGCAGAATCGGTGCGCGAGCACGAGCGAGGCCCGGATCGCACGGGGCGCGGTCACCGCTGTGCTTCTGACCGGACCCCGAAGGCGGCGCCGGACGACGTCGGAAGGGGAGCACCCGGGGGCATGGAGGGCCCCCGGGCCCCGAAGGCGACCGCAGATGGTGTCAAAAGGGAACCGGCATCTTCCTCGACCTCTTCGTCAGGCATCGGCTCTACAAGATTTTCGCCGTGGTCGGAGAACCCCGCCTCCGGGGCAGCGGACTCGACCACGGCCTCCCACGCCTCCTCGCGAACCACCGCGACCTCCTCGAGAACGGCGAATTCACACGCCCGAGACACGAGCCCGGCCTCTTAGGCCCGGACGTTTCCCTCCCGGGAGAGTGTTTCCTTCTCCCGCGCCTTCATCTCGGACCAGGCGCGGGAGGTCTCATCGGCGGCAGACTCGGTGGCGCCCTTCGATTGGACGACGCACCCCTCTGCTGCCGCGATCTCCAGCCGTGGGTTGCCAGGAAGAACTCAGTGGCGACGCCCGGGTCCCGGGCACGTATCCCGTCTAAATCAACAGGTCTTCAAGCTTCACCAGTTCACAGCGAACCAGGTGCGCCCCGCGTCCCCTCTTCTCTTCAAGACGTGGCCCTGTTCCTGCCCGGGGCTGATCCCGGCCGAGCAACAGGGCCAGGGGCCACTGTCGGCGAAATGGGACTGGGGGTCCCACGTTCTGCGGGGACGCGTGGCTCTCCGGCCACATCGGCTCCTCCGGGGGACATATCCTGCACGACCGGTGGCCGGCAGAGAGGCCGTGTCTCCCGCCGGTCGTCCGTGCCCGGATGCGTCGCCCGCGGCCCCGGGTGCTCGTCCCCGCGCCCGGACGCGCCGCCTGTCGCCCGGGAGCGCCTCCTCCGGCCCCGGGCGCGCGTCGCCCGGGCGCGGGAGCGCCGCCTCCGGCCTCGCCCGAGAGCGCCGCCTCCGGCCCTGGGCGCGGGTCGCCCCGGGCCCGGGCGAGTGTTGCCCAGGAGCGGGAGCGCCTCCTCCGGCCCCGGGCGAGTGCCGCCCGGGAGCGCCGCCTCCGGCCCCGGGCGAGTGTTGCCCGGGAGCGGGCCGCCCGGGAGCGCCTCCTCCAGCCCCGGGCGAGTGCCGCCCGGGAGCGCCGCCTCCGGCCCCGGGCGCGTGTCGCCCGTGCCCGGAGGCGTCGCCTCCGGGCGTGTGTGGCAACCAGGCGACCAGACCAGCCGCCCGCAGCACCCGACAGGGGCTCCTCCAGGCGTGGCGCAACAGGCGGCTGCGGGCATGCGTGTGCTCCAGCCGCCCATAGCAGCAACAGCTCCGGCATGGGCGTCGTAGGCAGACGTGTGCACAGGAGAGCTCACCGGAAAAACTCTCTCTCCGTATTCTGGCACTGTGGACTCCCCTAATCTATAAAGGAGGATCCAAGCCACCGAACCGAGGGGCAAGCAAGCTTTAGCATTAGGAACCCCGAGCTCGGACTCTGACTAGACCCCGGGCTCTCCGACTCTAGCTCATTCTCAGACGACTGTTCTTCTTCCTCAGCTCCGGCTGAGCTCACCTTGTAAACACCAAGTCACATTCATCCACCTGATAGCCAAAAACACACACAGGAGTAGGGTATTACGCTCCGGCGGCCCGAACCTGTATAAGTCCTCTCGCCTCCTCTGTGCGCCTCTGTTCATCGCCTTCCCCAACGCCCCGCGCAGTTACCGCGCGTCGAACGGTCCGGACACGGTTCGGACGGTCCGGACCCATCTGCTTCACCACGGTTCGGACGGTCCGGACCTGCTTCGGACGGTCCGAACCCCGTAACTTCTTCTGCGTCTTCTTCGCGTATCTTTTTTCTACACCGGACGCCTCATACACCTGAGAACTACTCCCCTGGCCGAATCTCAAAAGGGGGGTCTCCCGACTTCCCGCCGTCGAGGTTTCATCCTCCGACAGTGGGAGGTATGCTTTTTTCAGCTTTTGAGAATGTTGCGACCTATTATTTATTCTTGTTGCGTCTTGGTGTATTTGAATGTTTCACTCTATTTTGATTGTATGTTACACATATTGATTCTTTAGTGTTGCAACCAGCTAGTTTCTAATGTTGTATCTGGTTGAAACATTTTCATCTAAGTGGTGAAATATTTTTTACTGAATATTGAATCATTTGAAAATTTTTTGTTGAAACATTTTTCATCGAGTAGTGAAATATCTTAAATACTTTTGTACATGGGATAAAATATTATCCGATAATTGCAAGTCCAGGCTCTAGTCTTCCTCATCTCCTCCTTCACCACTGCTCTCCAGCCTCGGAGGGAATTTTACACTTCTCAAGAATATCGGAGGTACCATATTTTGGAGTATAAAATTTAATATCTCTTAATATATCAAATACTAGGAGATAATAAGTTTTATACTAAAATGTTTTGTAGGTGGCGCGCTTCGGCCAAGTTCATGTGCGTGTGACAGTACCACATACACCAAATCTCCTTCTTCAATTGCTCCGGCGAGCTGTGCTTGTCTCACCCTACCTCTCGTTTTTTGGATCCTTTTACAGTACCCTTTATTATTATTATTGGTGGGTAGCAGGATGATTAAATCCGATCGTCAATTTGTATGGGTATTTTACAACTTTTGTTTAGACATTAATATAGGTATTTTTGACTTTCCATTCTAAATTGTTCGTTTAGCGACCACTATCTCTCGGCTGCGTGGCGCTTCCTCTCGCTGCTCGGAGTCGTGAGTCAGGCGCGCCGCTGGCGGGCTCGCTGCCGTCGGGCGAGAACTGCCTCATTGCCGTCGCCGCTAACTGCCTCGTCGCTGCCTAATGTTTTCCAAGCAACATATCATCTGTTGATTAATTTCAATTGTGGATACATGCAGATCAAATCGATTGTATTAACTGCATGTCCTAAAAACACGCACGGAAGGAACAGCATTTCATAGATATTGCTTCGTTACATGCATGGACTAATTTCTCTCTACATAACAAGGAAAGTAATCAAGATAAGCTAGAAAATGAGGAATGGTTGCATCTTCAACTTGCATGTGTTAGGCCTCCCAGGAGCCCAGATCTCATATATATACCGCGAAAATAAAGCGCTTTGACTAGAAGAAAAGCACCCATATGTTAGGGTTGACCCAGAGAAAAATAGAGGAAATGGTTGGCAAAATTCAATCGATTAGGAACGATGAACCAAGCTTCAAATTTATTTAACTTGACATGCATCTTCTTCCAAATATACCCCCATACGAATTCTACTGTCCATACTACACGAGAAGATGAATGGATGGCCCATATCTATCCAAGGATACTCTAAAAATTCTCTTCTTTGACGACTCATTGTCGAACGCGCCACCCTACCCTTCCCTAGTATTCAAGTACTCAGGGTTTTTCTCAACACGCCGTTCCTCCTGCACACCATCCAGGGCCAGTTCGAATGTGATATTGGTTTAAAGTTATTGACATCACGAAAAATGTGACAGGTCATTGCTATATGATTAATTAAATATTAACTATTACAAATATAAAAAATAAATTTATTTGATTTTTAGAGAAATTTTTATATAGAAATTATTTTTATAAAACATACCGTTTAACAATTCAGTAAACATACTCAAAAAAGGACAAACTAGCCTAGCTACAAGCTCATTCGAATGCTCCCATCTCATCATGACCACTAAAATTCAAGATTGCCGCTAGAGAAGAGTACAAGACACCACGGCTATGAGTGTCCACCCACCATTGTCTCCTTCCCACCCATCGTATGTTTACTGGAGAGGTTGAAGACCATGCCTGACCAGGAATAATTTGACATGATAGATATATAGCAGTACTGAGTAGTTAATATTGATTAAGCAAGTAATTCCTTTTAAGAAATTGAATAATTACAGTGCATGGACACGCAAGTATTTGCTGTCAAGTGTCAATGCATACTCTTTCCTTTCATGTGTATCCTGCAGTGCAAGACTGCAAGTAAGACGCACTATTTGCATTGTTTTTAACTTTTTGGAAACTTGCGAACTTTAACAAGGAGTATCAAAAATTTTGAAAACTGACTCACAATTACACCAATTTAAGTGTATCCAAATGTTCTCTTTTTGAAAAAAAAGGCGAAGAGATCGAGGAACTATCAATTCAAATAGTTTACACATCTTTATGAAACGAAATTGACTCTGTGTTTACATCGTCTTTACTTTGAATCGAAAGCGAAATGATCATCAATGCGTTTGTCATCGTAGCAGATACCTTTCTCTGTCTCAAACTTGTGCCAAATTCTTGCCGTCTAGAATTAGGAACTCAGAGACCCCAACAGTTACGCGTATCGCTTTCTGTCCTCGTCGGTCATTGACAATTCTTTGTTTTTTCCTTTACAATTGAAAAAATAGTCCAGTTGGCAGGCACTAATTCCCAGTTAATTGCCTAGTTAATTAGCAAACAAATTCTAGATCATAACCAACTAAAATGATGCGTGGTGACAGTTCTAACGGAAGAGCTAGAACAAAAGACAAAACTCATTTAAAAAAAAGATTATATATTTCTTGCATGTCATCCTCTCGTGTGATGTATCATCATATCTCAGTTTCCTTTCACATGATGAACCAGTTTTTCAATTGGTATAGTTTTCCTCGTTCTCTAGTTGAGTGGTTGCTGTATTTTGAGTCTGAAGTCTGAACACCAAACTCTGAAGAGCAGCTTAACATAAAGATGATGTGTGTCGATGGCAGACAGAGACTCCCAAACCATCGAAGAGCAGATAGCAATGCTCCTAGTTAGTTATCATCCTGTGACATAGCCAAGAAAACGTATTTTTGAGGTCATGAATGCATTCACATTTTGGCTAACACCCTAGCTCCAAAACGTGATGAACAAGAGAAAACTAGCTAGTGAAAATAAAAAATTGGCATCGCAATAAGCAGAGGATAAATCTAGTCGATTCAGAATTTATCTAGAGAGGTAATCTATTTCTACCAGTAATTGGCAGCAAACCAAACATGATTGACGATTCCGAGTCGGATTTAGGAGGAGAAAGACAGAGAGGACTACAATACTATTGGGATAATTCATCCATCCCCTAGCTATTCCTTCCTGAAGTTTCCATGAATATGCCATAAAAAATAAGAAAATATTATTAGTTTCTGGTTGCTTTCTCAAGTTGATCACGGTTTCATGCGTCCGGAGAAGTCGCCGAGTTGATTGGACGCAAATTCTGGCGTGACACCACACTTTGACTCCCTCACGTATGTCTGGTTAGCTGACCTGCCAAATCACTGCAAGCTGCCATTTTGCGACTTGACTTCCTCCGGTCTCAAATACTTGTCATTGTTGATCATATACTATTTTAACCTTGGTCACTAATATTTGTTAAATGGTTAAACTACAATGATAAAAAGTTTGATGTTATGTTTAGTATGCAAAAAAACTTTGATAATATGTCATCTTTTAAGTCTGTATATATGCCTCTATGTTTAGGTGCAAAACGTACACTTGGATAATAAGGCATATCTATTTAAGATTTATAATTTTTTATGAAAAATACAAGCGGTCAAAGTTTAATAAGTGTCTGATGACAAGTATTTAGGCATATTAATCTTTTCTGCACTTATAGATATAGATATGATTAAATAAAATATGCATGCAATGAAATTTTCTGGATGAGCTTTCATTAAAACTAAGGCAAGCATTTTCACAAGAAAAATAGAGGTTTAGCCAGGCCATGCAAGCTAGCTTTGCAAAGATCCAAATGGGGTAGGTGTAAGGATTAGTGGAACTGTCCATGCAAAGTCACACACAGTGCACACACCTTCTCTGCAATGGTCAAAGGTTGCAAGGAGAACAGTCCTAACTAATAAGTTAGGTACAAAGCACAAAGCTGAAGAACCAAACAAACAAAGAGCCAAGGGAAAAATTAAAGGAGACTGTTTTTTACACCATCAAGAGTGCCAGCTTGTTGGACACTGTCTCAGTTAACCCAACAATTAGATTTTTCTTTTACAGTCCAAGGACATGCATGCATGACTCGACCAAAGATGATAAAAAGGCTTATGCATGAACAATTAATTAACAGCTTTTGTTGCTTTATTTGTTACTGAAAAAGTGAAAAGTACTCTTCTACTGAACTTCCGCCAACAAGTTAGCAAGGTCATTATATTAGGTAAGGACAAGCTTAAATTAATCAAGCAGCCATCAAGGACTGAAATTCACAGCAGCACACGAGCCCATGTAAGTTTGAACCATGCAACTAGCGTATATACGATGGAACAACTTCTTAATTAACCTTACATATCAGCACATGACTTAAAATTGACCACACAATCTCTGTGAACCTTCATAAAAGAAAATAATCTCTGAGATATGTGCAAGTGTGTGCAGTCCGGATTGGAATCTCCATCTCAACTTGGAGATATGCGTGACCTGCATACTGCTGTCATGTTGGAATCT
This sequence comes from Oryza meyeriana var. granulata, assembly GCA_003991445.1. Lineage (NCBI taxonomy): Eukaryota > Viridiplantae > Streptophyta > Magnoliopsida > Poales > Poaceae > Oryza > Oryza meyeriana. The sequence continues at coordinate 294,304 of RYFJ01000963.1, forward strand.
TTTCAATGCCAGGGAATGAAAAACACTTAATTTTTGTCTCACTTGCATGATTAACACTAATCAGGATGAAGCAACATGAACTGGCGGCTGGCTCCGAAATCTGAATTAATTAGGTTAGTTACTAGTTAGTGTAAAGACACGCATGGTAGGTAGACAAATTGATGATATATCTTCATCATATAGCAGTACAATAAACAGTGGCAATTTGATCACATGAGTGTATATGACAAAGCCAGGAGTCCAAGTCAAGGCAAACAAACTACTATACTATTCCATTTGGACCCTACAAAGTGCGTGCTTATATAAATATCATGTTATGTTTTTGAAGCATTTATATAAACATATGCGCTCATATACATGTACATCCATTTACCACTGTAAACATACACATACACATTCTATCCTTATAAGATCTCTAAAAGACTAGGGTGGTGTTCTTTATAGCTTCTAGCTTGTGACTACTCTCTCTATTTCCATTTCCATTAGTACGTCTCTCGAAATACAAAACGATATGTTTTTTAAAAAAAGCTTTCTATATAAAAGTATCTCTAAAAAATCAAATGACACAATTTTTAAGTTTTAATAGTTAATATTTAATTAATCATACGCTAATAATTTTCTCGTTTTGTGTGCGATTTATAAGCCACACTAATAAACTGATTCAAACACCTTATAGTTCGGTATATTTTAAGATTAATGAAATCACTACGTATACCTTGCTGTGGACAGATACGTTACCTATCATTCAAAGAATATTTAGTCGTAAATGCGAGTATCTATACTAAATCTACAACTTAAACAAGTGAACTTTCCAGCACAAGAAATCGAAATCTAACCAGTTAAAGCTATCCTCCCTTCGCGTTTCCAAAGCATCCTTGTGTGCGTGGTTTATTTGCTTCTACCTAAACGACGTGTGTCATCTTGGAAGAAAGGTTATATGTTAATTAAGACGGGAAGAACAGTAAGGACACCAATCATTTGGCTGTTCTACTATAGTACTATGCCCAACTGCTTCAAACAGTCGTACATGTTTCATGGAGAAAAGGACAACATATATCCGGAGTTGTTAAGCTGATCCTATAGATCAATGGACTCTTGCTTCTCCTCTTCCTCTTCCTTGTCCATGTCCAATCGTCCTCTAGTATCTTTCAGAAAATAATATATGCTTGGACTCATGTGAAGCTGCCAGCTGTATGGTCAAAACCTCAGGAAAGATCATGACAAGGTATCTAGGGTGTAGCTAAGGATCAAAAACACAATTAACTTAATTAGGAGTAAGATCTAACCTAAAAGTGATATCCAGCGAGGTTAATCCTTAAAACAGTTACAAGTCCAAGGTCCACTTTGTCTTGGGGTTGAAAAGTTCGCTCGGTATTACCGAGGAACATCTTTATCAAAACATATTGCGATGAGCCAAATGGTAGTAAAGATTTTGGAATTGGCTTTCGATAAAAGTAAAATCATCTCAATCGGACTCTCTATATGAAGAAGTCATGTGCAGTTTACTCTAAGCTAGTCTTTGATGAGTAACTTGGATTTTGAAACATGTAGAACTTTAGGGTCTTTTGAAGAAATTTTGTAGGATATGCGTCTTTGGAACAAACAATTAAGCCCATTGAAATTCCTATGGGGTGGCTAAATTAAGAATTTTAGAGGAAATCTAGCGTGAGCTCCAAGCTCTTAAAATTGTCATTCTCTGTTTAAATTCCTGTAGTGTTTTCTTGTGAAGCATCTAAATAACACAGTTAAGTAATTTCATGTATTTTCGTATTTCTCTTCATGTTTTTTCTGTTTCTGTGTATTTTAATTCCTACGTTCCAAACGAGCCCTTACACGTACTTTCCTTGCCTAGAAGAGATGGTCTTATATATGACCCTTTGTACAGATCCATGATATGAACATCTAAATAAAAGAATATTAGGTAGTAAGCATCGTATATTGTTTAATCACCCCGCAAAAAAATGTATTATTGCTTAGTCAAACTGAAACTTGATACAAAACAACAAATTCACTTTCAAAATTTTCCCCTTTCCAGATTTGATCTTGTGGTGGACTTCTCATCGAAAATCATGAACGACTATAATTAACGAAAGCCAACGCAGGCATCCTTGTGAAAAATGAAAAAGATGAAAAGAATGGACGCTCCTTCTAGAAATCAATGCTACATGTAACTGAGCACGACAAGAGAGTAAGTTGGCACATCGACTTCAGATAGCACAAACTTATTGTTCTGCTCATGCTTGCCGAGTTGGAAGGACTACCACTAGCATGCAGCATCTAGCAAGTTGTACACTTGTACTAGTAGCTAAACTCTAGCACTAGCACATTTTGGTGAAGTGGTGACAAATGTCTTTGGCTTCCTGTGCAGCAACACATACAACTGTAGAAGCAATCTTATCATCATCAGGTCACACTAACAACTTGCCACTAGTGGTAGTCCTCGAGGTGGTTCGTGAAGTTAATGTGCATACATCTGTACGTGGCAAGCAGCACCAAAACTGAACAAAGATTTCGCTTAAATCGTGCGTTGGAGACAGAATATTTATGAGGTTATTATCGTGAATTATCTACTTGATTATATAGATAGATTAAATATTTTTAACAATAAATTTAACAAATAGCTTTTCAACATAAGAAAGTTTTTTTTAAAAAATAAAGTACGTAGTTTTTTTTTGAGAAAAAGGTGTAATTTAAAAAGTGTGGAGCAAATAATTCATTAAAATAATCTAATAAACACTATAAAAAAACCTTTTTTCCCAGCACCCTCTTTTATTTTTACAAGTGGCCTAAAAAAGACCCACCTGTGAAAATGCACCGAGGGGTCCCTAGTTACTAATGGGGACCGCCTGCGAAAATTGAGTCATTTTTACAGATGGCCCTCCTAAGTGGACCGCCTGCGAGAATTACTGGACGCTATAAAAAAAGAAATCAGACGAGTTCCTCCTAAGTCCTCCCTCTCCCCTCTTTTCCTTCTTCTCTCACCCCACGCGCCATCTGCCCGGCCGAGGTCCTTCTCTCCTACCTCCCTCTCACCACGTGTTAGCAAATCGCCACCACAGAGGACCATGAGAGGAGGCATCGCCGGCAAGCTTAGCCTCCCGCAGGATCGAGAGCGGCCAATATGGTGCCGGCAGCCTCGGGAGGGGCAGATCCACCGCCGGCGACCTCGGTACCTTTGGATCCGGCATCGGCGACCTCGAAGGGGCGGATCTACTTCCAGCAACCTAGGAAGAGGCAGATCTGGTGCCAGTGACCTCGGGACCTGCAGATCAGGCGTCGACAACCTCAGGAGGGGTGGCGGGCCTCGGTGGCGAGGTCTCTGGCTCGGCGACATGGTGTCTAACCTAGTTGGTGTGATGGTCGGCGCCCTCCCAGAGCCCATAGGGACAGCGTGGCTCGATGAGGTGAGGGATAAGGAGGCGTTGCAGGAGTTTTGCCAGAGGTACGACAGCAGGGACGGTGGGGAAAGGCTGACATACATGGACAAGACCATGGAGGATGGGGAAGGGACAACATCGGTGGTGCGCGCCTAGTTCGCCTCCGGCCCCGGCGTCGGCTAGGAGTGCTGGGCAACCTGCTAGCCTCTACTGAGTTCAACTCCAAGGTCTCCATCCTTGTCGTCCAGCAGCAGCAGGCTGCCAATAAAAATGTCGTCGTCGTCGATTGCTGACTTTGTGAATTTGTGATTGGAACTGAATTTGTGCATTTGAAATTACAAGATGATTGGATCTAAATTTCTTTTTTTTTGCGTTAAAAAAACCTCTTCATAGTCAGGTGGCTTTGGGGACTATTTATAAAATCGATTTTCGTAGACAGATATTTTAGAGGACCGTCTGTAAAAATCGCTTTATGTATTAATGAAATAAGCTGACAAAACGGGACACGTCATGTACACCATTTGCATATCTGAGAAACTCCCAGAAATAGTAGTGACCTACATATATGCAATTGATAAGCGTGAGTTCTTTCTCCTCTCTATGACGTTGGCGTCATATAAAGAAAAATAGAGGTAGTATTATGTATACATGCAAGCAGACATCAGAGAAATGGCAAGCATGACGTCCCCTAAAGTTGTCCTGCATGCATCGATCAACGTGAATGTTTCATTTGCATGCAGATCGGTTGCAGAAAAGAGTATATAATATCCTATCAAACGTATCATGTGTGCAACAAAAATGACCGGTGATCAACCAGGTTGTGGGGCATAAATAGTCAACAAAACCGACGTCAAAAGATCAACTACATATTCTTGTTGTTTTTGTTTCCTTTTCTATCATTTGCACCGAAAACACATGAGAGTACACACTACCACACACACGTACATCAAAAGCACACATTATTTTTTTTTAGATAGTGAGATTCTCGGTTTTTGTTTCAACAGAGACTATAACCACTTGTTACGCCAAAAGCACACATTTCTGAACATTCATCTTTACCTACTAACTTACACCCTCAAGACACAAGGCTAGCGATAAATCTATGAACTTCACTGAATTTATTATGAAAGAGTATCCTTGTATATGTAATTGTGTTGTACCAAAATGTAAACCTTGATTAGTAAAATCATACACCCATGACTTCGTCCTAAAGGTAGTTCTTAAATTGCCTCTTTTAGGGCTACTTTAGATTGAAGGAATTTCAAACAAAGTTTGGAGGATTTCAATCTTTTAGAAAAGTTTTCCCATTAGATCTTTTAGAAAAAAGGATTGTGATTGGTAAAAACCCTATGGGTTTGCTTTCTATGCCTCAATTCCATAGGAATATAAACATGAGCCCCTACCTCATGTTTTTGTTTGCCTTTGAGAAGTTTCTCTCTCTCTTGTATCTCTCTTGCACAAAACAATTTCCTTGAAAATTCTTATGTTTTAGGGCTACTTTGGAACGCGGGATTTTAAAAATACAGAAACAGGAAAACATAGGAATAGAATGTCATGCACAATAGAATCGTACATGATTCCAGAACACAAGAAAAATAAAAAGTAGCGCCTTTGGATGGTTCATAGGAAATAAAACACAGGAATTTTGAAGGAATTAGAAAGAGTGTAGAGAGACAAAAAGAGTAAGTGCATTGGATTTCTCAAAGAAAAATAGAAGCATGAGCTAGGATCCCATGTTTGTTTTCCTATGGAATGAGGGCATAGCAAACCAATACATAGGATTTTGTAAACTTCATTCCTTTGTTCCAAATGACCTTATAGGAAATATTTCCCAAGGAATAAAACCCTCCAAATTTTCTTTAAAATTCCTTCAATCCAAAGGAGCCTTATTTCCAATAAGCCATCCAAATGCACAAACTTTTGAATTCCTGTGTTTTGAAACCCTGTAGGAATTCAAAGTACGTGACATCCTACTCCTACGTTTTTCTTATTCCTGCGTTTCAGAAATCCTGTGTTCGAAAGGAGCCCATAGTGTTGTTATAGGCGCATTTAAATGGACTGTAAATTGCACTCTTGTCAAATTTGACTGAAATTTATGAAAAATTTTATGCATTGAGCAAGTTCCCCTACCAGGAGTTGTAGAGGCTTCATAGTTGAGCCCGAGGGAAGATGTGGGTTTGAGGGCGGAAATCATACAGATTTCGAGAAAAAGTAACGATCAATTCATGGTTAGTGCGGATAATGGCTAAGTAAGGCATTAAAATAAACAAAGCAACAAAAAATAATAATTAGATAAAACTTTTATGTGTGTATTATTAGTGGTTTCAAAGCAATGGCTAGAAAATAGAATATGATGAAAAAATTCCAAAATAAACTCTAAAACTAGGTTTTAAAATTTATATTTTGATTGTTGCTAATAAACCAATGAGCATAGCATAAAAACGTAAGGGCACGTATCTATTGAAAACTCAAGGCCCTAGCTAGCACATAATAAATTAATTTCTTCATAAAATGGGTTCTACTCCCTCCATTCCAAAATATAAGCACTTCTAGGCCTCCTTTATAACATAAGATTCTAAAGACGTAGGAATAGAAAAAATGTAGGATTGGAATGTCATGACATATCAAATCATACAGGAAATAAAATCATAGGAATTGTTCAAAATATTTGTTTGGATGGCTTATTGGAAAATACAGGAATTTTGTGATTATATGCTACTTAGATTAGAGAGAGAGTAGAAAGAGAGAGATTGCATTGGTATTCTCAAAGAAAATGAAAACAATGAGGTTGGAGCTCATATTCAAAATCCTATGAAATTGGGGCATAGGAATGTATTCAATAGGAATTTGGTAACTTCTAATCCTATGATCCAAATGACCTTAATAGGAAAAATTCCTATGGAATTGAATCCTCTACTTTTTCTTAGAAAAAACTACAATCCAAAGGAGCCCCTAGCATTTGAAATCTATACCAAAATATAAACATTTATAGCACTATTCGGGGTACTACTTGTTACATTTATCACCTCCCGTTTAAATTTCGTCCCATCTTATCTCCAATTATGTTCCCACTCCCAATCATCCCTTATTTAATAAGGGACACCAAAATTTTTTCTCCTTAAATCTTAATCTCTGTTAAACAATCTAAAAATGCTTATATTTTGAAACAGAGAGAGTATCCTATATCCAATATACTTATAAAGTTACTCCCCACTAAGTGTAGTTAATGCTAATTCTCTATTCGCTCATGAAGCCACATCACCTCAATTATTTCTAGCTTTTGGATCATTTATCTATGGTGAAAATTGTTCCTCTTCTCTCATGAATTCATACACATCGTCTCAATCATTTCTTGCTTTTTATCACATCACCTCCATTATGTTTAATTATTTTTAGCATTTGGATTATTGATCTATTATCTATCTTCTCTTCTGAAGTACATCATGCATCTTAATATTTTTAGCATTGGAGAATTTATAAAAGACGTAAAATCACGTGAAGCCAAATCGTTCAGCTAAAAAATAAATTTAGTTTATACATCACGTTTACTTATTGTCGTACATTTTTTCGTAGCAACGTACAGAAATTAGCTACCAGTTAGCTTGGGGAGCTTTCGAAGAAGAAACGTACTCACTACTACAGAAATGCACATCCGGACCGCCACATCAGTGCCGGTTAGCTAAAATTCGGAAGTGATGAGGGTTCCCCACCCACTAGACCCCCCTGGGTGCCTTGAAAGAGAAAAAACCAGCACTTATGATCTCACATCAGTGACGGTTTTTAAGTTGAACCGACACTTAACTCATCAATTCCGGTTTGTTGGATGAACCGGTATAGAATACACGTGCATCAATGCTGGCTTTTCTAGTTAACCATTACTAAAAAGGAGAGCCGAGAGAGAGCACATCTAAAATTTTTTTAATAAGTCTCCGCCGATCCAACCGAGACGAAGCGTCTCTCAGTCTCCTCCATTCCCTCTCTCTCAAGTCACAACATCCTCCTTCTCCCTCTCTCAGTCTCTCCTTGGCCTCTCAGCCGCGCGACCCTCGCCACCCCTCTTCCTAGCCTACCGCGGCCACGGCGGCGCGCTCATCCACAGATTCGCTTGCCGCCGCCGACCCTAAGGATGCCAAGCCCGAGCCCTAGGATGAGGAGAAGAAGGCAATGCATGCAGGAGCGGCAGAAGAAAGGGGAGGTGGTCCAAGCAACGGCGGTGGATGTGGCTGCTACAGATCTTGAAACAGGGCGGTGATATAGGAACTAGGGTTCCTCGAGTCACGGGCACGGAGTAGCCAGGCACCACGTCTCTTGTACCCCGAGCATGGGAGGATGGCGTAAAACCTATCGAGAGAGCCGTGCACCCCCGGGGCTCGGGAAGAAGCGGGACTTAAGGCTAGGAGCTTGGGGTCCCTAGAGCTCGGGGCCCCGAGCAGGCTGCTCCCTAGCACCAGCCAAGACCTTGTCCAGATCCGTCCAGACGGGCGGCCCCGAGAAGGGCCCTCCAAGCACCCGCGACCCATGAAGGTTTGCAGGGAAGTGCTCGGGGGCCAAACGGACACCGGTGCATTCAATGCACCGAGGCGAGGCTTGCCACCACGCCTTGTCCTTCGGCACGCCTTTCCAAGGAGGAGTGATGTGACCGATATCTACCCGTCAGGGCGTGCGGCATGATAGATAAGTCAGGCCATGTCCCCTGTCGATCGAAGTCCTTTGAAGGTTATCAGGCAGCATGGGCTGTCAGACGGGTTGCTTGACTCTGGATGACCTTCCTGCTCCCATCACTTTTTATCCACTCCGCCTAGATGCTGACAAGCGGGACCATAGAACGGTAATGACGACCAAAGCCTTCTCTGCCAGGCTCCCCCACGTGCTAGCGGGTGGCGTCTGGGGCATGTGGTAGGCGGCCACGCCTTCCCCCCCTCCCCTCGGATCTGCTTCACGAGGGCCCAGATTGGAGGAGCCCAGAGCCCAGTGGAGAAAGACCATCAACTCCCTGCAACACTCTCAGTAGGGCGTGCACGTCGCTGTAACCTAGTTGTAACGTAGGGGTAGCTTATGGCATAAGTCTTGGCGCCATACCCTTCCGTCCGGTCACTGTGGTATCACCCAGGATATATAAGAGTAGGTCCAATACCATGTGAAGAGGGAGACAACTCCAGAACACTTGCAGCACTTTGAGCTAAGACAAAGAATAACATATACAGGAGTAGGGTATTACGCTTTCAAGCGGTCCGAACTTGTCTAAACCTCCCGCATCAATCTTTTTTCACCTTCTAGGCAAACTCGAGAACTACAACCCTAGCGGAACCTCAAAGGGGGTCTGTTCGGATCCCCGCTCTCGGTGTTCATCCACCGACAGTAGGTGTGGCTGCTATAGATCGTGCGTGGGGGTGGGGGAGGCAGCCAGTGGCAGAGAAGCTTGCCTCTCGCGCCAAGAAAGATGAGCTCACTGATCTACAATCCAGCACTTATGAGTCCCACTCATCAGTGCCAGAAACCTAATACCAGTTTAGGAACGGTACTGATATCTTTTCTCAATCGACACTGGTAACATATTCTATGGTAGTGACTCCAGTATAACCTTATAAATGCAAGTGTTAAAAAGAGTCCAGCTAACCAGTGAACATGTCTGCATGTCAGCGTGTGTGTCCATGCTCTGCCGAGGCGCCCGATGGGCGGCGGATCGACGCGGATTTGTGCCTGTCCCGTCCTCCCCCTTGAAAACCTGAAAAAAACCTCACGAGCAGACCAACGGCAAGCGCGTACTACTAGTATATATGTGTGCCGCTGCCGACCGCTGGCCTCCATCTCTGACGACGCACATTCCATCGGCAATACCTCAGCAGCATCCTCCTCTTTCCTCCTATACCGTTTTCCATTTTTATCAACCGTACCTCCTCCGTAACATGGGAATTTTTGCAAGTTTTAGCTAGATTATGTACAAATTCAAATGAAATTCATTCGTACCAGAGGAGGCCCCATTTGATCGTAGAGAAACTATTCAGACAAGAAAATGTGGTGTGCTTTCTATTTAGGATTGATCAAAGGGTTAGTGTTTAGGAATTTTATTTTGGAGAGTTTTGGTTTCTCAAGAAACGTTTTTTGAGAGTAAATTTTAGAAAACTATCGATACTTTAATCAAATTATTACAAAACTATGTATTTGAAAATAGTGTATCACATAAGTATAAATTTAGAATCAATTTTATCATTGAATTACATATTTAAAATAGAGTATGATAGAACTGCATATTTAAAAATTAAAGTTATTACAAAACTACAGAACTAGCCTAATTTAATGTTTATAACTCCATTATAGCCGTAGTGCTAGGGATTTACATTCTAACATATGTAGTTTTATGATAAATTTTTTATTAAATTTGTAGTTTTTGGTGTTATACTCTCTCTCTCTATATATATATATATATATATATATATGGGCTACTGTGCTTCGCGAAGCACGGATCGCCCCGTACTTTACGTCCGTTGCTACAAATTAGAGGTTTAAATGAGCGATCCAAACCGTTCATCATGATCTTCATATTGAAACAAGGTTGGAGACCAAATTTTATATTTTTTGAAAATTTTTTACTATTTTTTAGATTGGTACAAATTTATAGGTTTTGGACGGTTCCGAAGTCTTTAGATTAACAAGATTTCATACCTATCTAAAAAATAGTAAAAAGTTTTCAAAAAATATAAAATTTGGTTTCCAACCTTGTTTCAATATGGAGATAATGATGACCGGTTTGGATCGCTCATTTAAACCTCTAATTTGTAGCAACGGACGCGAAGCACGGGGGCGATCCATGCTTCGCGAAGCACAGTAGCCCATCTCTCTCTTTCTCTCTCTCTATATATATGTGATAAATTCAATACCAAATATATAATCAGTGGCGGAGGCAGCTATATGGTGAGGTTTGGTGGCCGCCATACCTAAAATGTATACGAAACACTAGTATATATGTGTATATACATGATAACGTGAAATATACATGGATGATGGATGTTTGCTGATGACCTGATGCACATGCACGGATGGATTTTGTGGCTGGGCTAGTATCTCATGGGCCTACCTCAAGAGCCCACGGTCCACGGAAGAAAGCTAGTACTCGGTCTTCCTGGCTCATCGGCTGCTCGAGTTTATCGTATTATTGAGTTGGGGTTACTACTGCAAGTGGCGACAATATCTGTTGAGAGAGCCTTCTCAATTATAAGATTATCAAGACTGAGTTACGCAATAAAATGTCAGATGCTTAGCTTAATGATCTGATGGTGTGCTACATTGAGCGAGGCTTATTCAAAGGACTTGATCTTGCTGAAATTAAGAAAGAATTTCAAAAGAAAAATAGAAGAATGCCATTGCCAAGGTCTGTACACAAATAAAGCTTTACTATGGTTATGTATTTTACGTGCCAATGCTTTACTTTTGAATTTCTATTATATTTACTGCTCACAAAGTAATATACATATTTGGATAATATTCTAGTGCGTTCTTGCATAGTTCATAATTGTAGTATAAACATACCTTTATAAACCCGCCACACCTAGAAAATATTTCTGCCTCCGTCACTGTATATAATTTTATGATATACCATCTTACATCTGTAGTTTTACAATAGTTTAGTTAAAGTGTATGTAGTTGTAAAATTTAATCTTGTTTAATTAGTGAGATGACCATGACCGTGTATCGTAACGGAGATTGAATTTATATGGAGGTTAAATATTTTTTGTAGGTCTATTCGACTGTTGGATGGATCGGAGCTGGGATCATTAGAAAGCACGAAGAAAGCCCTGTTTTTTCCTTTTTTTTTTTAATTAACTGACTGCTTGTAACAAAATGGTTCGATGACATTCTTGTACTCATAGCATGCTAGCAACCACGCTCAAAAAAAGGAATATATGCTCTCCAAAAGAGTTTGTTGTCAGCCTCATTTTATCACTATTTAGTAAAAAAAATTAAACCTGTGTAGGGTTAGGTGCTTAAAATATTTTCCACACCTCGGAAAGCCTAATAAAATCTTTTTCCACACTTTTCTAAATTATTGGCATGTGAAATCTAGTTTGTTAAAAGAATTTTGCTAATCTAACCAAACAACCAATAAATTTTATCTAACTTTAAACATAGTCTCCTTCTATCCTAAAAGAGCATAGTTTTACCTAGTCAAAGAGAGATTAAATATAAGATTACTATGTCCTTAAATAATACGGAGAGAGAATAATGAGAGGAGAGAAAATAAGGACAGAAGAGTATTGATTGAATGGTTAAAATAATAAAGTGACATTAAAGATGTCTAGTGGACCGTATTCTAAAAAAATATTTTTTCGAAATAAATTATAAGACTAAAACTACAGTGTTTTAGAGACAAAAAAAATAATAAACTGGGACAAACCGTGAACCAAAGCAGCCCTAAATTAAGCACATGGAAAGAGTACCGCCGGAGTCGCATCTTTGGAGTTTGGATTACTTACCATTAATCATGCGCTCCCGCCGCTGTCGAAGACAACCCAGCTACCCCTACACTATATAAACACCCTATCCATCGTTCCATCCTACCCACCTCATTCAATTCACTCCAGCTGCTTCCACCACCTGCTGTCCTGCTCTCACTCCCCACCCCGCTCCAGCTCATCACCCACCGTCTTGAGTTGACAACACCAACTCCTCCCCTCCCCTCCCCAATGGCGGCGGCGGCGGAGCCAGACAAGACGGTGGAGATGCTGTCCCAGAGGCTGGTGCAGCCGTCGGAGCCGACGCCGCCAGGCCTGCTCCGCCTGTCCTGGCTCGACCGCTACCCGACGCAGATGGCGCTCATCGAGTCGCTGCACGTGTTCAAGCCCGACCCGGCCAGGGAGGGCCTCAGCCCGGCGAGAGCTATCGAGCGCGCCCTCGCGAGGGCGCTCGTGGAGTACTACCCGCTCGCCGGGAGGCTGGCTGTCTCCCACGACTCCGGCGAGCTGCAGGTGGATTGCTGCGGCAGCGGCGGCGGTGGTGGTGGGGTGTGGTTCATCGAGGCTGCTGTTCGGTGCCGGCTCGAGGACGTGGACTACCTCGAGTACCCGCTCGCCATCTCCAAGGACGAGCTGCTCCCCCACCCGCGCCCCAGGCCCAGCCGCCACGAGGAAGACAAGCTCATCCTGCTCGTCCAGGTACGTCGCCGCCGCGCGCCGCATTTGGTTAATCGCCGGCGGGTGTTTGTATTGCACGTCGAGCTCACCGGCGGCGACTGGTAATTGATTGATTAATGCAGGTGACGACGTTCGCGTGCGGCGGCTTCGTGGTGGGGTTCCGGTTCAGCCACGCGGTGGCGGACGGCCCGGGGGCGGCGCAGTTCATGGGCGCCGTCGGGGAGCTCGCCCGCGGCGCCGACCGCATCACGGTGGCGCCGGCGTGGGGCCGCGGCGCGGTCCCCGACCCGGCCGGCGCGATGGTCGGCGCCCTCCCGGAGCCCGCGGGGGCGGCGCGCCTCGAGTACCTCGCCATCGACATCTCCGCCGAGTACATCAACCACTTCAAGTCCCAGTTCGCGGCGGCCACCGGCGGCGCCCGGTGCTCCGCCTTCGAGGTGCTCATCGCCAAGGCGTGGCAGAGCCGCACCCGCGCGGCGGGGTTCGACGCGTCCACCCCCGTCCACCTCTCCTTCGCCATGAACGCACGCCCGCTCCTCCACTCCCGCCTCCCCGGCGGCGGCGCGGGCTTCTACGGCAACTGCTACTACATCATGCGGGTCTCCTCCACCGCCGGGAAGGTCGCCGCCGCCACCGTCACCGACGTCGTGAAGATGATCAAGGAAGGGAAGAAGCGGCTCCCGTCGGAGTTCGCGCGCTGGGCAGCCGGCGAGATGGCCGGAGTTGACCCGTACCAGATCACCTCCGACTACCGCACCCTGCTCGTCTCCGACTGGACGCGGCTGGGCTTCGCCGAGGTGGACTACGGGTGGGGCCCACCTGCCCACGTCGTGCCACTGACAAACCTGGACTACATCGCCACGTGTATCCTCGTCAAGCCGTGGGTCCACAAGCCAGGGGCACGGCTCATCACGCAGTGCGTCACCCCCGACCGCGTCACCGCCTTCCACGACGCCATGGTGGACATCAACTAAACCCAATATTAAGTTGTTTTTTCTCCTTTTTTTCACCACGTCTCCTACCCTTTGTTTTTTTACTGAGGCAATTAATTGGTTAGTTAATTAAGAAGCTCTTAATTATTTAATTAATCATGGCTGCAACAACAACAGCAACAAACTAAGCAACAAATAATAATGATAAATTAAGAGTAAAAAAAGAAAAAGTGAGAGTACATATAGATGTGAGGGTACAGGTAGATGGGAGTAGTTGTTGGTATTGGTATTGGATTCCATATATTTCTTTTGGTGTTGTTTGGTCAAGTGTATACTGGAGTACTGCTACTATTTGTTAGTATTCTTTTTCCTTTTTTTTAGGGATCAAAGCTGGAATTGGTGGGAAGCCACCAACTAACCAGTCTCTCCCCTTGATAAGTGTACTATATATTGTATTCTTTCATAAAGATATAAAGCTGGCAAGGTGTAGAGCACTTTAAATAAACGTATCTGCATCAATTCTAAGTGTTGGCGTTCATCCTTGGAAATAAATACTAATTTATACATACTTGCTCATTGAGTTTTCTTTTTTTAAAATGCCACTTCTATTTTAGAAATGAATGGTTTTTAAATATTTGATGTTGCATATTATTCATTTAAATATCGATCACTTATGTTTTTCCAATAAATATATAGATACCAAAAGAATATGTGGTATTATCAAAGTATATGCTATATCATAAACGTACCATACAATTTATGTTTATTATAATTTAGTCGTTTAAAAGTAATTAGTCATCAAAATTGAAACAGTAATAGTAAACGAACGGAGGAATAGTTGACATTGCAAGATTATGAAGAGGGCAGTTTGGGTGAATTATTATGCATATAAAGCACATCCCTATCTCATAGGCAAAATTTTACAGGTCTGTATCTTGCAATAATGTGTAACGGAATGTTCCATTCTACGTGATGTCGATCCATTTTCAGTATGCTCTTATTTTTTTAAGGCCTCTTTTGAGACAGGATTTTTGGTGGGGTAATTTTACAGGATTTCAATCCTATAGAAAATTTTCTATTTGACGGCAATTATGTTGTGACCCTTGTTTTGAGTCTTAATTGTGAGTTTACCCCTCTTTTTTAGTTTTTTGAATTTGTCCTTACTTTTTTTAATCAAAGATCCGGTTTGCCCCCAAGCCCTTGTAACGGTGTTAATTTATTGGTAAAAATGCATGTTTACCGTTGTATATTTACCCTCAATTTTTTTTACTGTATTTCAAAACGGATAGAACCAGTGAAAAAAAAAAGAGAGGAAAACGTGGGGGGAAAAGGCTTGGTGTTGGTCACCCTGATGCTTGGGCTTGGAGTTTGGTCAGCAGCAAGACGAGGCTCCACAGGTCGTCGTCGCTGGCCACCGGTGCGCCGCTGCAGACCGCCTCGCACCACTCATGTGCCGCCGCCGCCGCCGCTCGTCGCTCGCCCGGCGCGGGGTCAGGATGAGGCAAAGGGAAAAAATAACAGCAGCTGTGGAATTGGTTGACAATGATCTACTTACATCTTCTCACTCATTCTTTTATTTTTATTTTTAATTCACTTTGGGCCCACCAAACAGACATCCAATACAGAGGCAAACGGGAGTTTTCATTAAAAAAGTGAGGGCAGAATCATACACACTAAAAGAAAGGGGTAAAATCATAATTGCAATCTAAAATAGGGACAATAACAGAATTATTCCTTGAAACAAAGTATTGGAACTTTAGAAATCCTATGAAATTTCTTATTAATGGCTCACTCTACTTAGATTTTAGAGAAAAGTTTGTAAGAACTTCAATCTGTTGGAAGTTTTTTTTAAATCTATCTCTTTTATCCAATTCCCGTGTTTTTCATGCGGTTTGGTTGTTCCTGTGTTTTTCATGCATTTTGTAGTGCTCTGTTTTGTATTTGTATTTTTATTAAAATTTGTTTTTTTATTTCAGTGTTTTATTATTCCTACGTTTTAGTTTTAAAGGGGGTTTGTGTTTGAAAATATTATTGTTGTTTAGTTCACCCTAAACTATTACTAGTACACCAGAATATGGTGATTCTGTACTGAAAATGATAGTCTGGTACATAGATTGACTAGTCTATCTGATTTCTCATGCAGTGAAAAGGAACTAATGGAAAGTTTATTACTGTTTTTTACTCCCTCCGGCTTTTTATACGTAGTTGACTACTAGATATAATCTGACTATTTATCTTATTAAAAAACTATATAAATTTCAATTATTTTGTTTAGACTTATTTTATTATTGATGATATATATTTTAAGCATGATGTATATTATTGCATATTTGTACTAAACTTTTAAATGAGACAATAGTTAAACTTATATCCAAAAGTCAATAGTGTTATCTCTTAAAAATCGGAAGAGTACAGCACTAGAGTTGACTACTAATTCTGGGTTAGTTTGATTAGTCACGTGCCAAAATATTGATAATTATCGAATGTATTGTATAACATACTTGTATTCAAACATTACCGAATGCGCGTCAATATTTTCGCCTGGTAAATTTTGGCTTCATACCAAATCTACTCTCTTTTTTTTTAATCTCATATATTACAGAACACAATAGTCCTCCAAAATCACCTACCCTACCACACGCCAAAGTATCTCAAAAGGTTTCAACCAAAAAGATTACTAACTAAGACGCATGTGTGTTCATCAATTTATCCAAAGGCTCAAGCTTATAGAGAAGATTTCAACACACCCTCTGCTTTGGTTGCACCGAATTGCTTAAGATTGGTTTTGTGTACAAAAAAAAATGAGCATCTATCATGCAATTAATTATTCACTCGAAGTTTGAAGCATGATAGCAACCACACTAGGCCCCATTTGACTTATATGATTGGATGGATTATTATAGTGGATTATTGATTTGATTTTAGGATAAATTAAATATTTTAAAAAATAAGTTTATTAAATATCTTAAAACAAGTGGTCTAAAATACAATTGCAGAAAGTTTTTAAGAAAGTATTTTTTAAAAAATATAAAGCAAATAATCTTATTCAATAATCTAGTGGATAAGTGAATAATCCTTATGCCGCTGTCCTAGCTAACCTTGCTGAAGCAAATAGCAATAATCGATCATTTCATCTCGTCGTTGTCATCAAGCTGGCACGTATGGACTACAGTGAAGAGGTGGCCGTCGCCCATGTCAAATTTTCTCTTTGGAAAATTGTGCAATAATAATATACCCTCTTTGCCATGACCCCGACAAAATTGAACGAACTCATCGACGACTTGATCGTTTACTCCGTGACGTTGCCGTCCACTCGCTAGCTAGATAGCTGACCTAACTGTTTGGTTTCATGTAGGTTTTCTTTTTTCATTGATAGTTAGTTCCTTATCAAGAACATGTAGCAGGGAGAAGTGAGATAGCTCTGCTAATAGGGTCAGTTAGGCCGGAGCGAAAAAAAATTCCTATGTTCTAAACGAGACGTGACGAATTTGAAGAAAGCGTAGATAGTCCACGCCCTAGTTTAGGGATATGCCACAAGAGAGCGAGAGAATGAAATAGCAAAGGAGAAGTGTATTTATATATATAGAAGTAGGAAATCTAAGAAAGAATTGTTTATGGTTGATGTTATTGTGAAAAAATTCTTGTGTTCTAAATGGAGTATGACAAGATTATATTGAGCAACAAAATAGAGAAATGAATGGTACGTGTGCCAACTATGTGTTGGGTTTTCTACGGTTAAAGCCTTTGACAACAAGAAATGTGTTTGGCGGCGATGAAGGAGGGAGAATGAAGTAGCAAAGCAGAAAAGGTCATCTTTCTTGCTGTTGACAAAAGATGACTGATCGCTAGGCTGTAGGATATGTTTGGTGATGGTGCGAGGCCAACAACAACCTACTACCAGGATGATGCTTCCTCGCCAATGTTTAGTCTTTGTGTTAAAAGTATAAGTAAAATGCCTATCATTTTTCATGAGGATGATATTTTTGATTGAATTTACCTATCATTTTTCATGAGTATGATATTTTTGATTGAATTTACTGTTGTATGCTCTCTCCGTTTTATATTATAAGTTATTTATGGTTTGTTCTAAGTCAAAAATTTTTAAGTTTGATCAAATCTATAGAAAAATATGGCAGTATTTCTAACACAAAACAAATATACTATTAAAATATAGTCAATGGTGGATTAATAAAACTAATTTGGTGTTATAGATGTTGCTATATTTTTTATAAACTTGATTAAATTTAAAAAAGATTTGACTTAAAACAGATCTAAAACATCTTATAATATGAAATAGAGAGAGTACAACTTAGTGTGATATTATGCCAAATGTCTCAATTTCTAAACATGGCTCATGAAGCTAAATAAATAGTTCTAGTCTGCTTCTATTGAGATTTGAGAAAGTCTGCACTTAAGGGGGAGTGTTAAAGTTTAAGTGAATTGTTGATCCTTGTCGGTTGTTCAACTAATTGGTACATGCAATTCAACGGTTAAATGACTCTCTGAAGATTTAATTAAATGCAATCATTTGATAGAGCTCCGTTTAGAATGTGCAAATTTCACATAAACAAAAGAAATTAAGTCTTGCTTCAAGCGTAGGATTTTACAGGAGTTTTACTAATTTCATAGGAAGCAGTTAAATTAGAATAGGAAATAGAAAAGTTCCCATATTTCAAACAAAGCCTTAACATAAAACAATTTTTTTCCGACAAGCAGACTAGTTTTAAGTAAAAGAGTTGTCCTGTCTACTTTTGTTTTTGACTGTCTTTCACATCTTTGTTTGTTGCATGCTTCCAAGGAATCTATTGTCTACCCAAGTGTCGGCGAGAGATCACATTAACCGGAACAGTAGTAAACCAGGGGGTATTCTGGGAGCACTGTACAGTTGTGCTTTCAAAAAAACCTGTTACTTTCTATCACTAGCTAGCTGGCTTTATGTCTCATTGTCTTCATCGCATTTAGAAATTTAAGTTACACGTATTAATTATCTAGACTTGGCGAGTAATATTATACTATTAGTAAACTCTAATTAGTGTCTGAAAAGACTTTCTAATTTTTATTCACTCGGTATTTAAGTCTATTGATTGTCAAGCCTTTAGAAAACACATAAATTTTTTATTGATAAATTTTAGTTTGTACCTAAAGTTGATAGTCCTACGATAACAACTTTTTGCTAACCATGACTATTACATGACCTCGAGATCTTAAATTCTATATTTCCAAATAAATTGTAGTATTTTATTTTTTATATATAGAATACGTCTACAGTCACACCATTGTATATGCGCCTCCTTAATCAATAAATAGGATGAACGGTAGAGATAAATCCGTGAAATCCATAAATATCATACTAAAACCATGCCCTATGCATATAGAATTGTAATTCCTAATCAGTTAAAGTCGTATACATAACTACAACTCCACTATCACACTAGTGGTGTTTTTCTTAATCCTATACTCTATAATCGTGCAACAGATAGGTTCAGTTAGAGTGAGACAACCTTCTGAAATATCTGATGTATAATTGCACTGCTTCATGTGAAATTTCTTTGCAAATACAGTGTTTCAAATAACTTGTGCCGTCAACACTTGTAATTTATAGTTGTAGCACAAGTGTGGTTAGACCAAGAGATAATGGTCCCCTTTGGATGGATATGATCCTTCTTTCTTTATTTTATTTTTAAAGGGGAGACATGCACGAGAGGTTGACCTCTATCAACGACAGGGGATGGAAGGATCGAAAGCTCAAAGTTTGGAACACACAGACACCATGGTATCTATCTCACATGAGTGTAGTATACCCAAGTTTGCTTTAGTTAATTTTGTCTTTATTTTAAAATTTTAATATGGGACGTATTTGTATATTAAGAACCTTAATTAATTAATAACAATACATGATTTAGAAAGGACTTAAGGGCTCCTTTGGATTGAAGGATTTTGAGACAAAAATTAAAGAAATCCAATCCAAAGGAATGAGTCCTATGTAGGTCATTTGGTTTATAGGTTGCATCAAAGGAAATACATAGGATAGGATAATTTTCTTCATATTTTGGAGGGAATCCTAGAATGAGGTCTAACCTCATGGTTTTAAAATGTTTTGAGAATTCCAATGCAACTTGGGTCTTTATCTCTCTCCCTTCTCTCTCTAACAAACCATCATATAATCTTAATTTTCCTGAATTTTTCTTGTGATATATCCAAACACATGTTTTGAGAAATTTCTGTAATTTTATTTCATGTAGGATTCAACATGTCATGGCATCTCAATCTTATGTTTTTTCTATTCTTGTATTTTAAAAACATGTGTTCAAAAGGAACCCTAATTAACTTGAATAAATGAATAAGTGGTCGATTTTATTTGAGGTTGTTTTAATCCCTACCGTTTATATGGTTTTTCATATATTTCTGTCACACTGTAAGGTCCACCTATTTCAGCATCGGCTTATAAATCACAGCCAAATGTAAATTTCACATAGATAATATAAGTTTTTTTTTCCCGCCACCTTGGGGCTGCTTGGATGGCTGGTATTTGGGCCCAATACTAGTGTAAATTATAGGCCAGCAAAGTTATTCCCGTGTAGACCAAAAATGGTGCTTGGATGGCCCGATTTCGTATTAAAATTCCCATGGTTTTGGCTAAAAAGGGAACGTATCATGTACAAACAAACTTCTTATGGATTCATGGTACACATCAACTAACAAATATCATAGAAAATTAAGAAAACTTTGTGCATGTACTTACAATAATATTACACATATATATAAAGTCTTATTTTTAAATTTAATATAATTTAGCTGCAACAAAAAATGAAAATTTTGATAGTTTTATTAGTATAAATTTGTCAGAAATTTGTTTTTTGTTATGGCTAAAATATAATGAATTTGATGGAGAGACTTTATACATAGACGTAATACTATTGAAAGTATATGTATAAATTTTACTATAATTTTTGATCATATTTGTTAGTTGGTGTGCACGGGAAGCTTGTGTGCAATATGTTCCCAAATAAAAATTTGACATTTTGACCATTCGTTTTATTTAAAAATTTAATAAAAATACAAAAAATTTAAATAAACTTAACTACCTTTAAGAATAAAACAAGTCACAACCAAAATTAATTTATTGTAAAACTTTCATATATGTTCTTGGCGATTTAAAAACTAATGCTAGAAAATAAATTACAATGAAAAAACTTAAATCAGCTCTAAAATTAAGTTTCAAAATTTAAATTTTGGCAATGGCTAATAAAGGCATATTTAGTAGGGCTCCAGCTTCTAAATCCACCTTATCTAATCTAAAGCTTGAGCCTAATTAAACGGTTCAGTTCTACCCAGAAAGGGAGGGGAGCAGGTTCAAGTGATCTGAATACGTTTCACCAGTCACTATCTAAATTTCAACTTTAACTGCTCATCTTGATTTTAGAAAAAAAATACTAAATGGTTATCAGCAAAATATGTTGCGCCTTAAATGTAACCATTTAAAAATTATTAGCGGTCTAAGTTGAAGCAGTGATGGTTAATATAGTGACAAGTATTTAGGAATAGAGGGAGTATATGACTATAGAAAGAATATGGTGTGGAATACAAAATTGCACTTAGTTGGCAAAGCTCCAAATGCATGGGGATGGAGTCGTGGCCTCGTAGGCACATGATTTTGTCCAAATTCTGGGTTTACTCACTTATATAAGTGTGCTTTCAATGGAAATTTAGAAAAGTTAGGAATTTATCGTTGGTTTTCATCTCTTTAAACGTATGTCGGGGCTGCACTCACGCTTCCATGTAATTGAGAAAAAAAGGAAATTGCAGTTAGTTGCTTATAAAGTTATTGTATATCAGTCCAACTTATTGCCTCTATTTACTCTCTACGTCCATAAATATAAATATTTCTAGATTGTTTTTAGATAATAAGGAGAAGAAAAATGACTATGATGTCATTTAATGAGAGATAGTTGCAGTGCGTGGGTGATTAGGATACAAGATAAAAAAATTAAACGAGAGGTGATTAATAAGAAAAGTAGTACTATATAAATTCTTATATTTATGAATAAAATTTAAAACACTTGAAATACTTTGTATTTATTTGACAGAGGGAGTAGTTTATCAATCATCGAAATCACCATAACATGCGTAAGTGAAAACTTTCTGATGGCGTGGCAGTGCTGCACTGCTGCTCTCAGATTGAGCCAAGTGATCATGACCATCAATACTTATTGAGAGAAATGACCATTATCATTAGATAGATGCATATAAATAGCGCGTTAACAATACTATATGGTACATTCTGGGCTTCTGGCCTTATGGAGATTCTTCGCTTTACGGCCTTTTCAAGCAAACCGGGGCTAGCTTTTGGATATATTTTTCTTTTGTTTAGGAGCCATGGCCCATAGATCTGATGAGACAAATAGAGCCCAGCTACACTCTATTTATGAGGATAAAAAGATAGGCCTTTCAAAACCCACTAAGGACTAGCTTGGTTTGAGACCAAAATTAATCTTACCAAATTTTCCTAATGTTAAGTTTTGACGTGGTTAATTTTGATAAAGATAAAGTTGTGTTTGGATTAAAACTAAAATAGCCTAAGTTAACTATTAAAGTTACTTTTTTTTGCTTATTAAAATTTGGCTTCAATCCAAATAGATAATAAACACTATTAAAATTATCTAAGACTCTGATTGGCAAATGCGTTGTCGATAGTTATGGATTGAGAATTTGAGATAGTAAAATAAATGGAGGGTTAGGATGAAATGAGGTGGGAGAGTTGTTGAGTTTTAGAGGATTTTTTCCCTAATCCATTTTCCAAACAAGTCTAAATTTTTTGTTTTACAAACCTCAAAGGAATATATTTCTTCAAGAATAATATAATACACATCGCATTCGCACCACCACATGGCACATACGTATAGACCGCCAAATATGCAAATCCACGATAGAACTTACGCATGCCAATGTTGGTTTTTCCAAAATAAAAATGCACAAAATTCACAGGAAACATTTTAAAAGGCATTATTCAGAATGGGGAAATCCCGCACTCTACAAGGGCTTTTAAAGGCCTCATTTGGAACCAACGGATTTTACAGGATTTTTTTTGTCAGGATTAAACTAATTCCTATAAAAAATCCTTACAATAGTTTGTATGTTTTAAATGAGTCCTCGGTTGGGCGAAAATTTTCTTCACAGGTAGCATAAAAACCATTCTCACAACTACAATAAGCACTACTCACTGCAAC
Organism: Oryza meyeriana var. granulata; assembly: GCA_003991445.1. Taxonomy (NCBI): domain Eukaryota; kingdom Viridiplantae; phylum Streptophyta; class Magnoliopsida; order Poales; family Poaceae; genus Oryza; species Oryza meyeriana. The sequence continues at coordinate 316,968 of RYFJ01000963.1, forward strand.
AAAATTTCTGTGTAATACAACAACTATATTATACAGTTATTTTTCCTTACTACTAAAGTTGCCTCGCAAAACAGTGGTTTGATTCTTTTTGGACAGGATAGGGAATAAACATGTAAATATAAGCATTTTATAACAGTGCTAAATCAAATATTTTAAACTTTGATCTTCAATAATAAAATAATATAAAGATTAATGACTAAAAATAATATTATTAGATTATCATTAACAAACTATCATAATATATAACACTTTTTATTTAAAATAATTTATGTTGTTAAATAGTATTGGTTAAAATAGTATATTGAAGATTATACCAAATTCCAAAAATACTTATGTGTATGGACGGAGTGAGTATTAGTTACTTCGTCGTACAATTTAACCATATTTAAACTTGGTGACCAAACTGCTTCTAGAACAGAGTAGGAGACGTTTCAAAGGTGCAGAAGCAGAGCCGAAATCCAACTCCGTCACTCCAAAAGAGTACTCCAAGCCTGTCATTATTCAGAATCAGAACTACACATGTTCAACGTGCATTCGTGCCGCCACCATCTTTAATTTTCCACCGCTAAATATAACATGCTATTCATTATCTAAAACAATACATAACACATTCATCCTTGGGCTCAGAAATAACGTTTGCTCCTCGGTCTGTGAAATGCCAAATTCTCTGTGAAGTGCAAGCGCTTTGCTCAGTCTGAAAGAAAACTTCGAGAGTAGCTGGTTCCGAATTTCTTCTTCACTGATCCGTGAATTACTTCGGCCATGTTTTGAACACAGGAATTTGGTGGAATTCTTAGCACTACTTCACACTGTAACTGGTATGTGTAGCTAAAGATTAAGAAAAATTAGTGCTACCCTTAAAGGCTCCATTCGAACACGTAGGTTTGATGGAAACTTCGACGCACGTAAAACAAGACAAGCTATAAGCGCATGATTAATTAAGTTTTAATTATTATAAATTTAAAAAATAGATTTATTTAATTTTTTAGAGCAACTTTTATATAGAAATTTTTTACAAAAAATACACCGTTTAATAATTCGGGAAACGTGCTCACGGAGAATGAGGGAGTTTTCTCCCGCTTCACTCATCTTAGAATGCTACCTAAGGCATAGTTTGAATGTGAAGAAAATTATGTAAAACAAAGTAAGTCATTAGCACATGATTAACTGAGTGCTAGCTATTGTAAACTTAAAAAAATAGATTTATATGATTTTTTTAAAAGTAATTTCTATATAGAAAATTTTAAAAAAAACACATCGTTTAGCAGTTCAGTAAAATTTCTCATATGTTATGAATAGGACCACTTAGGTTCAAATCCAGTTATCCACAGCTAAAGATTATTGTGTGTATTCTTAATTGATACACATACCGAAAACTATACTTCCTTTATTCGTGGAAAACATGTGCTATAGATAGCATTCTCATCAAACTAATGAGGCTAGATAAACTTACTTTGAGCTAAGCAAGAACCACTTGCTCTTAGCGGCCTATCCGTCAATCTCCAGCGTGCCAGCATCGAGCGTCCATGTGCAAAGTTTGCATCTGCTACATCTGTTCAACAAAGATTTCATTTTTAGTCTAGAAGATTTATTCTATAAAAAACTTTATATTTAGAACAATTAATATATTAGAGTTTATAAAAATAAAGAACAAATATATTAGAATTTGATAAAATAGAAAATAAAGACATTAGGGTTTGCTAAAGTAGTAGACAATCAGATTAGAGTTTGTTATTAGAGTTCGTTAAAGTGAAGATTGTACTGGTATGTATAAGATATGTTAAAAATAAATTCTTTCGAGGACAGAGTCATCATCCCATTGCATTCTCCACTCATGCACAATTAACTAAGAATCAAATTGTTAATTCCACCGTTTTATCCCCTTAGTTAACAAGTCGATTCTTATTGTCTCTCTGTGCCCTTGCTACAAATTTTTTTAAAAAAAAAGAAAGAAAAGGAAAAAAGGGCCCAGGCCAGCCTAAAATTCCGTCGGGTCGGGCCACGGGCCGGGCTGAGCCGAGCAGGCCTGCGGAGGGCTTGATCAATCAGAAAGGTCGTCCTCGTGCCAGCAGAGCAGCATGCAGACGCACCGCCGAAGGATGTACAGCCTCGTCCTCTGCTGCTTCAGCACGGCGTAGCACCGCCGCCGGAGCTCCGCCGGCTTCATCATCCGCCGTCGCCGCCGCGACTTCAGGAGCACCGAGGAGGAGGACAACGACGACGACCGTGTGCCGTCACCGCCATCGTTGGCCGGCGTCGAGAGGTGGCAGTACGCCGAGCAGGCCGAGGCGGAGGCGATGGCGAGCTCCATGGACGGCCGGCGCGGTGAGTAGCCGAGAAGAAGAATAGGAGGAGGCTGAAGCTAACTTGGTGAACTCGTTGGTGTGGTGCACCAGCTGGAAAGGATTATATAGACCCGGCACGTCTGATTCTCCGGGCCCACATGATCGTGACTGCTTGTTATTGGAAGCCGACATCTGTGCCGTGTAATGACTGTTCTACCCCTCCTTATTGTACTTCACTTAATATTTGCAGTTTTGGGAATTGTAATTAATTAGTTTGTAACTTCGCATATTAATTCTTTTGTTTATCAATAATTAGTGACATATTAATTGTAGCACATTTTTTAATTTCTTTGTCGTTGGTACGGATAATGATGATGCCATTGGTCATTTGGAATTTGCGGTTTTGTCATGTATACATGTTAGTGCTATGATTAGGAGATATTTGTCCGTACGCTGCACTAATCTATAAACTAACAGATGATTAGTGATGTTTTGCTAATGGTGACGTTCGGCTAGCTCGAAGGATCGTTTACAATAATTGCTTCCTGACTAGGATCTGATGCAGGCGATAGGTGATTTACAATAAAATTTGGGTTACGTACGTCAGCACTTGATTAGTTTGGGCATGATAAAGTGTGCTACGACTGATTAAAATAGGAGGAAATGTTAGGACAGGTAAGCATTCGATCGGTCAGTTCCTTAATTATCGGTGGCATGAATTTGATTCACTGCTACGGCTATAGAACTGCATATACATACCACTCTATTAGTGCTAGATCACGAAAATCTGGTATTGATAGAGAGGTTTTCGCCTAAAAACCTACCCCCATGTCCTCCGAAACTAGGACCCGGCACTAATGCGAATTCATCAATCCTGGGTCTTGCCCCTAGACCGATACTGATAAAGACTCATATTAATACCGGTTACAGAAAAGCCCTGTTACTAATGATGTTTTGGGGTGGTTGTTTTGGGCGGTCGAATCGAGATGGCCTCTTCTGCTATTTTTCTTCTCACACCCGTTTCCCTCCTGAGCCTATCTCTTTTCGTCCCCACGCTCATCTCCACCTCCTTCCCTCCTGAGCTCGTCTTCCCCCATGCCCTCCCGTCTCCTCTTCCTCCCAAGCTGGTCTCCTCCTCTCCCATGGTGCGCATGCCCCTTCTTCCTCTTCTACAACTCCGATGAAACCCCTTCCTTCCCTCCCCTCTGAATCCACCACCACGAGCTTGGGTGGCTAGATCTGGCCACCATAAGCTCGGGGGCGGTTAGATTCATCATGCCACGATGGCCTGCTTCTGTCCTCGACCGCTATGGAGGAGAAGGGAGTGGGAGGATGGTGGCTCAGCGACACAATGGTGGCGGCTCAAGGATGGCAGTGGCTCGGCAACAATGACTGTTGTGGCTTGATGGCACAGCAACAGCTCGGGAGGCACGATGGCAGCGGCGGTGGTGGCCTTATGGAGCGGTGACGGCACCACTAGATCCATAGCCCCCACCATTCCCTCTCCCTCCCCGAGCTTGGCCCGATCTAGTGATGGCTATGGAGTGGATGCCCACAGACGCTAACTACCTCCCCGATCTGTGTTGGCCTTGTAGATATCCTCGTGTCGCTCACCATGGCCGTGAAGATGGAGGAAGCTAGCATATGTCCTCCTTTTTTTTAGTTTCTGTGTTATTCTCATCTGTGTTTCGATCTGATCATCTATTCCAATTTGTTGTGGATTTAATGTATTGTCAATTAACACTGAAAATTACAATGCAAATCCATTCATCTAGTCATCCTTGTTCTGATGTGGTCATTTGTTCCGATGTGTTGTGGATTTGATGTATGGATTTAAATTGCTTTTGGTTAACACAGAAAATTGCAATGCAAATCAAATTGCAATGTATACTTTTTAAATTTGGGAAAGGCACAACGGTGCCGGTTCTTCCCCCCAACTGGGACAGATGACCTCCCCAGGTGTCCTTTTTGCGTGCTCCTAGGGCTCAGCTATCCCAGTTCCACAACCGAAATAGATAAAGGGGTCATCAATCCTGAAAGTTTAGTACTGGGTTGGGAACCGGAACTGATGAGGGTTCCTAATCGGCACTGATATTGTTTTCTGTAGTAGTGAAAGCAACCAAATTACGCAAACACATTTTTAGTTTCATGCGTGGCACGAATTTATGACATCGCTCATTTTGCTAATTATAGTTCAGCTGATAATGTACAATATAATAGCAAAAAAAAATTGATCCTAAAATAAAGATAGTGGTCAAAGCATGAGCTAAGCAAAATTTGGTTTGCCTACATGATATGGCCCCCACAATATTGCTCATATGCCATTCATAGAGGACAAATTGGCTCACCACCATATATTCATTTGCTAAGGAATTACTCCCTCTGTTTTTTAATAGATGGCTTCATTAACTTTTGAAATGACATTTGACCATTCGTCTTATTCAAAAAATTTATGTATATATAGATTATTTTGTTTTGACTTGTTTTATCATTAAAGGAGCTTTAAGCATGACTTGGATTTTTACATATTTATACTAAATTTTTGAATCAGACGAACGGTCAGACATTATGAAAAATGTCGACGACATCATTTATTAAAAACCGGAGGGAGTAGAATATCAGATGCTTATATACATTGAGAGGCCATTGTGGAGGCAACATATTGAAATTGCTCAAATGGACCATATTGTTGCAATGTAAAGGGTATTCCAAAGTAGTGAATCTTTTCTCACTGCAGAATTGGCATAATAGTAGAATGTGAAATACTCCAATGGCATCTTAATTTATACGTGTTGAGGTATATAAGAAAGAATAGAATGGCCAAACTTCCGAAAGTTATAGTATGGTGGTGACTATGGTGGTTGAAAAGATCCAAGGTGGCATTTGTCAACATAGTTGTTGCATGCTCTGCTGATATCACTTTCTTTCCTATTCTTTGTTCAGCCCCCTTATTTGTCTTATTATGTTTCTGATTCATTCTGTCTTCTATCACTTTCACAAATTCCTTCAAATTTCTTATTGAATTTTGTCGTCCAAAATTCCTCGAAATGCTTGTTTTGTATCAAACTTCTTCGCTAAATTTCATGAAATTCGCCATCTCGTTCAGGCTCACATTTCCAACCCAAAATGATATTGCAAACTTTTGGTCACCATCAAAAGGTTGTCGTTTTTTTAATGCAATGTGGAGCTTCATGCCATTTATTTCAAAAAAAATATTAAGGCCTCCTTTGTAATATATGGATTTTAAAGAATTTTGTTTTTTAATAGAGAAAGTATCATCTTTGGCCTCTGCACCAACTAAAAATAGGCCAGCCATATTTGTGAACACCAAGTTTTAAACTGTGGTGGGATGGAAGTTGTGTGATCACGACTTCATCACCACACCAATAATAAATGATGGGAAGCAAGTTAGATTTTGGAAAGACAGATGGATTGCTAATTATTCTTTTAAGGAGTAGTATCCTTCTTTACATAACATTATTCATAGGAAAAGCGCATCAGTTGCAACTGTTCTGAGTTCTATTTCACTTAATGTATTTTTTTAAAGGGCATTAGTGGGTTAAAATCTCATTTTATAGCATAATTTGGTTGCTAGATTGTGTGTATTGATCTCAATGATGATAGAGATATGTTTAGATGGAATTTTCATTAGAATGGTCAAGTTTTAGTCCGTTTTATGTATTTAGTCTTGATTAGCAATGGTCATATAGAGAGAAATAAGATTCTGTGAAAATTGAAGATGCCTCTTAAAATAAAGATTCTTAAAGGGGTAATTCTAACCAATGATAATTTAGAAGGAAGGAATTGGAATGGTGGTTAAAAAATGTTATTTTTGTATGAACGATAAAACTATCCAACACCTATTCTATTATTGTCACTTGCTAAATTCTTTAGAGGGTTGTTTATATTTCTTTTCATTTGAATCCACCGAATAATTTCTCACATTTGTTTGGGAGCTGGCTTGTTGGAATCAACTCAAAAACTAAAAAAATATATTTAGTAAGAGCATTTGTTTTATGTTAGGCTCTATTGCTAACTAGGAATAATGTAGTTTTTAAAAAAGCTCCAACCAAATCTTATTTGCAGGTACTTTTTAGGGCAACATTATGGTTTCGGTTTTGAGCCCAGCTACAAAGGTGTGAAGAGGACAATGAGATTATAAACTTTGCATGCCAAAATTTGGAGACAACGTCATGCAAATTTTTGTCAATTTTTTATGGAGATTTAGTAATGGGATTAATTCCTAAATAAGTTGTATCTCCTTTTGAGTTGGTGTGGTTTAAGAGTGTTATCTCGTTATCCTTTTAGAAACATTTGCACTTAGTTTAATCAAGAACTTAGTAATAAGTGGCTTTAGCTTATATTGAAGTTAAGGTCAGATTATCTATTATATAAAAAAAAACCAATAGTAAATATGGGGGTTGATATACTAGGGGACACCACAATCTAGTGTCATTATCCTATATTGAAAAGAAAATGTTATAACTATCCTCTCCGTTTCAAATTGTAAGACATTTTGATTTTTTTCTAAGTCAAAATTCTTTAAGTTTTACCAAATTTATAGAAAAATATAGTAACATCTACGTCATCAAATTAGTATCATTAAATTCAACATTGAATATATTTTGATAGTATATTTGTTCTGTGTTAAAATGTTGCTACGTCTTTCTATAAACTTAGTCAAACTTAAAAAGTTTAAATTAAGAAAAAGTTAAAACGTCTTAGGGCCTGTTTGAATCTACGTGTTGGGATGAAAACCCCCTCATTTTCCGTTAGCACGTTTCTCGAAACTGCTAAACGGTGTGTTTTTTATAAAAACTTTCTATCTAAAAGTTGCTTTAAAAAATCATATTAATCTATTTTCTCAGTTTACAATAGCTAATACTCAATTAATCATATGCTAATAGCTCATCTTGTTTTAGGTAATCTTGTTTTTCTTTTCTTTCCCTCACCTTCAAACTAATCCTTACGATCTGAAACATAGGGAGTATTTGAACGTGAGATACATGAAGTACTTAACTAGCAAAGGTTCATAATATTTGGGGACACGGTGTAAATTTGCTAGCCAGCTAAGCTAGGGGTGCGAGACCGAGCAGCTAGCAGTCAAGCGTGGGGCAAAGCCGCACGCAGCAGTGGTCGGCCGGCGGCGCGACATGGCCCATCCGCCGCGCCCCGCCCACGTACGCGACGCGGTCGAACAGCATGCGGCCGCGTCGGCGGTCGTCGTCCTCATCCTCTCGCTCTCTCGTGCGCTAGCTCATCGATGCTGCATGCAAGCTACTTCATTTTAAAATATAATAGTCTAATTATTAGATTTAATATTACCTACTAATATAAATTTAAACAGAGAATCTATTCTTCTGTTTAGATTTATAATATTAAATTATATTAAATTTATTACTAGTTTACTGTATTTTAAAAAACATATATATCCGGAGGACCACTTCACGTGTCCGTGCTCGCTCGCGCCTACGTTGTCGCATGCTTTGTTCTTCCTAGCTAGCTAGCTGCGCCCACGTTATTCTAGAGGATCAGGACAAGGACGTGTACATCGACCGGCCGGCCGGACGGGACCGCGGCCTTAATTTGTCGCCGGCGCGCGGCGGCCACTTCGTCCATCTCCAGCGCCGACGAGTCCCTTCTTGTCCGTCAGCGACCGAGCGAGCGCAGCAGCTTCGTTTCGCTCCGTCGTCGCCGGCCACGCGCTGATGCACGCTCGCGTCTCGTCTCCGTCGTGCCGTGCACCTTTCGTGGCACCTGCCTGTTTCGTAGAGTATGAACCAATGTTTTAAAAAGTAAAACGGTTTCGTAGGGTCATCCATGTTAGATGTTATTTGAAATAGCCTTTTTTTTAAGCTTCTTTTCTTATTTTTTTTTTGTTTCTTTTGTGGTTATCTTTCTCGAACGGTTAATGATATGTATTTTAAAAAATTTCTATATAAATATAAAAAAATTAAATATATCTATTTTTTAAATTTGTAATAACTAATACTCTATTCGTTTCAGATTATATAGTTATTTGAGTTTGGCCAAAGTCAAATACTCTAAGTTCGATCAAATTTATAAAAATATATAAATTTATAACAATAAATTAGCTTCATTAAATCCAAAACTGAATATATTTTGATAGCATATTTTCCTTGTGTTGAAAATGTTACTATATTTTTCTACAAACTTAGTCAAACTTGAAAGATTTGACTTTAACCAAAATTAAAACGACTTATAATCTAAAACGGAGGAGTACTTAATTAATTATACGTTAATGATGTTTCTTGTTTTGTATACTGTTTATAAGTCACATCAAGATCCGTTTTGGCTTAATATAAGGTTGGGGCACTTATTTCTTATGTGCTGTCTTGTAGATTTTTCTTAAAATACTGGTATGAATAATAATGTGATGTATCATTTGGTGTAGGGTATTATTGTATTTTTTTTATGATCAGAGGCAGAGAGAAAGATTGAATGTCTGTTTAATACCATATATATTTCGAACGAACACCTAAGTCGTTTGTATATCTCGTTGTCAGACATGGTATGAAAAATAGCAATTCTCGAGGACATGAACTTGATACGACTCTTCCCTTCAGATAATAAATAAATAGAATGGAAAAAACAGACTTTCCATAGTTACTATTGGGCTTTTTTCCGGTGCACACCAATATGGGGTTAATTGGAGTGGTCCACTCCAAGAAGAAGTGAGTTCTCTGAGGGCACAAAATTAAAAAGTCAAAAGCATAAATATCATTATGAACTATGATTTCTAGTTCTGTTATGTGGCTATGTGCACACTTTTTGTGCACTAAAATTTGCAAGTTATTATCTTCATGTATCTTGAAACGTAAATAGGTATCATATTTTTTTTTAAGTGTAATTTGGTATCTTTCAATAACTCAACGATATTAGGTTTGCCATCATAAATAACATAAAAGGTACTCTTGTAAATTTATCACAGACCATATATCTATAATAATCATCACTCATGTGCACAAAATGGGCCATAACTGAAGCAATCTAGAAACATGCATTTTTCCATGTTTTTCTTTCCTTTTATTGGCACATGGAGTAGTTGATCGACATACTCATTTCTCTTCATCTACTCATGTCACGAATAATGTGCACTGCTACTATTAATGGCGATGGCAGCGACCAATTAACTTAACTTTTATATTAACAGTACATCATACTTTTGTGTTGCAATGCTGAATTACAAGGGATTGGGACTACAACGCAATTATCAAACCTCTATCATTGCTGTACAACAAACTAATTAGAACTTGTCATCTTTTTTTTCTTTAAATTAAAAAAGAACAACAAACAAAAGAAGGCAACACTTTCTTTGTTCTTCTCTTCTTTTCTTCTTTCTTTTATTGGGCTCCTTTTGGATTATGTGAATAGTGTTGGACTGTTTGGTTGCAGTAGTGGACTGCAATTTTCAGATGGTTGATTAGCACATACATACAGAAGCTTTGCTAGCTAACAGAGGAACATAGTGTCTGTCATGAGCTGTATTGTCTGCAGTGCACAGCACCAGACAAGGAGTTAACAATGATTATTAGGGTTTTAATTTCCTTGTGTTTTCTTTTGGTGGTGGAGGGGACAAAATACAGTATTAAGTTAATACTAATTAGTTAAGCAACAAGAGATACTAAGCTTTGCTAGACCACACCTTAATTAGTTGTTTAATTCTGAAACTGATCCATTAATTGAGATTGTACAGCTCCTGAGGCTGTATTAGATTGGATGCTACTATGCTACTTGTGGCTGCCATCGAAAGATTACCAACCTAGTAACATGGCACCCTGGAGTTAATCATTGTGTTAGTGGTGATTACTGATGCATGTGCTCTGTTCTTGAACAGGTAATTCTTCATTATTAATAAAGATATATGCACTGTTCTTGCCTGCAAGTGCCAAGGCATATCTCTGACCTGCTTGCAGACTTTTGCTTTTGCTTTGGGCCTATGCATGAGTCACCTGAATATCTGATCAAACAATTGTTGATCCCATCCACTCCAGCCATTGATCATGATACATTTGCACAACATTATCAAGATTCGGGTGCACTTAATTCTGATACGCCCCATGTAATCTCAATCATTTGTTCCATGATAGTGCTGGTTAGTTATTATTTGACTGTATCATAGGCTAAGATTCTTGGAAGTTATTACAAATTGCACTCCTTGGCCGTGCTTAAGAAAGAACTTGATTCGTTCTTGTTTTGTTCAAACCGTGAGCATGTGCTAGATTACCCTGTGGAAGAAGGAAAAGAGTCATAACATACATTGGTGTCCCTCTTCACACTCTAATGTCCATCGGATCAAAGATGTTAAACTAGCCAAGCTCTAATACCAATTGTAGCTCTAATACCAATTGTAGGATCGGAAAGAGTCTTTTTCATCTTAAAAGCTAGCCAAAGAGGTGAGGAGCTCTCCCACTTAAAAATTAAGTTCTTTTGTCATTCCACAACCAATATGGGACTATTCAACAAAAATTAATTTAGATTGTTTATCTTTTCTAATTCAATAGACTGTATCGATTTATACTGTCACCTCAACTACTTGTAACAAAATTATTTTTTTACTGGTAAAACACTCATAAATTAACAGTTAAAACTAATAGTGACCACCATAAAGACTCTTCATATAAACTAAAGTAGTGCATGTTTTGCACTTTCGACTTATATGCTCTAGCAGCTTAAAGTGCATGCTTGTGTGTGCAAAGCATTCATGGATGCTTAAAATGCCTTTAAATAGATTAAGATTGAAGAAAAAAGACTAATATGCCTCTTATTAAATAAATAATGGTTTGGATAAGATGAGATGATATGTGAAAGATAAGATGGAAAAAAAATTGAATGAAAAATAATTGATAGAAAAACTAGCACTACAAAATCCCTTATATTATAGAACATATTGAAACCTTAAAATCCCTTATAGAAGAGGACGAAGGGAGTACCTTTCTTTTTCTTTTTACGTGCCATCGTACAAGAACTGAAGTTTCTCAGCTTCTCGTTTACTGAAAGGATAACTGTTTCCGAATCAGAGATGGCAAACTGCTCTACCAATGCATGCATAACATGGGAGCTGCATTGCAGCTGCTATGGCCTAGCATTCCGCATTAAGAAAGGAAAAAAGCAATTGTTACCATCCCTGGTAAGTTTTGTGCTGATGCTGGCCCTACCATGGCTTATAGTCAGCATAAGGCGACTAACTCAGGTCCAGTACCTGTTACTGGAGCATCTGATAGATATTTATGCTGTTTAATAAGAAATTTGGGAAGAAACAAAGGCTGGAAGCAATATATACTGACAGAGAGGCAGTAGTCATTCAGAACGTAAGAGGACCCTTACATCTTGATGTCTACCTCTATAATTTACAGATTGCTGTGTGGAAGCCTCATAAAAGGCGTGATCCTCTGACAAGGGAGCATGAAGAGTTATAGTTGTGATTCGATGTCGTTTCCTACCCTGTTGTCGTTGTGGCGACGCCCAAAGCCAATGGCTGGAGCACTTGTGGAGACAACATCTATCTCGGCCTTGCAAAGGGGGCACAGCGCGTTTATCTTGAGCCATTTGTCCACACAATCCTTGTGGAAGAAGTGTGCGCAAGGGAGCTCTCGAAGATCATCATTATCCACATATCTTGCCAAGCAGATGCAGCAGACCTGAAAGTCCAAGAACATCCGTTAATTTAAACTAAGAGCACCAAGAGGAAATACAGTTGTGAAGTATAAGAGTCTAGGAGAAAAACTGACAGCATCTTCTGCAGAAATAACTCGCTCCTTGGGTGTTCCAGCAGCCACAACCCCAACACCAACTTCATTCCCATCTGCGTCACGGACCTTCTTCGACTTGAACTTGCATGTTCCCAAGGCATTGATTGCTTCTGCGCTAGCACCTCTGTTTTGGTTGAAATCTTCCCGAAACCCCAAGATAGAGATTATGCAGGGTAGGCAGCAACATATCAATGCACAGAGGATGAAAGGCATAGCGTAGCCGATGCAGCTGAATGTGAGGAAGGCTATACACAACCTGAGGGAAAAAATATTACATGATGAAACATCCAATGTAGGTGTGCAAAACATCTAAATAACCTTCCAAATGGAAAAATAAATCTACAACACATTGTAGGTAAGAAGCACACCTGTACAAGTTGGGTGCGTCATGAGCAGACGAATGTCCACCAAATACCCATACATTTCCCACAACAAACCACACAGCGAAGAAACAGTTGAGAGCCATTTTGAAGTGATCAGCGAAAGCTTGGTACCTAAAACAAATGGTAAGACTAGCTCAGAACTTTGATTCAAGGAAAAGTTGTTAGTAAAACATGGGATACTTAAATATCTAGAATACAGTGCTGACCTTACATAGTTTATTGCAGATGAAATATAACCAGAATAACAAAATTTCTTATACGAGTGCAGTGATCAATTTTTTTTTATACGAATTCAATTGTGATCAACCAATGGAACTAGTTATTCCTGTGTAGGCCTAATGGCTAAAAATGTGATAATTACACGTGCAGCTGATTAATGTGCCTTGTACTATAGTAGGTTCTAGATATATGCAGACAGATCAGTTTAAAGAAAATAGACTTCAGTTGGATGAATCAGTTACCTTGGATTTATGGTCGCCTCATTGTTTCTTGAGACTCCATTTGTGCCAGTTACTCCATAAGAATTAGCTTCAGGGGTGTTGTTTGGGGGGATATTCTGAACTGTTGGCTCTTGCCCAGTGGTCGGGAGGTTGCGATGGAGATAGCGCCAGTAAAGATGAGGAAGTGTGGCAATACAACCCACTGTATAACCAATGACCCACTCAAATAACGGAGAGTGTGGATGTTCATTCCTTGATATCGACAGAACACAAATAGCTGCTATAATCTGGCTAACATTTACAACTAGCTCAACTGAGATCCAGCAACCAGAATTCAAGGGACTTTGCTGACGACGACCACGATTATCATCTCTTCTTGCTAGAGGACCATTCTGAGAGTTAGATGGAGTAGGTGTCCCAGGAGAACTTTCTAAGATACGAGGTAATAGATCAAAGCCATTATGATTATCTCGGTGAGATGTCGATGGTGAAGAATCCCATGGGATATCGACTGTATGCACATGATGTCCAGTATTTTCCATGTGGTCCGCGAGTAAAGGGAAATTATCTGTTTCTCCACTTCCTGTTCCTGATTCAACAGGAGGGACAGCCATCAACCAGAAGGTAGCATAGGAATTTTGCTGGTTAAACCTCCCAGAAAAGCACCTGCTTCGAATTAAAATTAAGATCACTCTATCAAATCCACTTATTCCAATTTACTTTCCCTACAGGATCAGGGTATCCTCACTCTACTTGAATTAAAAAAACACTGGATATAAATTGGCCATTTAACTAGCCCCTTAGACCAAGGATGCAGTTACCTTTAGTATTAAGACATGGCAACATAACGAGCAAATCATGATCTTGTTGGCTGCCCTTTAGCCAATGTTGTATGCAGAAGCCTACAACAAGCATTAGGAAAAAGGAATAGTTTGTTCATTTCGGCAGCTTGACATGATATTAAGTTGTCACTAAGATACAATTGAGCTAGCATAAAAGAGCAAATCCTGCCTATATGAAAGGTGCTCTTAGCCTCTTAGGCTTAGAAATTATAAGCTCTGACCTGGTGGTTCATACTAATGGCTTGACTTGTGAGGACAAGCAAGTCCGTTTACAAGTGTGTGCCATAACACCATTTTTAGACTATTAGTGCCAAATACTTGTGCACCACCCAATAATATGGAGAGGATTCTCAAAAAAAAATTCTGTCGCATATTATAGTCATTATAGAATATTAGAATAACTTCTTTGGGGTCACAAATTCCTAATATTAACACACACACATATATATACATTTATGCTTGAAACTGATGAAAGGCCATGTTTAAAACCATTTCCGATGGCAAGCTAAAAATTAAGTGCTTACTTTACTAAAGCCCAGGTGTTTGTGAACCACTATAGAGAAAATATCTGATTCACACAATAAAAGTATTTTGATTTGCATCTTGTTATTGTATATATCACAATGAAAGAAACATCGTGGAATGCACATGACAAAGCAAGATGTGAAGCAGTCATCAATTGCAAAATAAAGGTACCCATACCCTGTGATACCATGCTACAAACATCAGGCTAATCTCTAGCTATCAAATGAAAGTACATAGCTTATGAGATCCAAGAATTTATGTAAACTACTCCCTCCGTTCCAAAATATAGCAACCTAGGACTGGATTTGACACAAACTAGGACTACGAATCTGGACGGGCCGTAGTTCTAGTTTGTGTCAAATCCAGTCCTAGGCTGTTATATTGTGGAACGGAGGGAGTATAATCTATGAACAAACCAAAAGCGACAAGAGATAGGGACGAGTTAGCATGTGCATTTTCTGTTAAAGTTTGAGCTTACATCTTACAACAGTCCCACAAACCAACCAAACAACCACCATGCATCTTTGAAGCTCTAATGTAACAAATTAAATTCTTCCAATCCTCTTCCACGCATCCCTAAGACACTAATCCTACCTCTCTGAAGTCCCAATGAAACAGAACTAAACCTTTTGAATCTTCTTGCACAAAATCCTAAAGGTAGGTAACTAAACACCAGCCACACCTGCTCGAAAACCAACTCATAATCTCTCCAATGAGGGAAAATGAAAATGAAAACTACAATCAAATGGCTCACATGTCACATGAATCAGGAAATAGTCTAATTGCAGTACTTTCCCCCTCGCATTTGCCCATCAATTAGTTTCACAAACTATCAAACTTCCACAAAACGCTGGAAGCTAACCAAAGACCAAGCTCACCACACAGAAAAGATCAATCCAAGAGGACATAAAACAGAAAGGAAATCTACAGCTACCACATACCTCAAGAAAGTTCCTTTCTCCAAGAACCGCCTCACCAAGCACGGCTAGCAGTAGCAGCAGCAGCAGCCCCAATCGCCTGAAAGATCAAGGAGGATCCATGAAAACCAAGAACGCCAAGAACAGCACGGGCAAGCAAGCTTAAAGCCGAATCAATGCCTGGCTCGCAAGCATCATCAACTACCCAGCCAGATTAGCATTAAACAAATCGGAAGAGGAAAATTACTGGGCGAGCTCTCGAAGCAAGATTGATCCGGAGGGAAGGAACTAGTACCCAACCCTTCCATCAAAGCAAAGCCCTTTAGATACAAACCAAAAGCAAACATGGATATCTCCGAACCCGATGAGATAAAGCACAGAAATTTACCGAGTGGGGGCGAGAAGAACAACAAAAGTCGGCAACTTGACTCGAATTCGTCCTCCTCCCTGCTCTGCGCTCCAGCGGCGAAGTTTATTTAGATTTTTTTTCTCCTCTTTTTCTGAATTTTTTAAGGAATCTTTGGATATGCTCTTTTTTTCTTGGTTTAATTTAATTACGGTGGGGGAGAGAGAAGAAGGGTGAGCTGTATCGATCGTTTGCCGCTAGTTGAAACGCGTGGCGGGATCGGACGGTGAGGATGGAGCGGCCGAATGGGTGGTGCAGATCTCGAGGGGCCGCTTGACCGGAAAGCTAGGATTGGGACACGTGGTGGGCGGTGCTGACTGGAAGGGAGACGCACCAGTCTTGCAGGTTGTGTAATTAGCACGCAGGTCCCGTTCTAAATACACGGTAGATGATGTATGATTCGGAGTTTACCGTTTAAGAAGCGTGCATAGAATAATATATAAATTACTCCCTCTATCTTAAAATATAATAATCTAATATTAGATTAGACATTATATAATACTACGAATCTGGACATAAATATTGATTAAAAGCTACCTTGAACTATATGTATTTTTAGAAGTTTTAGTAAGATTAAGATAAAATTACTTTAATGCCCCAAATAGTTTATTAGTTAAAGAAAAATCACGTCCAAGATGCAGCAATAAATACATGAAATTATGAGAAGTGATTGTATTAGAAAAACATTATATCTAAAAACCAACAACATCTTATATTCTAAAATAGAATTTAGCAATCCAATCAAGCTCTATGCTTGGAAGTAAGCCTGTGTGCCTTTTTCTCAAGAAAAAACTTCTGTCCGGTAACAGAAACTAAGCAAACAATTGGCAGTGCTAATTAAGGCACTTTTTACCGAGGCATAATTGCCAACACGATAGCTATGGGCGAAGAACGAAGAAAGACTAATCCGTCAACAATCTTAGCCAAAATGACATGTGCCTGGTCTTTGTCGGAGCTTCTTCTGAGGAATAAACAAAACAAAGTCCGCCTAATATAGTTATTTTTGGGAGCAGCTAGCGTGTTCGGTAAACCTAATGCGCTATGCAAATCTCGTCATTTTTATTAACCCGCCTGTGGCTCTCAGATGACGTGTCAAGAATTACATCTTTTTCAGAAGATGGTTACGACCCAACAACGCGCACGATGCATGACTGCATGTCATCTTCAGATTTGCATTAGCTTGGCAAGTTGGCGTCTACGACAAAAAAAAAAGTACTCCATGAGGTTATAACAGTTTGGTATAATAAAACATTGGGAATCAACATGTATCAATGTCATCCATCCATACCAGTTACCATTGTTAACAGATATTATTGTTAACGGATAGTAAGGAGTATTAACAAGTTTTAAGACAGAGGAACTCTCAAGAAGGTTTCTTGAGAAAATGGCAGATGAAAAGGTGTACTGACAACAGGTTCCTTGAGATCAGGGTTACAGCCCAAAAATTCTATCTCCATCTCGGACCACCCAACCTGATAACCTCGTCCGCGCACGAATCACGGCGAGGTGCTTCACCATCGTCCTTCTTCTCAGTTACATCACCGTACAAGTCCTTGAGCTTTGCTAGGTTGCTTGAGATCGCAGCAGTCTTCTCTTTGCCTGCATTGTCAAAAGGACTGGATCTCTCTTCATTTCTGCTGCGGCTCCTGCTTCTGCTGCGACTGCGGCTTCTGCTTCTCTGCCAAGAGCTGGAGCGTCTATGCCTGCTACTCTCACGGTCCCTTCGGTCGTCTTGTCTTTCAGATGAATGCCTAGACCTGTAGTCACGGTCCCTGCTATCACGATCACGCCGATGATAGTCTCTGATGTCTCTATCACATTCCCGGTCACGATTTGAACGGCCATAGTCACGACTCGAACAGTCACGATCACGGTCACGGTCATGGCTTGAACGGTCATAGTCATGACTTGAACAGTCACGGTCACGGCTTGATCGATCACGATCAGGAACCTCGCGGCTTCCGCTACGACGAGATGGTGAGGAAGATCTACGATGATCATCATGGGTGACTGTCCTCCGAACTGGAGATGACTCCCGTGTGGATGCACGATGCGGAGCACGCTGTCCAAAGGAAACTGAGAGAGAAGCCTTCACAGAAGGAGGCCGGCGGGCAGTATCTTCTGATCCATGACGACTGGAGTCTCCGGTCACCCCAGAAAGCTTAGTTGGCAACTTCATCTTCTCAAGATTGGATGTCACCTGACGAATTACTGGAAGAGGAACTCTTGGAAGAAGACTATCAAAGTAGTACTACACCAAGAAAAGGCAAAACAACAGGTTAATCAATCAATATGAAAAAGAGCAGCTGATAGATAGCTAGTCAAAATTATGTAGCATCTAGTCAGAGGATTCAACTCATTTATGATGAAATGGCAAAAGAAAATCAGCAGGCAACAAAGCTTAAAGCAAATTTATGGTGTACTACCAATCTGGGGGGGAAGTAAGGAGAATAAAAACTAATAACAACCTATGTTGTGGAACCATGACTTGCCTGGCCAAGAAAATTGTCCAGTTAGTTGGCATAGTTTCTGAACATACACCAAATAGAATTAGGATTAAAAAATGTTCACAAGCATTTGAACAAATGAAATGAACTTATGTGAAGTCACCATAACATAGAGGAATTATTTTAATAATGTATAATGATCGAGTACATATGTGAATCAAGTCATCATAGCATAGCATCAGCACACAAATCGTCAAAAGGCAGAAACTTTCTTTTTATCCTGCCAGTGTTATTCATTTAAAAGATACTTTAGCACAACAACTGCCAATTGGTCAGAGAAAAAGTGTGCTTATTAGTTATTTCTATACTGAAAGCATGAGTGAAGAGGCAGACCTGTCCAAGTATAAGATCACGCACATAAACACCCATGGTTGTCATGCAACCATTAGATCCAGGGGAGAATTCCTGCACGAGAACATAAATTTAAATCAAAGCAGCTCATCTGTCTGATGTAATCATATCATATGGACCAGACAGAGTAAAAGGTGGCACAATGATTACTTCTATTGCATGGTTTATGTTTCATAACTTTTCGGTGTGCCCATTTTAGTCCATCATAATTGGCGAAGCTACTAGCAAGTCAAAAATTTCTCTGATGACTTCTCTTCTATTATGTAAATGGAGTTCCACATAGTATCAAAAGGCAGATGTTATTTATGAAAAGTTTTGGGAACACAAAGGAATAATACAAAATAAATGGATATAGGAAAATGTCAATACCTCATCATCCTTCAAGTAGGGCTCATACCACATCCACAAGATCTTTGGATCTGCAACATATCGAAGATACAGGAACCCTATCTGCAGCACAACACTGTTTGGTGATTTACCGGAAGCATCATATTCTTCAACAGAATAAATAAAGACAAAAAATGCTCACAACTCCAATGAACAGACTGGAACACTATGAACTGCTTGCAAACTTTGTCATCCACGTGTCCTAGGACCAAAACCGATACACAAGGCCATCCAACGAAGTAAGTCATAGGACTGTTAGTGGATATAACCAAAATGTAAAGAAAGATATTATGTGTTAGAACTATAGTTTGAAGGAAAGAAATTTGGATTGTTTATATACGCCAATTATACTGAAAATCTTTGTTAATCATTGCGCTCCACTAAAACTTGATAAACAACAGAATGCATGCATTAATCTTACATCTAATAAAGTGTGATAAAAGTTAATAAGGGCAAAGAAACTTACAGCTCTAATGTATGGGGAATCAGGATGCTTCAACAAACCATGCATCTGTTTGACAGTAAGCTTCATCGTGAAGAACTTGTAGAGGAGACAGAATGCAGTGGAGGGGCCCCTGCAATTGCCAGTCATCCAAGGCTCCACATGATCAACTTGATTGTATATTTCATCAATGACCTCATGATAGGTCTTCAGCCTGTAGAGCTCCTTGAAGTAATCAGAAGACAGAATGTTCATACAAAGAACCTTCTCCATCAGCAGATCAATGGGCTTCCCTGAAGTTTGTATCTCCATCTTTCAGCGAATGCAAACCTGGACAAAAGCACAAAAGGATACTGTTAGTTATATCAACCTTAACGTAATTGAAGCATAAGAAACTTATTTTGCAGACTATTCTACAGGCTAAAGCTACAGATATTTGGTATATGCCTGCTGATCTTTTGCTTCCTTAGGCACCAATAAATCACGTCTAGTAGCCTGAACCTCAAATGGCTAAAATCCCATTTCTCGTGTTACACATGAAATGCAAGATAAAATCGCAATATCAGTATATCAAACCCATAATGATACCATATCCTGCCTATACCAAAGCTGCTGCTAGGGATGGGTGCGGGCTGACCCACAGGTAATCATTGACTCACTCTAGTTCAACTAAATGAACTAAATTTCACTTTTGGGATTAGTTAATTTAGTTGAACTAGAGTGGGTTAAAAATTACACGTGGGTCAGCTCACGCCCCATCCCTTCTGAGGAAGGTCGCAACAACTTTTTTATTAAAGGGTGCAAAATAGGGCCAAACTAACCTACACCAATGGAAACTATAGCATTAATTAGGTTGATCCGGAGTCCTGGATGCCAGCTCAGTGCGTATGCCACCTTCCCTCATTGACCTTCTTCCCTCACTACTGATTACTACCCACTCCTCTGGCGTGTTGTGTAGCCAAAACAGTCCATGTATATGGCATGGAACAGGAATGTAGGGGTTTTTCAAAATTTCCAAATCTATCACGCCCACCTTGCATGCTTGCTGAGCTGGCATCCGAATCAGCCAAATTGACCACATTTTCGGCAGTTTGGGAATGTTTTCAATTGTTTCACGCCAAATAAACGAGATATTGCAAACTTTTTTGCAATTTGCGTTTGCTCTTTACTGAAATAATTAAACCTTCCGCATGACTAACCTACATGTTCCCTCCCTCGATTCTATCTAGCTGAACAAAATTAGATATCCTAGCTGATAGTCTAGGACCAACCATCGAAATTTCATCAGAAATTCCGCTGTTACCTACAGGATTCCACCACCCCTACAGCATCTATCGCTAATTCCAAACGCAATACCTAAGCAAAGCACAAAAAATGAGCAACAATCTACAAACAGCCTAGAATAGATAGATTGAGAGGATTAGAGAGACTCACACGCGAGACGCTCGCGGAACCCTAGCGGGATGGATCCCCTCGGCCTCCAAGCGATTCGGCCCCTCGCTAACAGCCAAACCCCCAAAAGCAGCCGGCTATACGACGCCGGTCGCTCGAGGCTTCGTTCGCCGCAGCGGCGACGGCCGACGGGCAGTGCTCCGACGGTGGAGGGCGTCACGGCCTCGGGGCCGAGCGGAGGTCGGTAGTATGCGACGAAAGGGGCCTTCAAGGCGGAGAGCGGAGCGGAGGGGGTGGCCGGAGCAGGATCGCGCGGGGGAGTCGAGGCGCGCCGCCGGATGTTGGGCGAAACCCTAATCGCTTTGTAAGGGGAGACGCGTCGAGGCGGAGGCGGAGCTCGTGACAATCCGTCTGTGTGAGGGGAGGGCGTAATTCGATTCCGGTGATTTTTTTTTTTGAAGTCGGTGTGAGAATTCGTGCCGAAAAGGGCCGTGAGGTGGGAGACCGAGGGTTTATTGGGCTTTTTGATGGGCTGGTTGGGCTGCATGGGCATTTGTTGGGCTTCAATGGTCAGTTTAGGGTTTCGGCATTCTGGTAGTTGGTGCCGTTCTCTACCCTTTCAAACGAAAAAAGGCTTGAATTTATGGGCAAAATTGGATACGGTAGAGATGGAGTGATATTGTTTACTTTGAGATGCCAATTTTGGACTAATGCGAGAAAAGAAATATGGGCGTTTGCCATAGTTTCCTTTTAGGATTGAGTTTTGACGAAGTTTTTTTATTTGTGTGGTTATCAAACTTTAATGCTACCAAATTTTGGTGACAACACAACACATCCCTGAGTTTCGGACACCATCCATATACTAAAAGTGGTTCAACACAACTTTTTTTATGTCTGGGCTTATGAGCCGGCTTGTAAGCCAAAAAGGTCTAAGGGTCTGTTTAGGAGGACTCTTGGCTTAGTTTATTGGTGGCACGCAAAACGGGACGAGTCTTTAGTATTAATTGAGTATTAATTATTATAAACGTGAAGATTTAATTTTTTTAAAAGATTTCTATATAGAATTTGCATCGTTTATTAGTTTGGGAAGCGTGTTCACGAAGATCGACGAAGAAGCTCAAGCCATAAGTTGTTGAGAACGGTGTCTAAGTCAAACAAACAGGCAGTTTTTAATTAGACCTTTTTAAACCCATAAGCTACTCTTACACCGATGAGCCAAAAGCTAAGTTTGAGTAGCGTTTTTGGCTTATGTGAAGTAAAGATAGGACTCCACCGTTGAACTTGAAGCTTAAAAACACCAGCTTATAAATCATAAAGGCCAAAAATGTCAGTTTAAAATCCCAAACCAATAGGCCTAAGACACCATTTGAATTAGCTTATTGGCTGAGCTTCTACATCGTTTTTCGTGAACACGCTTCTGAACTGCTAAACGATATGTTTTTCTGCAAAAATTTGTATATATAAGTTTCTTTAAAAATTAAATAAATCTATTTTTAAGTTTGTAATAGTTAATATTTAATTAATTATGCGCTAATAATTTATCTCATTTTACATGTCGTCGTTCAGCTGTTTCGAACGGTGCCTAAGCCGAAACAAAGGAGTGTATGCAACTTGCCAATTTGGTTTGCTTCTTGGTTTTGGATTTTGCATTTCACACTTATAAAAAAAATAGTTGTTATAAATTATACAACTTGCCAATTTGGTTTGCTTCTTGGTTTTGGACTTTGCATTTCACATTTATGAAAATAAAAAAGTTAGTTGTTATAAATTCTACAAGCAGTTGTCTGTTCATTTGTCCCTCTCCCGACCTTCCTAAATATTGCTATCGCTCTCAGTGAGTAGCTTCTTCCTCTTTTCCTACATCGCATAATTAATTAAAGGATAACAATGCCATTCTAAACTCGTGAGACCTTTAGATCAAACTCAAAAAAATTTTGGAGCTACACGATACCCAACTTTAAAAATTCTTGAGTTCTAGCTGGTGCTAAACAAAACCGTATTCGGAGTCAGATGGACTGTTTTCCAGGGGAATCAGTTTCCAATTGTACATGCTACTTAACTGGAAACCTTCCATCTGTTTAAAAGAAAAAGGTAGAGCTAAAGATCTGCTAAAGTCGAGAAAGCACACACTGAAGAGTTAAAATGAGAGGGAAAAAAAAGAGAGAAAGGGTCGCATCGACAAGAGTTGTACTGGCAGGATTAAAATGAAAGAATTAGCTGCAGCAAAGAGAGATTCTGCTCCGATTTCTCTTTTCGGCGAAGACAAAAGGGCAAACGCTCGCCTCCGCTTTTGCTCGCTTGCTTTCTTTTGTTTTTATTCCATACACTTTTACGTGACAATTAATGTGGGTGCCTCGAGTGAGTGTGTGTATATATATAATATTATATTAATATTTTAAAAGACTTTAGTGCTGATGGTGAAGTCACTAAGGCAGTGTTCGGCACCACTTCTCCAGCCAGCTTCTTTTTCTCGTTTTTCGCACGCACGTTTTTTAAAACGATAAACGGTGCGTTTTTTATAAAAATTTTCTATATGAAAGTATCTCTAAAAAAGCAAATAGATCTATTTTGAACTTTTTAATAGTAAATACTTAATTAATCATGTGCTAATGATATTTCTCGTTTTACGTGCGGTTTATTTAAGCCACAAAAGAAGCACTTAAAAATACCACCTAAGGCTGTGTTCGGCACAACTTATTTAAGCTGCTTCTTTTTCTCGTTTTCCGCGTGCATACTTCCCAAAACGATAAACGGTGTGTTTTTTTAAAACTTTCTATATAAAAAGTATCTCTAAAAAAATAAATAGATCCATTTTTCAGCTTTTTAATAATAAATACTTAATTAATCACATATTAATCACTTCCTCTCGCTGCTGCAGGGTCACAATGACCTCACAAGCGGATTCGATTCAGGTTTGGTTTTGAGTTCATCTCTAACAAAAGTTTGCATCACAGTAAAACAATGTGATTCACAAACAATTAATACATGAGTTGTTTTCTTATAGATTTTTTATGTTTCCTTAATATGAACGGCACATCCTTTGTTTATTTTACATCAATTGAAAAAAAATTTCATCGTAGTCTCAATGCTTTCTTCCTTTATCGGTGTAGATATTCCTATTTGTTAGAATAACTTCAATTTTGTGATTTTGTTCATAAATTAACTCATTTAAATAACTTGAACTGAGTTTTGGCCTGAATTCAACTCATTTATTAGGAAAAGCTATGGACTGAATTCAACTGAGTTTTGGCCAAAGCTCCAATCCCCAGCAAATCACAAATGCAGTAATAGTTTGCAAAATTATGTATTCATTCTTTGCCTATTCCTTACTTATACTCTAAATGAATGGTGATGAAAGAATGTACTTAAAAAAATGTCTTTGTAACTTTGCAGGGTGATGAGTTCAGTATTACCAATGCTAGGACAAAGTCAACAAAAATTTCGGCAACTCTATTGCCCTGTTGGAACGTTGCCATATTCATTGCAAATCACCGGGATATATTACTGCTCACAGTAAGAAATCCTCATCAGAAACTACTGGCTATGCGTTCTTGAGGTGAGTTGCTTCACGTATGCTTAGTGAGTCCCTTAGGCCAAGCTATAATGACTGAAATTTGAGTTTCTTTGTGCTTGTACAATAAGTTTGATCATTTTTAACGTGCCTCTTTTTTTCCCTGCTTGATGTTATGCTTGGACAGGGTAAACACATTCAGTTGTATTGTTACTGGAAATGGAGATGCCAGATATATGTTCCTGGGTCGTCCATGGGAACCGTTTGGGAGGGTTGCCTTTGCACACACTTTTGTGGATAGCTGCAATAAGCCTGTTGGGTGGCATAATTGGGACAGATCTGAGAATGAACGAACTGCTTGCTTCTTTGAGTACAGGTATTGGAGGAACATGCATCTTTTGCTTGTATATAATGGTTATGTTCTAGAAAGCAGTGGAAATGATTTTTGATGTTCCGTTTTGGTCTGCAATTGGCTGTCTTGAACTGATTTTTTTATTTTGCAATGTGAATGAGATCAATTTGCATAGATTTAATTATAGCCATTTGTTGTGTATCATGCATTGGTCTGTACTTATGCATTAATTCTGAAGTTCACTTGCAATTTTTGACAAATGTGCTTTTACTGACATGTATGTACAAGACTGAAAGATGAAATATAAATGTGGCTGGATTCCACGGTTGCATGAATTCTTTCCTTAATAGTATATGTTGCATGATTTTTTTTTCCTTAATAGTATATGTTGCTGCGCAAATATCCTTTGCTTTCTTATATCATGGAAGAGGCTAAAGGACCATCAGAAGGCGCATTTAATATTGTAATCACCTTTTCCTCTGATCCAATCATATTTACAACTTAATTGATCCATCTAGTGCTTCCTCACTCGACTCATATTCTTTATTAATATTTTTGATTTCATCTGTTTCTATGATAGAATATATCGATTCATCATCCTTTATTTTATCATCACGTACTAATATATTTTTGTTTACACTGTCTATAATTAGTACTCGTTCTTGTTCTTCATACTTACTAGAGTACCTTTTTTGGTCTTTGTTGGGATATATTTTACTTAAATGATCGGGAGAATTACATATGAAACATCTGTATGTTTTATCATATGTTTTTTTAGGATTATATCTTCTCACATTTCTTTTATGTAGAAACGGGGCTCTATTATCTGATCTTGTTAGAAAATAACTACTTTTTGTTCTAATGTTATTACCATTTCTATTTTGAATGGCCTATAATATCACTGGATCATGTTTGAGGATATTATCACTGAAAATGGCTATAAAGCTATATTTGAACATATTAAAGGGAAAGATAACAGTTTACCTGATTTACTTTCTCGTTTACCTATCTTGCTGGTATGAAGAGGTCAATGAATTATAACAGAGTTGAATTTTTCACCTTCGGAGATGATAACAAGGTAAAAATATTTCCACATAATACCTATAAATTTAAACCGAAAGACCACATAGTTATAGACGAAGTACAAGAGTGCATCTTGGATAATTTTTGGTATCAATATAATAATAAGAGAAGAGAAATGATATATGTTATCAATATTAAATAGTCTTTCTGAATATTTTCATCTAATAAATGAATTAATGTTTATTGTGTAAAATATTGAAACTATAGAACAAAAGCCCATATATGTGGTTTTTGAAGAAAAGGTTTCAGGAATTTATATATCCTTTGAACAAATAATAGCCTAGAAGTTTGAACAAATAATAGCCCAGATGATAGATGCAAAATTAACGGATGGAATATCATAGAAAAAATATAAAGATATTGATGAAGCGATAAGTAAAGTAAGAAAAATATTGGGAGTAAATTATTATTTGGAGCCAGCCGCAAAGGAATATATTCAAAAATACAAGAGGTTGAAGAATAAGAAGGCTCCAGAACCCCTGTATTATATAAATATAAAACAAGAAGAAGTGTCATCTAAAACCCACATATAAAGAATGCTTACAAAGAGAATTAACCCTTTAATTAGTGAATATATTGATTGGAAAGTAATAGAAAAATTTGAAGAAGTTTCTTCCCAATGGAAGAAGGAAATACTTAAGGAATTAAACAAGAAATAAATGAGAAATTTGAAAAGATGAAAAAAGCATATGATAAAAAATTTGAAGTATCCTTCTCAGATGTAGATACCATAGATATTTGTGGTAATGGGCAGCTAGACCAATAAGATTATTAGTTGAAGATAAAAATATATAAGAAATGTTAAATTGATAAGGTATTGTCAATTATTCGGGCATGACCAGTAACCTAATGAGTAATCTAATATGTAGCCTAATAATACCCCTATGAGGAATTGAATGTCCCTCTCACAGAAGGAAAGTTTGTTTGAGTAAATCCAAAAAAGCTTTCGGTGAGTGACATATTACTATTAAGACTAGTAGAGAATCTTGCTTTCGATGAAAAAGAGTGTGAGGCCATAGGCCCCGGATACCTCATGACAAACATATGAGCCACTAAGAAAGAGGATGGGTGAAGCATCTAGGCCCTATTGTTAGTTTTGGTAATTGATGATAAGCGTTAATTATGAACTAACTATTGTGTTTGAGTATATACAAAAGAAGTTAGATCCACATGCCAAGGAGAATGACCACCGATTAAAATTGATGGCACAAAGCTATAGAGCGAAGACGAATAACTTAGCGGTTTGCTCAAACAATCGAGGCATTAGGCGATCGAATGTAAGCTAGTTCTTTTTTTAACTTTGTCGTACTATCAAGAGGGGTGATAATCTTGGCGAAGAAATGATCAATTGTTGCACTAGGTCATGCATGGTTGGTTTATACTTCCTTTCTTTGCCCTCTGTTACCTGGCGGTCGGACCGCCTGCCTCCATCCGGTCTGACCGGCCCGGTACAGAACCACCCAGCAGTTCTTGTGGGGTTGGCGGTCGGACCGCCTGCCTCCACTTGGTCGAACCGGCAGCATCCAGTACCGCCAGAGCAAATGAGATAGGGTGGCGGTCGAACCGGCACCTTACCTGTGGTCGGACCGGGTGGTGTTTCTTTCTAAGCAAAAGAGTGCATTTAATGCACCTCAGTGCCTAGTTTTTGAACCATTGAAGTGGACCCCGGTCGGACTGACATCTTGCCTACGGTCGGACCGAAAATAACCTGAGTTGGGGGATTTCGCCCCTAACGGCTAGTTTTTGAGGGAGGGGCTATAAATATCCCTCCACCAGCAATAAGAAGGCACTCTTAGCACTCCATTGACTCTATTTGAGCTCTTGCTTGTCTCTTCTCACTTTTTGAGCATTCTTTCTTCATTTGTGAGTGATTAAGGATTGTTGTAGCTAAGCCAAGTGCAATCAAGCCAAGTGTATTGCATCATTGTTTTAGCTAGTGTGGCACTTGATCATCTCCAAGCCGGTGTTGCCACTTGTTACTCTTGGAGGTTGTCGCCTCTTAGACAGCTTGGTGGAGTTCCGGTGACTTCTCCAAGAAGATTGTGGAGGAAGCCCGGGTGATTTGTGAGTGGTTCGGAGCTCACCATCTTCGGAGTGAAGGAAGAGCTACCTTTAGTGATCGAGGCTTGTGGAGACTACTTCGACGCCGGCTCTCGACCTTGCCCATCCCTTGACAAGGGATTAGGAGGCTTGGTGGTTTGAGCGGTGAAGTTAGGCTCGCCTCAAAGGGGAGTAGGAAACCGGCAAGTATCCGAAGCTCGGGTGAAAAATTTCTTGTCTCTTGTCCATTTACTTATTGCATTTAAATTCTTGCAATTTACGTTCATAGAGACTACTTGCACCACTATTACCCTAGGATTGCAAAACATAACCTAGGAGTGTAGCTTAGTTTGATCCCTATCAAACCCATCAACCTAGATTAGTCAATTAAAGGGGGCAATTAATTTTATATCGCCTATTCACCCCTCTCTAGTCGATATATTGATTCTACAAGTGGTATTAGAGCTTGATCTTTTTTGATTGGGCTTAACCGCCTAGAGAGAAAAGATGTCGGAAGAGGTTAGGAATGTCAGCAAAGTCCCTCTATTTAATGGCACAAATTATTTCACTTAGAAAATTAAAATGTCTACTTACCTCAAAGCCATGAGCTTTGGGATTTGGAAAATTATGAATGAAGGTAGTGTGATATCGCTCAATGATGGAGAACCAACTCAACTTGAACTGCTTAACTCAATGCTCAAGCCATGAATGCTCAATTCAATGCATTAAGTCAAGAGAAATTTGATAGAGTGAGCAATCTTGAGACGGCATATGAGATTTGGAACAAGTTGAGAGAAATTCATGAGGGGACTAGTGAGTATAAGGATGCGAAGTTTCACTTTCTTAAGATCAAGTATGAGACCTTTGCTATGCTACTAGATGAGAATGTCAATGATATGTATAGAAGGCTCAATATGATTGTGAATGAGATTAAGGGGCTTGGAGGATCGTACACCGATCATGAAATAACCCAAAAGATACTTAGAGCTCTACCCGTCAAGTATGAGACTCTTGTCACTCTCCTCATCAACTCGGACATGTCAAGGATGACTCCCGCCGCTCTTTTGGGAAAGATCCAACACAAATGACATATACAAGGCTAAGAAGCAAGAATTAGAAGAAGCTTCTCCATCAAGCAAGAAGACAATTGCCCTCAAGACCGAAGTTGAAGACATGAGCAAATCAAGGGTAGATGAAGACAAGAGTAATGACTTGGATGATGAGATTGCTCTTCTAGGAAAGAGATTCAATGAGTTGTTAGGAAGAAGAAAAGGAAAAGGAAATAACTTCAACTTATATAGAAGAAGAGGTAGAAGAGGCTCACACAAGAGAAGTTTGGGAAATTTAAGGTGCTTTGATTGTTTGGAGAAAGGGCACTTTGCTTCAAATTGTCCCAACAAGGAGAAAGAGGAAGACAAGTCATCAAGTAAGAAGAGTGGAAAAGAAAAACTCTTCAAAAAGCTCAAGAAGAAGGGAAAGAAGATTGAAGCTTTCTTCGGGGAATGGAACTCAAATGATGAGAGCTCCGAAGCTCAATCTTCCTCCTCCGATGATAGTGATAAAGAGAAGGCTACCAAAAAGAAGAGCATGGCCGGAGTTGCAATCAAGAAGGCTCCATCACTCTTCTCTCCATTTTGCCTTATGGCAAAAGTCTACACCAAGGTAATTTCTAGTGATGAGAGTGAGAGTGATGATGATGATCCTTCTTATGATGAGCTTGTTGCTATCATGTCTACTTCTAGACCTTTGGAGCTTTTACATATGGATTTGTTTGGCCCTACTACTTACAAGAGCATTGGAGGCAATAGTCATTATCTTGTTATTGTCGATGATTTTTGAGATTTACTTAGGTTTTTTTTCTTGCATGACGAGGCTAAAACCTCCAAGATTTTCAAAAAATTTGCAAAAAGGGCTCAAAATGAATTTAACTTCTCAATTGTGAAAATTAGAAGTAATAACGGTTCCGAGTTCAAGAATACAAATATCGAAGATTATTGTGATGATCTTAGAATCAAACACGAACTTTCCGCCACCTACTCCCTCTAACAAAATGGTGTAATAGAAAGGAAAAATCGTACATTGATTGAAATGGCAGAACTATACTTGATGAGTATAGTGTCTCTGACTTTTTTTGGGCGAGACAATAAACACCGCTTGCCATGTCAAAAATCGGCTTTATTTATATCGTCTCTTGAAAAAGACTTTCTATGAACTACTTGTAGTGAGGAAGCCTAATGTTAGTTATCTTCGAGTTTTTGGGTGTAAGTGTTATATTTATCGAAAGGGTGTGCGACTAACCAAGTTTGAAAGACGGTGTGATGAAGGGTTTTTTCTAGGTTATGCCTTCCATAGTAGGACATATCGTGTCTACAATAAAAACAAAGGTATAGTGTAAGAAACCGCTACGTTCAATTTGATGAAACTAATGACTCCCAAGAGGGGCACGAGAATTTAGATGATGTAAGTGATGAAGGCTTGATGAGAGCTATGAAGAATATGTCAATAGGTGACATCAAGTCGGTTGAAAATGATGAGAAGCCTCCATCCTCCACTCAAGTTGAACCATCTACTTCCGCTACGCCAACTCAAGCTCAAAGGGTAGTGGAGGATAAGAATGGAGATGAACCATGATGCCACCAAGAATCAACAACATCCTCTCATAGATGATATGTGTAAGGGTGTTCAAACTAGATCCCATGTCGCTTCTATTTGTAAACATTACTTGTTTGTTTCTTGTCTTAGCCAAAATATGTAGATGAAACCCTTCAAGATCTGGATTAGATAAATGCAATGCATAAAGAGCTCAACAACTTTGCAAGAAACAAGGTGGTTGAAAGACCTGAGAACCATAATGTCATAGGGATAAAATGGGTTTTTAGGAACAAACAAGACGAGAGTGGATTGGTGGTTAGAAACAAAGCAAGATTGGTGGCACAAGGCTTTACCCAAGTCAAAGGCTTGAATTTTGGTGAAACTTTTACCCCCGTGGTAAGACTTGAAGTTATTTGCATCTTACTTGCATTTGCATCATGCTTTGACATGAAACTTTTTCAAATGGATATGAAAAGTGCTTTTCTAAATGGAAAAATAGCCAAACTTATCTTTGTTGAACAACCTCCCGATTTTGAAGATCCTAAAAATCCTAATCATGTTTATGAACTCTCAAAAACTCTATATGGCTTGAAACAGGCTCCTAGAGCTTGGTATGAAAAATTGAGAGATTTTTTTCTTTCAAAAGGTTTCAAAATTGAAAAAGTTGACACTACCATATTCACTAAAATCATTGGTAATGATTTCTTTGTGTGTCAAATTTATGTGGATGATATTATTTTCAGTTCTATTAATGAGTTGTTTGTCCAAGGTCTTTGGTGAGCCGGTCGGACCGCAAGCATCAGGCCGATCGGACCGCGCATATAGCGCGGGTCGGACCGCCTGTGCTTGATTTGCTTGCCACCAACCCTTGGACAGGCATACCCCCCACACAAAAAGCACAACACAAGCTTTTGAAGATCTTGGGGGAAAAACAAGACGATACAAAAGTGCTATTTGAATGTATGAACTCAAACATTGACAATTTTCTATGTAATTGAAATTTTCTATGGAATTTGCAATGATTCTTACTTAAGTGTTAGAAGTGACCTATTATGGTTTATAGTAGTTTTTTTGTTGGATTTTGAAATCAAACAACTTTTGAAGGATTTGATTTTTTTAGAAAAGTTTGAATACCAAAAACATTAGAAATAACCAAATATAACACTTTTGTTTTGGAAGCAATTTCAAAATCTCTTTTGAACTCATTTTGGAGGTTTAGGGCAATTTGACCAAAAAGACAAGATTCTCGTTTCTTCCAAAACCGGACAAAAAACCATTTGTCTTTAAAAATCATTTTTCTTTCAAGATTAAGCTTCGAAAACATATGAGATATCTTGTGAAACATTTTTCAAGTGGTAGATTTCAACAAATAAAGTTTTTCACAAGTTTTTGACTTTGGTCAAGCTAGGTTTTATTTTAAAACATTCTTTTAGCACTTTTATCAATTTGTTCACACTCTAAGGGTTGTATTACACATATGAGATGTACAGCACTCCCCTTAATATGATATTCCCTATTTTCACAAAAGAACAACAAACCAAGAGAGGCCAAAATAAAAAAAACAAAGGCAAAGAGAATCACATAAGCAAGCACAATGCAATTTATCAAGCAACATTTAAGATATCTATGACATTTAACTCATTCCTTAAGTTGTAAAAGCGAGTTTCATCAAGAGGCTTGGTAAATATATCGGCTAGTTGGTCTTGGTTCTTATGTGGCTTATGATTATGTCACCC
Organism: Oryza meyeriana var. granulata; assembly: GCA_003991445.1. Classification (NCBI taxonomy): domain Eukaryota; kingdom Viridiplantae; phylum Streptophyta; class Magnoliopsida; order Poales; family Poaceae; genus Oryza; species Oryza meyeriana. The sequence continues at coordinate 348,932 of RYFJ01000963.1, forward strand.
TTGGCGATATGATCTCTTAGGAAGTGATGTCAAATATCAATATGCTTGGTTCTTGAGTGTTGGACGGGATTGTTGGCTATTTTGATGGCACTATCATTTTCACATAGGAGCGGAGTTTTTATGAAGTCTATGCCATAGTCCAACATGGTTTGTCTCATACAAAGGAGTTGAGCACAACAACTACCCGCCAAAACATATTTCGTCTCGGCGGTAGAGAGTTACAGAATTTTGTTTCTTGGATGACCATGACACAAGAGATTTACCAAGCATTTGGCAACTACCGGATGTGCTCTTTCTATCCACTTTGCAGCCAGCATAATCCGAGTCGGAATAGCCAATAATAGCCAAAGACCTTGCACAACAACTCATTAGTAGAACCGAAAATAATATTATCTACATAAATTTGACACACAAAGAAATCATCACTAATGATTTTAGTAAAAATGGTAGTGTTAACTTTTTCAATTTTGAAATCTTTTGAAAGAAAAAAATCTCTTAATCTTTTATACCAAGCTCCTAGAGCTTGTTTTAAGCCATAGAGAGCTTTTGAGAGTTTATAAACATGATTAGGATTTTTAGGATTTTCAAAACCGGGAGTTTGTTCAACAAAGACAAGTTCGGTTATTTCTCCATTTAGAAAAGAACTTTTCACATTCATTTGAAAGAGTTTCATGTCAAAGCATGATGCAAATGCAAGTAGAATGCGAATGGTTTTAAGTCTTGCCACAAGGGCAAAAGTTTCACCAAAATCCAAACCTTCGATTTGGGTGAAGTCTTATGCCACCAATCTTGGTTTGTTTCTAACCACCAACCTGCTCTCGTCTTGCTTGTTCCTAAAAACCTATTTTGACATTGTGGTTCTTAGGTTTTTCAACCAAAGTCCACACCTTATTTCTTGCAAAGTTGTTGAGTTTTTCATGCATTGCATTTACCCAATCCGGATCTTAAAGTGCTTCATCTATATGTTTTGGCTCAAGACAAGAAACAAACGAGTAATGTTCACAAATAGAAGCGACATGAGATCTAGTTTGAACACCCTTACGCATATCACTCATGATTTGATCAACGGGGTGATCCTTGGAGAGGGTGTTGTTGATTCTTGGTGGCATAGATGGTTCATCTCCATTCTTGTCCTCCACTTTAGTTTGAGCTTGAGTTGGCGTAGCGGAAGTAGATAGTTCAACTTGAGTGGAGAATGGATGCTTCTCATCATTTTCAACCGGCTTGATGTCACCTATTAACATATTCTTCATAGCTCTCATCAAGCCTTCATTACCTACATCATCCAAATTCTCGTGCCTCTCTTGGGAGTCATTAGTTTCATGAAATTGAACATCGACGGTTTCTTCCACTATACCTTTATTCTTATTGTAGACACGGTATGCCTTACTATGGGAGACATAACTTAGAAGAAACCTTTCGTCACATCGTCTTTCAAACTTGGTTAGTTGCACACTCTAGTGCATGTATGACCTAGTGCGGCAATTGATCATTTCTTCGTCAAGATTACCACCCCTCTTGATAGTACGGCAAAGCTAAAAAAAAAAAGAAGAACTAGCTTATATTCGATCGCCCAACGCATCGATCGTTTGAGCAAACCGCTAAGTTATTTGACTTCGCTCCATAGCTTTGTGCCATCAATTTTAATCGGTGGTTATCCTCCTTGGCATGTGGATCTAACTTATTTTGCATATACTCAAACACAATAGTTAGTCCACAATTAGTGCTTATCATCAATTACCAAAACCAACAACGGGGCCTAGATGCTTCACCCATCCTCTTTCTGAGTGGCCTATATGCTTGTCATGAGGTATCCGGGGCCTATGGCCTCACACTCTTTTCCACCGAAAGCAAGATTCTCTATTATTTTTAATAGTAACATGTCACTCACCGAAAGCTTTTTTTATTTACTCAAACAAGCTTTCCTTCTATGAGAGGGACATTATTCAATTCCTCATTAGGAATATTATTAGGCTACATATTATGTTACTCATTGGGTTACTGGTCATGCCCAAATGATTGACAATACCTTATCAATTTAATATTTTTATATATTTTTATCTTTAACTAATAATCTTATTGGTTTAGCTGCCCATTACCACTAATATCCATGGTATCTACATCTGAGAAGAATACTTCAAATTTTTCATCTCTTCAAATCTCTCATTTATTTCTTGTTTTAATTCCTTAAGTATTTCCTCCTTTAATTCCTTTTTCCATTGGAGAGAAATTTCTTCAAATTTTTCTATTACTTTTCAATCAGTATATTCACCATCTAAAGGGTCAATTCCCTTTGTTAAGCATTCTTTATATGTGGGTTTTTTAGATGACACTTCTTCTTCTTTTATATTTTATATAATACGGGGGTTCTGGAGCCTTCTTATTCTTCAACCTCTTGTATTTTTGAATATATTCCTTTGCAGCTGGCTCCAAATAATAATTTACTCCTAATATTTTTCTTGTTTGACTTAATGTTTCATCAATATCTTTATTTTTTTTTCATGATATTCCACCCGATAATTTTGCATCTATCTTCTGGGCTATTATTTGTCTTCTCTCTTATTATTATATTGATACCAAAAATTATCTAAGATGCACTCTTGTACTTTATCAATAACTATGTAGTCTTTTGGTTTAAATTTATAGGTATTATGTGGAAATATTTTTAGCTTGTTATCATCTCCGAAGGTGAAGAATTCAACTCTGTTATAATTCATTGACCTATTCATACCAGCAAGATAGGTAAACGAGAAAGTAAATCAGGTAAACCATTATCCTTCCCTTTAATATGTTCAAATATAACTTTATAGCCGTTTTCAGTGATAATATCCTTAAACATGATCTAGTGATATTATAGGCCCTTCAAAATAGAAATGGTAATAATATTAGAAAAAAGAAGTTATTTTCTAACAAGATCAGATAATAGAGCTCTATTTCTACATAAAAGAAATGTGAGAAGATATAATCCTAAAACATATGATAAAACATGCAGATGTTTCATATATAATTCTCTCGATCATTTAAGTAAAACATATTCCAACAAAGACTAAAAAAGGTACTCTAGTAAGTATGAAGAACAAGAATGAGTACTAATTATAGATAGTGTAAACGAAAATATATTAGTACGTGACGATGAAATAAAGGATGATGAATCGATATATTCTATCATAGAAAGAGATAAATCGAAAATATTAATGAAGAATATGAGGCGAGTGAGGAACAGCTAGATTTAATTGATGAACTAGCAGAAATAAAAATTGAAATGATGGAGCAATTAAATTGTGAACATAATTGGGTCAAAAGAAAAGGTGATTACAATATTAAATACACCTTTTGTATCTATTACCCTAGCCAAGATAATAGTTACCTGTAGTATGTCTAAAACAAGCTTGTGCTGAATGTATAAGAATAAACAAAAGAGAGGTAAATAGAAAATAAAACTTTATATCCTGAAAGAGAGGTAAAAGAAATCACACACCCACGGCAAAAGAAAGGTAAACAGCGTGGCCGCGCTTGGAATGATTTCCTAGGTTGTGGCTCCTAAGCTAAGGACATTCACAACGCACTATATGGCGAGTGGCATCACCGGTCCACATAGGGTACATGCTGATATGAAGGAGAGAAGAGATGGGGGCGAGTGGCTTCTATAAGCTATGTGTGCCTTCCAGAATGCATGGTAGCCTCGCACGCGGTCTCCTCCCCCAAATGTCCTTGAGCACATACCAAGAGCCTTGTTCATGCTGCTGGAAGGTCACCGTGCTGCCAGGAAGCTTCGCCCCACCGTTGGGAGGTCGTGACCCCGCCGGGAAGCTCCGCCGACCTCTCGCCCCAATCCCCGCCGCTTGGAGCCCGTCCCGATCCGTTTCGCCGGGAGCTTCTCCAGCCACCACCGCCTTGCCTTGCTGGGCCGCCAACGGTGTCCTTGCCGCCTGCATCGGCTTCTCCTCCGGGAGATGGAGGAAATGAGGTCATCGGCACCCTGGTTGGTGGGAAGGAGATAGAGAAATTTGTGTTGACCGTTTGACCAACGGAGGAGAGGGGTGAATTTATATTGTTTCTTGGTTATTAGGGTCTTCATTGCAGAATTAAGGATTTTCTTGTAAATTGAAAAAATATAGGGAATACAATATATCAAGGGCTGACATATAAATTCGAACATACCACTTAAAACCACATGTCTTGTGTGAGGATCAGAGTAGCCTCAATCTATATGGCACTTAAGGCCACTCAATTAGCAGGTCAGCCTATGAATTGGCTAATACACTAGTATCTTAAGCCCCCTTTAAAACAAAAGATTTGTGGAGTAATTTTGTAGGATTCAAATTCTATAGGAATTTTTTCTATTTGGCTCCTTTCTAAATCCTTTAAAATTGTTAAGGAATAGCTTGATGTATGTAGATTTTAGAGAAAAATTAGTAAGAGCTCTAATCCCTTGGAGAATTTTCATTAAGTGTATCTCTCTCAACTGATTCATGCATTTTTCCTGCGATCCATTCAAACGATTATTCCTGTATTTTTTGTGTTTTGCAATTCTCGGTTTTACACTTGTATTTATGTTAAAATCATGTATTTTTTTTCATCCTGCGTTTTAAAGGAGCCCTAAGGCGTTCAGTGTTTTTGTATGTGTGTTATTTTTGTTTCTTTATTCCTATAGCCTTTCGGTAAAAGATTCCTTCGTTTCACGATCTTTGTCACTTTTGACTACTGCTATTTAAATTTAAACCACATATTTTTGCTTCCATGAGGTATATTTAAAAGTATTTTCAAAATTGTTGCTTGTAAAAAGGCTGGCCTAAGATTCATGAATGTATGCACTTTTGCACTACAATCTTTATAGTCAACTTTGATATTTGCACTTAAAAGAAACTACAAGTAGAACAAGTTCGATCCGGCAGCAATCTGGATATATATATATATATATATATAAATAAATAAATAACAGTTACCCTTGTTGGCAGACAAAATGCAAATCCAGATTTAAGAGCAAATAAATACAACCAACAACAGAAGATTCTGAATGACCTAACATTAGTTGGTGCAGGTAGCAGGTGAGGGATTAAGAAGAAATCAAATTTTAGGCAACAAGTGGTTGGCAGATAAAGTTTCCATACAGACATGCATGTGTATAATTTGGATGTTGGCCTCTTTAAACGGGTATTCGGTGTCCTAAAAACCATACTATCAACCTTTTCTAATTCATAAATACTAGGACGGAAACCGTCCAGAGAATACTATCAAACCATCTAGCATCCCACATCACGTATTTAGTCTGCGTTCTAAAGTGATGTTTGGCTTGGCTACTTTCTTATCCTCCGTGAGCATGTTTCTCAAACTGCTAAATTAAACTGTACGTTTTTTTAAAAAAATTTATATAAAAGTTTCTAAAAAATCATATTAATCTATTTTTTAAGTTTAAAATAATTAATTCTCAATTAATAATGAGCTAATGATTTGTCTTGTTTTACGTGTCACTAAAAATCTAAGTCATTCTTCAATTTAGAACACACCCTTATCCTTTCCTCTTCTCTTATCTAGTTCTCCTCGTCCCTTCCCCTTCTCTCTCTCGACCGCCCTCATCAGCCTGGAGCTGAGAGAACGGCAATTCTGTGATCATGTATGTGTGGCTGGTCAGCAATTCTGTCGCCGCTGCTCAGTTGGCCGGTCGACCGAGGTGATCCACCGCTGCTGCTGCTGCTAAGATATTCCATTAGACCACCATGGAGGCCTGCCTCCTCAAGGGTGTAGTCCTTTGTGCAACAACGAGGGTGGCAGCAGGAGATGGTATGGGGAACGAAGACCAACAAGACGCCGGGAGCTCGACGACGTCCTATATGGGGAAGTTTGGTGTTGATTTGGTGTTGTTTTGACTATATTTTCTTTCTAGAACTGAATTTTTTTTGTTGGTTAAGTTTTCTCTTGATAAACAACTAATTTCACTGATATCCCGGTGATACTCAAGTGGTATCATATACTTTGGTATATTGCACTGATGATAACATGATACTCAAGTTTGGTATCGAGGTATCGGACCTGGTACAGGGTACTAGGTCTATCACCCAGGTTTCGTATTGACATCAACATAAAGTATCCCATTGATACAACGGGATCTCGTCCTCTAGTCTCCTCCAAAAATTGTTAATCTATAGAAATTTGTATTGCCCCGTTGAGACATTTTATACATGTTGGTTGGAAAAGCTCGAGAACTCAAGATTGGCTCTGAACATGAACTAGCAACTAACACAAAAGGGAAAACCAACAGCTAACACACAAGGGGAAACCAGAATCTTCAGCTCCGATCGGTTGAAAAATGAACAAGCACCAAAAATAATTTATAGTAAAACTTTTATATCTGAGTTATGGACGATTGAAAAGACAAGATTTAAAAATAGACCAAGTGAAGAAAATCTAAAATAAACACTAAGATTGAGTTTTAAACCATAAATCTTAGCTGCAGGTAATAAGCCGACGAGCGGATAACGAAAGCTACTTCCTTTATCTTAAAATATATTTTAAAGATTTTTAAAGTTATGCGTGGGTATTAAAAAGGTCAGTAAAAATTAAATAAAGAATGGTTGTGATCGATTGAGACAAGAAATTAGATAGAGAAATTAAATGAGGCCCAGGTGATTGGTTGAGACAAAAAAGAAGATAGAGAATTATTATATTTTAGGATAAATTTTAAATGTTAAAGTTGCTATATTTAAATACGGATGAAGTAACATACTGGTTGAATGCAGTTTCCAGGGTAGTTTCTAGCTAGTCAAGTATTTGCACACACCACACCAGTTTTTTTTTTTTAACTTGACACCACGCCAGTTGTTGCTGCCTTCAGAAAGAAGAAGAAAAAGGAATCTGCAGGCAGCCTCTTACGAGTGACGACGAGTGAATATATTGGCTTGTTGTGTTGCATTATTCTAGTGATGCTAATAATAGTACATGTAGTATATCGAGCTATATAAGCATGGTGCGTTGGTTTGCTGCAAATGCAGATCCCGCACGATCGGTTGTACGCACGCCTGCCTGCCATGCGAGCGTGCAGCTGTTGGAGTAGTACAGCCTTTACTTTGATCCTACTCCTATGCATGTCGCCGTTGAACCAGACAGCTCGAGATGCACGCACGCATTCAAACTGTTTATCGTTTTAGAAAACGAAAATGAGAAAAAGAAGCAGCTTTTTAAGTGGTGCCGAACAAGTCTTATGGGGCTTATGACCCTCTCCTATTTTTACATTGTGGATGCTCTAAGCCACTAATCTCCTAATGCACAGTGGTTTTGAATAGGCCAAACTAAATTCAAAGTCACTCCCACAGGCCACGCAACCCACAATGTACGGTCCACGTAGCCCACGAAGCGAAATGGTTTTTTCCAACTCTGCCCCTCTTCTTGCCCCTCGATCAGTGGCATCTTCATCCTCTTGCGAGTCTTAAGCTCTCCGCTTACGCCGTCTTCTCTTTGTCCGGCCGTTCCTCCTCTACCTCCACGCGCTCGAGCTCCCTGGCAAGTCAGAGCCAGAGCTATCGTTGCCACCTCATCCTTCACCCTCGTTGCCAGAGCCATCGCACTCCATTGGTTGGATCGATGAGGCCAGCAACTAGATCTGCTCGTGGGCTACTCGTCTTCCTGGCATCGGTGGCCTGCCGCGCTAGAGGTGGACGACTAGATCTGCTCGTGCTCCATCGCACAACGGAGAGGGGGCACCGAGGTAGCAAAGAAGAGGGCGAGATGGGGATTCTTCTACTTCCTTGGAGCACACGAGAGAGGACTAGCGCGTCGTGGGGAGACGGCCTCGCCCAACGTGAGGCTCTGAGCCGTGGCTTCACGCTTCTCGAGCTGAGGCTACCATGCCCTATAGAAAGCATGTCCAGCCTCGTGAGGCCACTCGATGGGCTAACAGGCCGTTCGAATCGGCTGATGGCTATTGTCGCTACTCTCTCAATTTTCTCGTTAGCACGTTTTTCAAAATATAAAATAGTATTTTTTTAAAATAAATTTCTATATAAAAGTATCTCAAAAAATCAAATAAATTTTTTTATTAGTTTTTAATAGTTAATATTTAATTAATTATATACTGATAACGTTTCTTATTTTACATACATACATACATAAGCTACTTGTCACATAAGTGTGTTGTAAATGTTCTTACGTACACACCCATGTACGTAGTTGGATTTTGACGGATGGCTCTCAAAATAAATTTACCTTATCAGCCAAAACAAAACGGTATATAAGTAAAGTGACACTGATTATATTTACTAGACATATTTATTTTACCCCTCTATTAACTGCAGAGGAGGCGAACCCTAATAAATTGGCATTCCCTGGCTTCATCTCATGCGCTTCTTTGCACATGTAAAACCAAATCCACGGAAGCTCGTATTAACCATATTTATAGGCTCATTGAAGCACACGAAATTCTATAGAATTTTTACAGAAATGTATGAAAGTCGTTCAATAATTCTTCATTCCAGACGAGAGCTTAGTGCTCTATAGGTTTACATATTTTGGTCAAGGTCTTTTTTTTGGAAATTATAATAAACTTTAAGATACTACTCCCTCTATCAACCAATATAAGTATTTCGACTATATGAATTTTCTCTAATAATGTAAACATTCCTACACCTACTATTTATCCAATCAATCACCTTCTACTTAAATTTCTTCTTATTTTATCCCTAACTATCCCTTCACCTATAATCATAACCATCCCTTATTTAATTAGGATAACAAAATCTTTTTTTCTCAACCGTAATATCCACTAAAGAATCTAAAGTGATTATATTAATAGATAGAGCAAATAGTTGGGAAGCATTTAAGGTGCACGTAGTGACTGTTCTGCGAATTTTTTATATACTCGCGCGATATATAAAACCAAAAATAAATTGACGAAAGAAAAATAGGCAGAGAAAGTAGCCGCGAGTAGACCGGCACGGCCGATCGTGGCGTCGCTCTCGTGCAAAGCGTGCGGGAGCGGAAAGCGATTCGATCCCGCACTGCACCCAGACAGATTTAGGTTAGGTACGGGTCGGAGCCCCGACACGTCGCCGACAACCCGACACGCCCACGTGCCACCCGCTTTCCCGCCTGTCCCCTCCCTCCCCCCAGTACGCTTTCCTCTCCGGTTTACGCCTTTACGACCGGGTCTCCCCGCTCGCCTCCGCCGTCGGATCGCGCAAGCGGGCGGCGCGGATGGGGTCGCCCAACCGGCACCCGGGCCCACGCCATTCATACTACCGGCACCCGCGTTAATGCCGCACCTGCACCACCCCTGAGATTTTTACATAATGCTCCTTGTAGTTCCCTCTTAATAGTAAAAGTACTGGGATTTGCGACCATATTGGGCCTTTATGAGAGATTTTGAAGAATATTTGGGCTTGGGTGACAACTTGAAATGTTTGGCACAATGTAAGGGATGGAGTGATAAATTGCCGCAGAGATCTGTGCTTCGAGAAGAAGCGACACGTGTCAGCGTCTCATTGGTAGGTGCCTGGCGATTAAACCCCGGCGACCGGTAGGCCGGTGACCGCACCCCGCCTATATCCTCCTCCGCCGCCCCACCTCGCAGAGAGAGAGAGACGCAGCCGCCGCCGCCGGCGACCGGAGAGAGAGCAGAGCAACGCCACCGCCGCCTTCGCCGCCAGCCATGTCGGTGGAGACGGAGCGGAGCTCCACGGAGTCGTCCGCGGCGTCCGGGCTCGACTTCGAGGACACCGCCCTCACCCTCCGCCTCCCCGGGTCGTCGTCGTCGTCCGAGCCCGACCGCAAGCGCGCCTCCACCTCCGACGACCCCGACCGCCGCTCCACCGCCACCGAGTCTCCCCCTTCCCCCAAGTACGTGTTCTCAGCTCTGTGGTTTTGGGCGATTTGAGCTTGCAGCGGCCGGAGAGCTGACGTGGTGTGTCGCGCGCGGCGCAGGGCGCGGGTGGTGGGGTGGCCGCCGGTGCGGGCGTTCCGGAAGAACGCGCTCGCGGCTTCGGCGTCGGCGGCGGCTTCCTCCGGCAAGGCCAAGTTCGTGAAGGTGGCCGTCGACGGCGCGCCGTACCTGCGCAAGGTCGACCTCGAGGCGTACCCGGGCTACGACCAGCTCCTGGCCGCTCTCCAGGACAAGTTCTTCTCCCACTTCACCATCCGTGAGTACATCGCCTCGCCGCCCGCGAGCGCGCGACATGATCCTGCGTTTGTGCTGCTGTTTTTGCGATGCCGTTGTTGAGATTGAGAGCTGGGTGCGTGCATGCGTGGGTGGGTGGCCGCAGGCAAGCTCGGGAATGAGGAGATGAAGCTCGTCGACGCGGTGAGCGGCACCGAGTACGTGCCGACATACGAGGACAAGGACGGCGACTGGATGCTCGTCGGAGACGTCCCCTGGAAGTGAGTTTGGTTTGATTACCTACTGGAGTAGCTTCTCTGTTATGCTTGGACTAAATTAAACCTGCAGATGCAGCTATTGTTGTTCTTTAGCAACGGTTGATGCTGTTTAAGTTCATCTATAGTTCTAGACAGTGCTTCATTAGGTCCAACCCCTATACAATTGGGTGCAATATATAGCATGTGAGATTTGGAAATTAAATTTAGAGATTTGTGGTGCCATTTTGTGTTTAATTTCAGGTTCTTTCGCTTCAGGATAGTTTTATTTTTCAGTTTCAGTAGAAGTCATGATGGATCTGTTACCAGCAACGTAGGAAATCATGATTTCATGGTTATTGTGTTGTGGAACAAGCAGAGGTTCTTCCTATATGTGACCTGCGATGCAAATCATGGGTTAGCTAGTGTATTAGTGCTTTTTTCTGACATAAAAAATTTGGTTTTCTGGTTGGGTATCATTTGTTATTTGTGGGATATTATGGTTAGTGGCCCTTTACTTATGGGTTATGGATCATGTTAGGTTCTTTCAGTCGGTGTTTAGCAGCAAGCTAACCTGAGAAATTTCGCGTAAGAAATGATTTGCTGTAAATGATGATGAGATATTCCATTTGATGGGAGACTGAGAGCGTATTCAACGGTTCCAATCAATGAACCTAGGATCCAAATAGAACAACTGGAACGAAATGCTCGAAGGCGTTTCCCCCTTTTTACTCGTTCTATAATGCATTAGCCAGAGTTCCTGCCGTTTTCACTAAAAAAAATCATTCAAGGCATTTTTAGGAAATGTAACCCATACAGATACTAGTTTTATTTTTTCTGACAGCAACCTGCTTTCCTTGTGTTATAAATACACCAAATATACAAGCCACGGTGTGATTGTGAAAATGGAACTACTTACCCTCCTTTCAGGTGAAACTGAGCAAATCTGCAGGGTGGAAATATTGAATTGAAATGAGGAACTATACCCACCTCTCAAAGTTTTGGCTTATCGTTCCATCCAGATATTCTAAGTTTTTTGAAATTATAGTATCCCTAGGAGCTACCACTTTGGTTCATTTTTCACTATCTTCGCATTAATCATTAGTAGGTTGGACAAACTTTCCTTTTTTCCCTTATTAATAAGAACTGACAAGTTGAACAGCTTTTTCTTTTTGGCGAGAAAAAGCTGAACAACCTTTTTTTTTGCGAGAACAAGCTGAACAACTTTGATGTATTTGTTTCTCCACATATATAAATATGGGCCTAAACAAAACAGAATTGATTTGGTTATGATAGAGTGCTTTGGATAATGCTATATTTCCAGCTTGCTTGTTCTTGTCTCGACCTTTTGGTTTAACACTGATCTGTAACAAACATTTCTTTTTCCTTGTGGTCAACTGTATCATTAATTTTTCTTTTCTTCCTTTTGCTTTGCATAACATCTTTTCACTAAAGTTAAATTCTTGTCACACTATTGTTTACATAGACCTATGGGAGATCTGATTCCTATATAGGGACACATCTGAACTGTTAGCCATTATGAGATGCCACTTTTCCTTTTTCTTTTTTTTTTGTCAGATCACAGCCAACTGAGCTTTACATGAAAATTAAAATAGCTTGGAGGGGTGATATTTTCTCCAAAAAGTATAAAGTTCTGATGAGCTAATTTTGCCTGCAGAATGTTTGTGGAGACCTGCCAACGTCTTCGTCTCATGAAAAGCTCTGAAGCAGTCAATTTAGGTACATAGTCCTCTTGGTCTTCTGTGTTGTTTCTCAGAGTTGCAGCTGTGACTTTCTGTATGGTTCGACTAAGTATTTTCGGGCAAAAATCTAATTTTTTTTCCTGTCTTCTCACATTCAGCACCAAGATCTGCTCGATGAGTCACAAATCCCTGCTCTTGTCTTTGAGCGGCATGAGAAGAAGTCATCTTTGCTTGCTGAGGTTTTTCCATGTCTGAGAGAAATGTGTACAGTCATCGACTTCGACTTTTGGTTCCATCGTGCTATTGAGTTTCAGAAGAAAAAAAAAGGGTTTTTAGCTTGTAGCTTTGTTACCAGTCAGTAGCCTCCCATATAGACGAGTGAAGAAGATACACCCATAGATTGTTTTCTTTATAAATAAAATTGGTCTCACTGAGCCCCTGTTCTTCGATGTGCTTGCTAGTTTGTTCGATAATGTGATATGCATGTGAGGCCTGTGATGGTGCAAGAAATCATATAACTTGTCATGTTGAGTAACTATTTTGTTCTAAGATTATGTTTACTGCATGGTGTTATAAGCTATTAAGTTTGCTCTTACAGCTCCTGCTGCTGTGCGCAGCTTGTTTTCAGTTATTGGTGGATTTAGTTCAAGTGTTCGTATTCACTGCCAGAGTTCATCTATGTAGGGTTGGATGTTGAGTGCAATATGTGCTTCACTTCTCTGCACATCTTCATATTACATAAGAAATCAAAAGCATTATTTCTTTTTATTTTGAGAAACCAAAAGCATTATTTCTTGACATGTCTTGGTAATGAAATCAAATCTTTCCATCTAGTATGAGTAGAAAGAAAGCAAGAGAAAAATGTAGCTTGCAATGTTTTGCTCAAATGAGTCCAGGTAATAAACTTCTAAGGGTATACTACCTCTGTTCATTTTATATATTTTGATTCTATGTCTTTAGGATCAAACTTTCGACCATTAGTTTCTTGTAAAAAACTCACTCCATTGTTTTTTAAATGACGTTGGTTAGATCTAACAGAGGGAGTATATTCTTAATAGCGCTATAAAATCCACATTGTGTGGAAGTACTTTCACGCATGACTATTGGTATAACTTTCATAACCCTGGTGGGTTCATGACTACACCACCACACTACTGGTGCTTTTCCCATGTAACTGATTACTGGTCAAAATCTTAAAAGTTTGGACTTCTTTGAAATCAAAATATGCTTAGTAAGAGTGAACACACGGAGTATCATTCAGTTATGCAATTGCAGCGAGTACCTTGTAATTTTGTATCCATGTGGTCTGCCTTTGCGCGGAGGACGTTTGGAGTCAACACCAACGCAGAGCTGGCAATTTGGTTGCATCGATTCTTTGTTCTCTTATCTGCCTGTCATTCATCAACAACCTAGTCGATAGTCAACAAATCGTGACAATATTTTGGTACCCTCCTAGTGATTCCATGCTTAGGAGCATGTTGCCTCCAGTCGGTTTAGGCCTTAGGCTATATATCCCTGTACTCAGACTCGTAGAGAATTAAGCAAAGTATTATCAATCTAATCTCTCTCTCTCTAAAACAACCAAGCCTGCGGCGGAGGGGAAAACCTCGCCGGAGAAGACGGATCGCGGCTACGAACTACGTAGCCGAGGTCCAGCTATCCAAGGACCCGAGGTCCTTGACAGATTCCTAATGTGGATTGTTAATGGCTTTAAAGCGGTATTTTTACCTAATCCATCTGTAGTACATTGATTGACCGGGGCATAAGCATTATATATATTCGAAGTGCAAAATGGCACAACAGAGAAAATATCGTACTAGTAACTTATCTGAAACACATCTGAGCGACCCAAATTAGGGTGGAAATGAGCCGAGCCGAGCCTGACTCAGCACGGTTCGTGGAAGCTCTTTGCAAGAGAGACTTGGCTCAGTTGATGTCACGAGCTAAAATAGTTGCTCGGCTCTCACGAGCCTATGAACAAAAACACTCCCAGGGGGTTACAGGCAGCAGATCAACATAGAGCAATGTGCAAAGTTACTCCAACAGTTCCACAAAGCAGATAAATAGACTATAGAGCCATCAAAGATACAATTTTCAGCAAGTAAAAAGCCAAGGTGAAAAATACAACATTGAAACATGTTCTGACCTTCTAAACTCGACAATTCGACATGCAAGCAACAGCCAACAACAACCCAATATGAGGTCTGCAACAGTAGTCACACATCCACATCACATACAGACGTCCACAAGCGGCGAGGCCCCGACTCACATGCAGCGCCCGCGAGGAGTGGAGGCTCTCCGGTCAGGCAAGGAGGCTGGGGCGGCGATGGCGACGTGATCGCCGGAGGCGCAGAAAATCGCCGATGGGCAATGGCTACCTGCGCTGCGGGCTGCTGCGCCCGCCACCCGCCTGAGGGCATGTTCCTTTTAGATTATTCTTGAGATTATTGAAACATATTATTTGTCTCTTAAAAAAAGCTTGTATCGCTTAGCTCACTTATTTTTAAGTTTATTTTTTAAAATATTTAATTTATTCTTATAATCAAATAAATAATCCGTAACAATAATTCGTTTAATAATCTAAATAAACAGGACCTAAGTCATGCGTGAGTGTGTATCCGTGTGCGTGAGAAAGACTTAAAAACGACCGATGGTGGCTGGTAGGTTAGGGAGAGGGTGGGATGAGTAAGGTAGAGGGCTAGAGTTTTTACAGGGCCATGCCACCAGCATGAGTTGGCGCAGGATGCAAACCAAACGAGCGGCTCATGAGCCAGCTCGGACTCAGCTCGTTTCAGCGACGAGCTGGGAAGGAGGCTTGGACTCAGCTTGTTTAGCATTCGAGCCTATAGCGATTACATTGATTCACCCTAGCACAGGTCCACACCAAATTCTATAATTTTCCCCCTATCCGAATACGAATTTCAATACCACAAATGCTGTGACCAAAAGCAAGTACTGCTAGATGGAAGCTCCACACATCGCTACATGGTTGTACATGACGAAATGATATAAACATGAGATATTCCAAGCAACTTGGAGTTCAACTATCCGAATTAACCTTGAATTAAGACTGTATACTCTAAGCGGCTATGGAAGCAGCGCACTTTGCTATCTGATGTCAAATCAAAATAAACCTTGAATAAACCCAACGAAAAAAAGGCTAAAAATAATCAAAACGATATGAACATATGACCTGCTAGGCTGCTAGCGCAGTTTGACCAGCAGAATCCTCTGCCTCTCCTAAAATTAAAAAAGAAAAGAAAAAAAAAGGAAAGAGCTAGCGAGCCCAGTTTTCATGGGCTTCCATGGGCTCCTCAGGCCCAACACGCAATCACCCCGGTCCATCCGTCACGCGTGACGCACGCCCCCACGATCCCCTCCCCTCTATATAACAAGCCTCCGCTCCGCGCCGCGCTCCTCCGAACCCTAGCCGCCGCCGCCACCGCTACGTCTCTTCCCGCGCCGTCCGCCGCCGCCGCCGCCATGGGGAGGAGTAAGTCTCACCATTTCCCTCTCTAGAACTCGTTGGCTTGCTGTTGTTCTAGCGTTGGATCGGTCGCCGCGGCTGCTTGATGCAGGCGGGTTTGGGCGTTGGCGCTCGCGTGCGGATCTGGGTTTAGATCCGTGGTGGCTGGGCGCAACCGGATTGATGCTGTTCCCGGTGTTGATCTATGATGTGCTTTGATGATTTTAGGCGTCAATTTCGTGCGCGTAGTTGTTGCGTTGCATATATCCTTAGGTTTTTTTTTTGAGAAAATATATCCTTAGTTTTGACCTTAGGTATGGAGTATTTAGCTTGTAGGATGCGAATATTGTTAGGAATCTCTCTGATGCTTACAGATAATGCGAATATTTAGCTTGTAGGAGTAGCAATGTACAGGCTTTATACCTGGCACGTTTTCCCTAGTTAGGAATGGCTGCTTGTGGATTGGTTATTTGAAGGAAATCCCTGTGGATTTCATTACTTTCATGACCATTTTTGTTCACTGTTTTCTTGTTCATCGATCAGAGTATCTGGTAGTTTGCCAAGAAGTCAGGCATGTTCCATTATGATAGTCACTATTTATGCTGTGTAGATTAACAACGATGGGGTCGTAGGTGTTTTATGATGTTTATCAGCCACCTCCCACACTGCACAATTTTTGCTGCTGTCATTTCTTTTTGTTTGGGTTGTTAGTAACTAGACTTGTGGCTTTGCCTTGGTTAGGACCTGCGAGGTGCTACCGCCAGATCAAGAACAAACCGTACCCCAAGTCAAGGTACTGCCGTGGTGTCCCTGACCCCAAGATCAGGATCTACGATGTCGGGATGAAGAAGAAGGGTGTGGATGAGTTCTCCCACTGCGTGCATCTTGTCTCTTGGGAGAAAGAGAATGTCTCTAGTGAGGCTCTTGAGGCTGCCCGTATCGCGTGCAACAAGTACATGACCAAGTCAGCAGGAAAGGATGCCTTCCACCTCAGGGTTCGGGTTCACCCATTCCATGTGCTCCGTATCAACAAGATGCTTTCGTGTGCTGGGGCTGATAGGCTCCAGACTGGAATGAGGGGTGCTTTTGGGAAGCCACAGGGAACCTGTGCTAGGGTGGATATTGGCCAAGTCCTCCTTTCAGTGCGGTGCAAGCCCAACAATGCTGTCCATGCCAGCGAAGCCCTCCGTCGTGCCAAGTTCAAGTTCCCTGGTCGCCAAAAGATCATTGAAAGCAGAAAGTGGTAAGTAACAAATAGCGCGATGATGCATAAAGTTACTGAGATGTCATGTGTCGTAAGCTTGTGTCAATTTCTAACTTGGTACTTTCTTGTTCAGGGGTTTCACCAAGTTCAGCCGTGATGAGTACGTCAAGCTCAAGAGTGAGGGTAGAATTGTGCCTGATGGTGTCAATGCTAAGGTAAACATGCTGTTTCTTAACCAATGTTTTACCTTTGGATATTACATCAGGATGAGCATCTTATTATGTTAATTTTATTGTTCATTTTGCTTGTCCTGATTGTTTGTTATGCTGGTAGGAACGTTCCTTTTATTTCTGCAATCTTGTTTTATGACATCCTGAAAGCTATTCAATATTCTCAGTACTCATTAGCACAGATTATCTAAATTCATATTGTCTTTGCTTTGCAGCTACTTGGTTGCCATGGTCGTCTTTCCGCTCGTGCCCCTGGGAAGGCATTCTTGTCAGAGGACATTGCTGCTTAGATATCTATCTTATCTGTGAAACGGAATTTTCAGACGTTTGTTTCTAGACGCACTCATTTTACTTTCTTGAACCTTGAATCCAAAGTGTCTGGTGCTTATATTGCCTTGTCTGAAGCTATCTTGTGTTTGAATATCGTTATCTGAAATATTAGATGATTTTTGTGTCGGTAATTGTACGTTGCTGCCTATTTCCTCCTGTGTCTTCTGTCCTGTTACCGTGGTTCGGCTGTTTGGTTTCCTTGTGAGCATGCATTGTGTGTAACTGTGTATGTTTGATCAGCAGGTTTATCTTCCCGTTTTTCTCTGTTTAAACTGTAGCTGTGTACTTTTATACCCCACCTGCTGAATTGTTCTGGGGTTAACATATGATTCTAAATAATCAGTTTCCTAGGGTTGGATTGGATTGGATTTTGCTCCCATGGGGCCCCTCCCTCGCCGCCATCACGCTCTGGTCTGGTGTTGCTGAAAGCTGAGGCCTTTGCGGTGAGGCGCATGGATTGGTTGCTGCAATCCTGGCAACCAGACGAAGATTTCTTATTAATCTCTTTATACTCGTAGTGTGTATGGGGTATTGGAGTGTGCCAACTGTTGTTAACGCACCGATGAAGATTTGAGGACCATATATCTATGCTTGATTGCCTGCTTGTTTTCTTTCTTTCGATGCTTTCCTCTTGTTGACGATGATGTTTCGTATGGATGTACTTGCATGCTCCAGGTTCTTGAGGACCTTAATCGCTGGAGGAACTGCAGTGCTTAGTTCACGTGGGCGCTGAATAAGCAGTTGTAGCTGCAATCTGAACTCTCAAAAAGGGAAATATTCGCTGCTGTCTTCAAATGCAATCCCTTTCATGAGACGATTACAACTAACGAGTACAACTTGCTGAGCGAAATCTGAGCCGTCAAGTTGTCCAAGTACTAATTTGTTGTGGTGGTTCTTGACAAGACCATAAACGTTTACAGATTCAAGGACCTGAAGCTCATAACAGAATCGATAACTTCTTTTATGCTCGGTACTGTGATTCTAATTGGTAATGTGGTATAATCCTCTTCTTGTATGCTAATACCATGATATCACCAAAATGTTTGTGCCAACTTGTGATCCTATTTCATTTGTTTAATTTAGTGAGTAATACTAATGGCATATAGGCATAACAAGTATACAATGATCATGCCTTTTCAGTTTTTCAGGGTTTAGTTGTAGCTAGTCGCACCCTGCCTTTGTTATTTCACCAAATTACACAATCTGGCAGGCAGCCATTTCATGTTTGGTGATGTAACATTAAATTTCGTACACACTAGAGAAAGAATAAAACTATTTTGTTGTTAACTAAACTGGCATGTGGGCTTTTGAGAGTTTGAAGTAGAGGCCATTAGAGAAAGGAAAATATTTGGCAGTTTGCAGTTTTTATCGTCGAAACAGTTAACAGGAGTTCATGATGTAATACTTATTTGCTGCATTCAAGTTATTGGAAATTAGATTAGAGCTCTGAAACATTTTCTTCCATTGTCTGGTACAGAAAAGAGTGGCGATGGTCATGAAAACGGCTGGCATCAAGGGGCAGATTATGCTGATCGTCTTCCTTGTGGTTCTGTTCATTATACTTTTCCGTGTTGGGTGTTCTTGACAGAGCGCCATAGTTGTAGGTAATTGCACAGAACAGAGATAAATACACGAGTTTCCCATCTTTGTAATCCTCTGATCGATGCTGCATCATTATTACAGTTTGACATATACTCCATCCATCCCAAAATATAGGGCATAATTGCTACCAACAGAGAGACCATCAGA
Organism: Oryza meyeriana var. granulata; assembly: GCA_003991445.1. NCBI lineage: Eukaryota > Viridiplantae > Streptophyta > Magnoliopsida > Poales > Poaceae > Oryza > Oryza meyeriana. The sequence goes on from RYFJ01000963.1 coordinate 367,952, forward strand.
TCAAAAAAGAATTATTATCACTCCTTGTTTGAACCATCCCGCTGCATGCACGCATGTAAGAAATGAGATCAGGGAGTTTGTCGGTGGGGCATTTATAACAAACCGAATTTAGGGGGAGGGAGTGGAATTTAGGGGGAGGGAGTGCTAGTTAATATATGCATATATGCGCGCATTGTATTAGAAGATATAAAAAAACGCCCTTTACAGTACAAAATACTAGTAATAGGAAGGTCGTAGTATAGATGAAATTCGTCCGTTTGTTTGAATGGGTATTTTAGTAAATAACTTGTTAATTACACAAATTACCCACATTGCTATTAAGGGTATTTTAGTTAAGAAAAAATATTTCTCTGAGATCGGACGTGGACGCCATCCTCTAGCGACACCCACGCCCGACCAGCAATGACGATGCCCGCCCGACCAGCGACGACGACGCCTGCCCGCCCGACGACGACGACGCCCGCCCACCCAGCTACGACGCTGACGCCAACGCATCTCTCCTATCCCACTGCGCGCCGCAGCTCCACGCCGACACCAACGCCATCTCTCCCGTCCGTCACCGCACATCGCGCTGCCGCCCATCCCACGTGTCGCGAATAGGGCTGGCCTTCTCGTCCTGTCGCCAGGAGCACGCGGCTACCACGTCCTAGCTGTCCCTTCAGTAGGAGCATCACGAGGAGGGCTGGCCTTCCCGTCCTCTCGCTAGGAGCATGCGGCTGCCGCGCCCTAGCCGTCCCTTCAGCAGGAGCACAATCCAACGTCGTTGCCGTCGAGAGTGTCATCATCTAGGTATGTACAGAGGACTGGACATTTGTGTGTGGTCACATTTGTGGTGGTTGTGCTCATCTATTGTCATAGTTATCATATGAGACTCAATTTTTTGGTTGTGTGATGAAGCAAAAAAATCGTTATAAACAGAAGCGACCTCCAGAATTAAATATTTTGAATAATTTTTTGTTTGTAGGAGAGTACATTCGTTAATTGTTCAAGATGATCAAATAGTAGGTTAACCTAAGTCATAAAGCCGGCATATAATAATCTCTTGATTAAACTCAGACTACTTTGCAAATAGTAGGAAAATCCTCTGATATATTGCAAATAGGAAGTAAGTCTACTAGTGATGCTAAAATATTCTACAATGCTTATAGTGTGTGATGTGTCCGGTACCGTATTTAGTCTATTTTCGTGTTCGTTTTGTAGCGTTTCTCTAGTACTTCTGTCATTAACATATTTTTAGTTACTAATAGCATCGGTGGGTATAGTTGTGTTGTTTTTTCAATTTATGTTAGCAATGGGGTAATTGAGACGTAATATTTTTCCAATTTCAGTTGAGCATCATTGCTGACGACGAGTATGTTAGCCTGGAGGAACTGAAGAAGTATAATGTCGTTGCAAATCAGACGTTTATGAGCGAGGAGGAATTCTATGAGTTCTACAATAATTATGCATATGAAAAAGGATTCAACGTAAGGAGGGGCAAAGTGAGATACAAGCCAATCAGCAAAGAGGTGATATGGAGGAGATTCGTCTACTCATATGAAGGGTACAGATCAGCGAATAACTTTGGAAGGACCAATAAACAAAGGGGGCCATGGGCCTTGACTAGATGTGAATGTATGGCACGTCTTGATGTCCAGAAGAGTGAAAACAACGGCATATGGTATGTGAAGGATTTTGTGGATATCCACGAACATGCGCTTGCAAAATCGGAGCATGTATTTGTTCGGCGTTCACACCGTAAACTTAATGATCTACAGAAATCTGAGGCAGTCAAGCTGAGGCTAGGTGGGCTCCGTCTTTGCCAGATAATGGACGTTATGGAAAAGAGCCACGGTGGTCCTAAAGGGACTAGATTTCTTATGCAGGACATGTATAACTTCTTCTTAATGTTTTTTTTGCTAAACTCCACTTAACGCTTCGGACTGTGGATGTTCGTACTTTGTCATGTCATTTCATACACTTATTTACCTATCTTGTGCTTATGTATGACATATTTCATGGTGAACATATTACTCATTTGCTTGAGTATGACATATGGTTAGGACGGTCCGCTTTTCTTACCTATCAAGAATTGAAAATTTGGGAAAATTAATAAACTTTGAAAATAAATAAAATGTAAAACAACAGTGGTTCAAGAAACATGACCGTGTTTCTAAAATCAACAAGAGATATAAATAGTTATTTTATCCAAAAAATATATTAAATTAAACAATGTGGTACTATAAATACTATAGACTCTTTAGTGTTTTAAAAATTCTAAAAAATTAGACAGTAGTTCATGTGGTTCAACGGTCCGGACTATTCTCACTACTTTCGGACGGTTTGGACCTTGTTTTTCCCATACTTGCAGTGTCAATAGTCCGGATCGTCCTCACTCGGTTAGGATGGTCCGGACCGTGTATTTCTCATTACTAACTGTTTAAACGGTCCTGACCGTCTTGGCACGGTCCGGACCGTGTATTTCCCATTTCTATCTGTTTGTACAGTCTAGACCATATATTTCCCCTTACTTATTATGTCTCCCATTACTTGCTAGATTTAGCATAAATGTTTATAATTCATATGTATAACATATCAAAGAAAAATTGGAAAATGGTTTGGTTTTATGAAACTTGAACAAAATATATGGGGTTTTGTGATATTCACTCTAAAATTAATCAATGGTCGGATGTTCAATGTTTATTTCCCATCATACCCATCATGAACTGAAACATTGAGGAAATTAATAAACTTTGGAAATGAAAAATAACAGTGGATCATTGGACATGACCATGCTTCTAAAATCAACAAGAGATATAACTAGTTATTTGATCCAAAAAATATATTAAATTAAACAATATGCTACTGTATGTACTATAGACTCTTTAGTGTTTCAAAAATTTTAAAATTAGACAATAGTTTGCGTGGTTCAATTGTCCAGACCGTCCTCACAACTTTCAGATGGTCCGGACCATGTTTCGCGATACTTGCTGTGTCAAAGATCTGGACCGTCCGTGCTCGGTCTAGACGTTCCGGACCGTGTATTTCCCGTTACTAGCTGTTACAGCTGTCCGGACTGTCCGCACTAGTTTTGGACGGTCCGAATTGTGTATTTCCCGTTACTAGCAGTTTCTACGGTCTGAACTGTCCTTACTCTATCAGGACGGTCCGAAGTGTGTATTTTCAGTTACTTGTTGTGTCTCCGTTACTTGCTGGATTTAGCCTACAAGTTTAGAATTCATATGTACATCATATCAAAGAAAAATTAGAAAATGGTTTGGTTTTATGGAACTAGAACCAAAATATGTGAAGTTTTCTAATATTCACTCTAAAATTAATAAATGATCGAATGTTCAACGTTTATTTCCTATGTTACCCATCACGAACTAAAACATTGAGGAAATTAATAAACTTTGGAAATAAAAAATAACAGTGGTTCAATGGATAGGACCGTGCTTCTAAAATCAACAAGAGATATAACTAGTTATTTCATCCAAAAGATATATTAAATTAAACAATATGCCACTGTAAGTACTATAAACTCTTTAGTGTTTCAAAAATTTTAAAAAACTAGACTGTAGTTCACGTGGTTGAACTGTTCGGACCGTCCTCACTGCTTTCGGATGGTCCGGACGGTGTTTCTCGATACTTGCCGTGTCAAAGGAGGATGGTTCGGAACGTATATTTGTCGTTACTAACTATTACAATTGTTCGGACCATCCTCACTACTTTTGAATAGTTTGGTTTTGTGAAACTTGAACCAAAATATATGGGGTTTTGTGATATTTACACTAAAATTAATAAATAATCTAATATTCAACGTTTATTTCCCATCTTACCCATCATGAACTAAAAAATTGAGAAAATTAATAAACTTTGAAAATAAAAAATAACTGTGGTTCAATGAATAGCACCATCCTTATCAAGGACAGACAGTCCTGTCTGTGTCAGCTTCACACCAGCAGCGCCGCCTCCTCCCTGTCACGCACGTGGAGAATGTCAAAAAGCCTATCCCACAGCCACCCGTGATGTCCAACCCGCCCTGCCCCCGCCAGCCTGCGCTTTTGTTTCTTTTCCCATCCACAACGCTAATATACTATTCGTTTAGTTGAAAAAGAAATGCAATTCGCAACTAGCTTAGTTGGTGGAGGTGTGTTGTGGGCTGACGTAGGTCATGGGTTCGAATCCTAGAATCGGCGCAATGTTGAATTTTTATTTACGTTGCTCCTAGCACGAATTTCGGTATAATCGACGGTCACAAAAATAATAATTTATTTTCCATATCCACCTAGCATAAATCTCCGTGCGATCTGATGGTAAAAAAAGCTAAAAATAACTAACAAATTACATATATGTTATTTTTTTATTTTTTTATAATACACTTATACTAGTTATACTAGTGATCTATACTACATATATTATAAGTGTGAGATTTACTTAGTATTTTGCGCTGTAAAGGAGCCAAAAAAATTATATTCTATATTTTATTTTAGGATGGAGGGAGTATCATCGTAGGACTCCAAGCCCTCCTCCATCATTGAATTTATTTCACTAAGATTGCATACATGGTCTGCACTCTGTCAGCATTACCAAAGAAAGCCCATAAGTTGAACTCATACGGCTGCTAATCCACAGCAGTGAAGTTTTGCCTAGAAGACGAGGACGGACCACGGGAGGTCGTCGGCGCGGTGCCCCGGTGGCACCTTGTACTCTGGCCCTCCTGACTGTAAATCAAAATTATTGTTCGATTACACAAAAAAAATATATATCAAAATTATTTTCTGATTACACGAAAGACACATATTCATATATAAAATTATCTAGACATAAACGTTATCTAAATACATAGCTAAAATCTCTTATATTTTAAAACAAAGCTATTATAATAAACTTGTGTGATCTGTTATGCAGCAAACAAACAAAACACTTTTATGCGACTATGTACCAAGTACCTAACACAACCTTCTTCTTCTTCTTCTTCGATTTACCTACTTACCTCATTCTTGATAAACCCCAGCAACAACAGGTTACGGACATTCACCCATAAATGCATTCCATTGATGTGCTTTTCGTACCATACTAATTAATTATAAAAATGAATTAATCATGTGGGCTTACTTTTCTTTGAAAAGAAAGATCACACGCACTTATCACCCACAAGCCATTGTCCCTAAATTAGGCAATCATGTAGAGCAACCTGAGAAAAATAAGTTGGCATTGGCACTTAGGTCCTAAAGATTTTTTTTCTCAATTAAGAAACACAAAATTTACAAGGCGCCAAATAAACTATCAGGCCGTAGAGAACTTGAAACCACTAAGTTTATTTTTCCGCCTGTGTCGCCTAATATTACTTTTTTCTCTTGTAATATAAAAGAATAATATTATCGTTCTAATAATATTATGCCTTCTAACCAAACCACTTTAGCAATTAGCATCGACCTTTCTTCACTTCGCAAGCAAGTTAGTAAGAACGAATTTTCCACTGAAAACCCCCCCTCATTTAGCCATCTGTGATGTATTTAATTTTCTTTACACCATGTGTGTAACAAATATTTGTTCTTTTTCTGCTTTTCGTGTAACAGACTATGTTTGTGCTCCGGGCTTTCTCCGAAAGCCGGATCAATGAAACATTGATCTGCTCTCTAAAAAAATGTGTATAATAAATAAGTATTGCATTATCGATACTCCTTTAAAAGACTCAGATATATTTGGTTAGGGTAGTTTTTAAGTAGAGATTGAGAGTTTGGAGAGATAAGTCTATGTTAGAGGGCATAAGAGTTTTAATGCAATGAAGATAGGGAATTGAGGACGGAACTCCATGCTTTTTAATAATGCCTCGGCCTAGGTAGGGAATGGAAGTTAGGAGAGAATTATCACTTCTATATTGTGTAGACAAATCTTAACCATCTATTTTTACTTAAGATCCAATATCCATCAAAACTCACTACTATTTTCTACCACATCTGCCCAAAATTAGATTCCCATGCACCATCAATTTCTTTATCTAAACTCACAATCCTCTTTCCCCAAGTTGCCAAACAAACCGTTAAGTGATGGTGGTGAATGGTAAATTTGTCTACCTACCACCACTGATAAACAATAAGTCTTTATTTTACCTAAAGTGACTTAAATTACCACTATGTTAAAACATACAGAAAGCATTTAACTAGAAGATATGAAATTCCAATAGAAATATAAATTCTTAAATTAATATTTAAAATGCTAATAATATGATTTTTTATTTTAATTTCGTTGTAACGGATGGGCATTCGGCTGTTAAACTGAGGAAACCCATTCCCACAATCCATCCATCCACAAATATATATAAACCTCGAAAACGTTTCAACGGCTGATGCATCGTCCTCCGCCAAAACGGACGGCCCAGATGATCTAATCTTCTTCCGGTGGCCAACCAAGCAGTTCTTCCTCCTCTTCACCTCGCTCCCACTGCGAGTCCGCCCAAAACTCCAAAAGCTCTGCGCTTTTTGCCCCCCTCCGCCTCCTCCTCCTCCTCCTCCCCGCTCGAGATCCCATCCATGGCGCCCTCGCCGCCTCGCCCCCGGATCTGAGCTGGTATAGTTACTGCGGTGGCGCTCCAGTGGGCGCAGTGCGTGGCTGGCAAGACGGGTTCTTTGCCTTGCAAGATTTGGCCTTGAGTTTCTTGGGGGTGGTTGCGGCGGTGGTGGTGGTGGGGTGGTGCTCGCTTGGACTCGTCGATGGTTTGGTTGAGAGGGATGGGTGTTTGATTCGAGTGGTTGGCCGCCATGTGGAAGCAGTTTCTTGGCAAGATCTCGTGGAAGGCGCCGAAATCCGGCGGCGGCGGCGGGGGCGGCTCGCCGACGGCCAAGTCGCCGCCGTCGAGGGGCGCTGGGAATGGGAGGGAGGCGGAGCAGCTGAGCGCTTCGTCGCCGCCGCCGCCGCCCGTGGCGACAGTGGAGGGGGCGGAGACCAGGGAGGACGTGTTCCTTCGGAAGCTGAATGTCTGCTGCGTGGTGTTCGATTTCTCCGCCGCCGAGCGGGGGAGGGACTCGCCGGAGAGGGAGAGGAAGCGGCAGGTGCTAATGTCTCTCGTCGACTGCGTCGGCGCGGCGGAGGAGCCCCTCACCGAGGCGATGGTCTCCGGCTGCGTCCGCATGTTCGCCATCAACCTCTTCAGGGTCTTCCCGCCCAAGGTCCGGTCTGGCTCCACCGGAGCAGCGGAGGCCGACGAAGACGAGCCCTTCTTTGACCCCTCATGGTACCACCTGCAGGTCGTGTATGAGCTGCTCCTCCGGTTCGTCATGTCTCCGGTCGTGGACGTCAAGATTGCTCGGAAGTACATGGACAATTCTTTCATCTCGAGGTTGCTTGACTTGTTCGATTCGGATGATCCGAGAGAGAGGGATTGCTTGAAGACAGTCTTGCATAGGATATATGGCAAATTCATGGGCAATCGGCCTTTCATCCGCAAGGCGGTGAGCAACATCTTCTATAGGTTTGTATTTGAGACCGATCACCACAATGGGATTGCTGAGCTATTGGAGGTGTTCGGGAGTGTGATTAGTGGGTTCGCGAAGCCGTTGAAGGAGGAACATAAGTTGTTTCTGTGGAAGGCATTAGTTCCTCTTCACAAACCGAAGACAGTGGGTGTGTATCTCCCGCAGTTGACATATTGTATTACACAGTTCATCGAGAAGGAACCAAAGCTTTCCGGGACTGTAATCAGAGGCCTACTGAAGTACTGGCCAGTGACGAACAGTCAGAAGGAGATGATGTTCCTGGGGGAGTTGGAGGAGGTGCTGGAGTTGACAGAAATGCCTGAGTTCCAGAAGTGCATGGTTCCATTGTTTCGAAGGATTGCACACTGTCTAAATAGCTCACATTTTCAGGTAAAATATTTTCTTGGACTTCCAGTTTGAAACATCCATTAGTCAATATCAGTTCCTGGACTTCCAATTTGAAACATCCATTAGTCAATATGTGCTCATTGTTTTAAAGCGTACTTAATATTGTTCTGATGCATCACTGCAACAAGTCCCTAGCTTAGGTGATAAAAAAAATCTGAGAAGTCGTCAATGCACATATTTTTATAATTCAGGGAGTTATTTGATTTCAGGATCAGGATCCATTTTTTTTTCTGTGGCATCACTATGGTGTGGTATGTGCAAACAGTTCCCTTTAGGGCCCTTCACTCGGCTGATTAGAAACAACTTACTTCTTGATTCTTAAATGCAAAAGTACTATTTTTGCCTCTAGCTTGCATGACGTGTGGAGGTAGGAGTTGTATGTTATCTTGGTCATAAGCAGCAAAAACTCCATTGTTGCATTTGAATAATTGGAAGCTTATCAAAATTAATAAATCGCCTTAAACATCTGTGAAACTTGCAAGTTGGCTCCATGTTTTTTCCCCTGTGGTAACACAGGGTAATAAGGTGTAAAAAACACTAGTGACTGGTTTGTAAGGAAAACATAACATAATATTTACCTGAATTGGAACATCCAAAATTCCAAACTGCAGAACTGACAATGAATTCTATAGTATGAATCAACAAGATAAACATTTTCTGTTTTTGGTATGGTTGATAGCTAGAGGGAAGAAACAAGAAAACTTTAACTGGAATGGAGGGCATAGATGATTGAACTTGTTAACTGAGCATTTCATATAATATTGTTTGAATTTGTGATTGATCCATTGCCCAGGTTCTGAAACTGTTCTTTCTCATCTTTCGTGATGAAAATTTTTGCTGTGCAATTCACAAACAACAGATGATGGATATAACAGAAAGATATTTTTTAGGATGCTTAATGGATATTTTCTCCTTTTTCTGTTCATTGGAGAAGTTTGTTGTAGGACTATATGAGACTTAGAAGTTGAGATAACCCTGTTCACATTGACACCAGGTAACACTGGTGCAAGTTCATATGGCTATATGAGGCTTTAGATCAACTTACTACTTGTATGTGCCATCCAACGACATGGCAAAAGATGAATGGAAAATCTTGGTTTATTGTCATATGCAATTTTTCATGATTTGTACAGTGTTGACTAGCATAGAAACTAAAGAACATTTTTTTCATCCTTGTTAACAGGTTGCTGAGAGGGCTTTGTTCCTGTGGAACAACGAGCACTTATTCGATTTGATCTCCCAAAACCGCCAAATTATTATGCCAATCATATATCCAGCGCTGGAAAGGAATGCTCGTTGGCACTGGAACCAATCAGTTCTAAATGTAACAATGAACGTCCGGAAAATGTTCCTAGAAATGGATGAGGGATTGCTGTTAGCTTGTCAGAGAAATTTCCAAGAGGACGAAGAAAAGAGAGCTGCATCCGAGGAGCGGAGAAGGCTTATATGGGAGAATCTAGAGAGAAATGCATCATTCCATCCAGTAACTGGAGACGTAGTTTTTTCTGTCCTTCCTGCATCTGCTCCTTTGGTAGCTCCCACTATGACATAATATGACATGTGTTCGAAATTGCAAATGTACTTCAGTTCACTCATTGTTTAGCTTCTATGGGTTCTGTGCAGGGCATTTTGTTATCTTTGTAAGCCCCTTGTGCTTAAGTCTGTAATTAGTATAGTTATTGGTTTGAGGACGAACTCGTGATTCTTTAATGATGTACTCTCTAGTGATGGACATTTCTCTGTTTCAGAAGATAATGTCCCATTAAACTCCCCTGGTCTGTGAACAACTAAGGATACTGAGATTTCTTGGAAAATTTCCAGGTGTACCTGTTTTTATGTGGATGCCAATGTTCCTTTTTTGCTTTGTGAACTCTGATGGATATATCCAATTGCCTGACTTGATGTATGAACAAAATGAGTTAAGTCCCCAGTGCTTTTCATGAATTGATAACTCAACCGCATTATTCTCCTCTTGTCTGCCTAACAAGCTGAAAAGCATAGGAAATTTGGACTTCACACTAAAAAGCATGGGTAGATGTTTGTAGTATTGTGCATCTTGCAAACTGATATTATCAGCTTCACCATTTTGCAATCGGCTCTTAACCTCATAGAAACGCTATCTGAGTAGTAACCAAAACGCATCAAATGGAGATGATTGGCCTTGGACATGACAATAAATCTCAAACTCTATGGTCTTGTTTACAGTTGTGTTGCTTGTATTTGTTTGTCATGAATTCTCTAGGATTGATATTATGAATTATCTCTATAAAAGTTCTACCTAGTGAAAATATTCTGTAATTTTATACAATTCTAGGTTAATTGTGGAACATATGACGGCAAAATTTCGTTCTTATATACCTTTCTCCCTCGTTGTCAGCATGTTTCCCATGCCTTGCCTGTAATCATGAACAGATAGATGTCGCCATTCTTGAATAATGACAGATGGACTATATACTTCATAAAATAAAGTCTGGTACATGATGATGGATTGATGGTGTAACCATCTGTCGATGAATGCTTAGAGGGACCTCATTTCGCCTAAATATTCAATGCTAGTCATTTTCATCCAGCTATGAGCCCAGCTCTCATTTTCAGCTAGAATGCGAAATAAATTATACTCGCAAGAAATATATCTGCCTCATAGAATCATTATGGATTTGGTCCGATCCAATTCTGATCTGATCTGTCCAGTTATCAAAAGAATAAAAATAAAATGCAACACGGTATGGTAGGGTAGATAGTTACTCCCTCCGTTCCAAAATATAATTTTCTTTAGTGTTAAAAATTTATCCCAAATATAGCTACTTGCCCACATATTCTGGTTAAAAAGTGGATAAATTGGCTATTCTACACGCTTAAGATATTCTCTTTACACGTAAAATTTCCATAGATTGCTTATTAATGAACACAACTGTCCTATATGGATAGCTATTACACTGACAAATAGCACACCAATTTCACAATTATTGTTCCCGTTGTCAAGTCTTTATTATTGTTTCTAGTCTACTGGTGTGTCTGGTGCTTGGAACTGGCACATTGGAAGCTTGAGCTGAGCTGCCCTCTATAAAAGAAGCCAAGAAGGCTTCACATCCACAGATAGCTACTAGCCACTGCATATCTTCCAGCTTTTTCATAGCCCTTTTTTTCCTTCTCTTGTGGTGTATTGAAGGTCTGGGAACACTTGAACAGGGAGGAGAAAAGCAAGATGTATAACCCTCCAAGTGCACAAGAGATGTCCTACAGAGATCATGTTCAGAGGCGCCATGAGGAGAAAGGCTGCTTATATGCATGGTAAACTTCCTGTCATGTTGTTTTCGGTTACTACTAATCTCTTTAACGTGCTTTCTACTGGAGTTCTAAATGAGAATGATATTCTTGATGAATTTCCTGTGGACTCTAAAACACATTCATAACCATGCTCTTTTGCAAAGTTTGTTGGACTTGGATGAATTATGATATAAGCATTCACAGTTTCTTTTAAAAGAATTCATATGGATATAGCCACTTTTGTCACTAATTTGTTTTAAGCAACACAGACAAGATTTCTGTGTTACAACTCACAAGATCATACTGACATATTCAATTAGTTAGATTGCCGGTGTGTTCATACTTGTCATGGTCGGGCGCAGTATTCCAGGCGCCGCCGGGCCCGTGACGTGCGCCGCGACGCGGAGCGCGCAGAACGCGCGCACGACGACGCGCTGGGCGCGATCACCACTAGGGACTGAGATGGAAATTAGAAATAGCTTTCTATTATTAGTATGGAAATTAGAAATAGCTTTCTATTATTAGTTCCTAAATTAAAGGAGCATGTTGCTCTGGTTGGTTGAGGCCAAGGGCCATATATACCTGTAACAGACGTATGATTGGGAGAACAAGAAGAATATTATCAATCTAATCTTCCTCCTCTCTTCAACCAAGCCTACGGCCGAGGGTTAACCTCGCCGGAGAAGACGGATCGAGGCTACGAGCTACGTAGCCGAGGTCCAGCTACCCGAGGGTTTAACGCCCTTGACAACCTGGTATCACGATCCCGGCGATCCTCGCCTTCCCGATCCACCTCACCACCAGCCGCCGCCACCCCACCACCGCCTACAGCCGTCGCGCCGCCATCATCCGCTTCGTCGTCCGCCGCATCATATCCAGCCGACATGGGGGACATCCATGACCTCAAGGCCACCGTGGAGTCCCTCACCAACGCCATGAAGACGCTGCAGGCCTCGGTCGAGGCCAACGCCACGGCCATCGCCGCCCTCACCTCCGACCGCACGTTGTCCTCGGGCTCCAAGCTGGGCTCCGGCGAGCACCACATTGATCGGCCGCCAAAATTCCAGAAGATGGATTTTCCCCGGTACGATGGCAAGACCGATCCCCTCATCTTCATCAATCGCTGCGAGTCCTACTTCCACCAGCAGCGGATCATGGAGGAAGAGAAGGTCTGGATGGCCTCCTACAACCTCGAGGACGGGGCGCAGATGTGGTATATTCAGATCCAAACGGACGAGGGCACTCCGTCGTGGCGCCGGTTCAGGGAACTGCTCAACCTGCGCTACGGGCCCCCTCTCCGCGCTGCTCCCCTCTTCGAACTGGCGGATTGCCGTCGCACGAGCACCGTCGCGGAGTATCAGGATCGCTTCCAGGCGCTTCTTCCCCGCGCCGGCCCCCTGGAAGAGGCGCAAAGGGTGCAGCTGTTCACGGGCGGGCTCCTTCCACCGCTCAGCCTCGACGTTCAGGTTCACAATCCGCACTCTCTTGCGGCTGCCATGAGCCTGGCGCGCCAGTTGGAGCTCCGGGAGCAGTACGCGCCGGCACCCGCCAAGGCCGCGCCCCGTGGCCTGCTACCGGCCCCTACGCCGCGCCTGGCCCTCCCTGCACCCTCGTTCGCCAGGGCGGACGCGCCTGTGGCCGGGGTGGACGGTCGGCCGCCGGTCAAGCGCCTGTCCCTGCCGGAGCAGGAGGAGCGCCGGCGACAGGGCCTCTACTTCAACTGCAACGAGCGGTACACGCGCGGGCACAACCGCATCTGCAAGAGGATCTTCTTCATCAACGGCGTCGACCTTGCCGCCGCCGAGGACGCCGCGCCCGAGGACGCGCCGGAAGCGGAGGCCCCGGTTTTCTCCTTGCACGCGGTCGCTGGGGTCCCCATCTGCAACACCATCCAGCTCCAGGTGCTCCTGGCCGCCGCCTCCTTCGTCGCGCTCATCGACACCGGCTCCACCCACAGTTTCATCGGGGAGACGGCTGCGCGGCGCATGGGCCTGCCCATCGAGCCGCGCCCATGGCTCACGGCGACAGTGGCAAACGGCGAGCGCGTCTCCTGCCCCGGCGTGATCCGCCAAGGCCCGATCCTCATTGACGGCATGGAGTTCCGCGTTGACCTCTTCGTGATGCCCCTAGCCGGATACGACGTGGTCCTCGGCACGCACTGGATGGCCACGTTGGGGCCCATCGTCTGGGACCTCACTGCGCGGACCATGGCATTCCAGCGGGAGGGGCGCACCGTCTGTTGGCGTGGTGTGGCACCACCAACGGCGCCGGGCCTCCATGCCGCCACAACCGACGACTCTCTCCTCGAGGGGCTACTCGGCTCCTTCGACGACGTCTTCGCCGAGCCGACAGGGCTGCCTCCAGCGCGCGCCCGTGATCACCACATCGTCCTCCAGCCCGATGCGGCACCGGTGGCTGTGCGTCCGTACAGGTACCCTGCAGCCCACAAAGATGAACTGGAGCGGCAGTGCGCTGCCATGATCGAGCAGGGTATCGTTCGCCGCAGCGACTCGGCGTTCTCCTCCCCCGTCCTCCTCGTCAAGAAGCCGGACGGGTCGTGGCGGTTCTGCGTCGACTACCGCGCGTTGAATGCGCTCACGGTGAAGGACGCGTTCCCGATTCCGGTCGTCGACGAGCTGCTCGACGAGCTCCACGGCGCACGGTTCTTCTCCAAGCTGGACTTACGCTCCGGGTACCACCAGGTGCGCATGAGGCCAGAGGACATCCACAAGACGGCGTTCCGCACCCACGACGGCCTCTACGAGTTCTTGGTCATGCCGTTCGGGCTATGCAATGCCCCGGCAACGTTCCAGGCTCTCATGAATGACGTACTCCGCCCATTCCTACGTCACTTTGTGCTCGTTTTCTTTGACGACATCTTGATTTACAGCAAGTCCTGGGCGGATCATCTTCGTCATCTTCGCGCCGTCCTCACCGAGCTGCGTCACCAACGCCTCTTCGTCAAGCGCTCCAAGTGCGCATTCGGCGTCACCTCTGTCTCCTACCTAGGCCACATCATATCGGAGGCAGGCGTCGCCATGGATCCAGCCAAGGTGCAGGCCATTCACGACTGGCCGGTTCCTGTAACAGACGTATGATTGGGAGAACAAGAAGAATATTATCAATCTAATCTTCCTCCTCTCTTCAACCAAGCCTGCGGCCGAGGGTTAACCTCGCCAGAGAAGACGGATCGAGGCTACGAGCTACGTAGCCGAGGTCCAGCTACCCGAGGGTTTAACGCCCTTGACAATACTGTATATCCTTAAATACTTCTGTGAGCATTTAGGCTAACGCTATCAAGATTCAGAATTTTAAAAGGCTCCAGGATCTATCATTATCAACTATCAAGGCCCCCAGGTTAGAGACTGATCTCTAGAGGCTGAACAAGTGATATGGCGTCAAATTTCATGAATATGATAAGAGATACCCAATCACACAAATCCTATGTGCAATATGCTGCTCACAAAAGTATGTTAATTTTTCAAAGAAAAAGTCCTTTGGTTTTGGGACTCAAAGCAAATCAGTAATATGAAATGGGTATATATTCGTTGGACTTTCAAATCATTGTGAACTCTCGGTCAGTTGAGGCTTAAATATAACAATGATAACCAGCTGCGCTATTTGCCAAAGAAAAAAACTTGTTTGGATGGAAGTAGTTTCTGAACAAACCATCCTTAAAAAAACTGGCCTTTTTAGGAAACTAGTGCTATGCCCATGCGTTGCAAACGGAATCTGACAGTGGTTTTACGATGTTTATTTATGGGAACACTGGTTTTTTCTGGTGGAATGGTTTTTTAGGATGAGTGGTTTTACGATCTGTCGCTAAGAAGTAAAACTCAAAGCAAGAAGTAAAACCAATGATAGGTGTGGCAATAATGTAAAATTAGGAATATGTACCTCTGATCTTATAGTTCTCTTCTAATACCATGGATTGGCTCCTAAAACAAAGTGTACAAACTAAATTTCAATATACTGTTGAATATGGCTTTTATAGTAGTAGAGAAAAAACCATTTGAATTGGCTTAAATTCTCTCTGACTGATTTCACTTTTCTGTGAGCATTTGGTCTAGTGGCTCTAGTCTATCAAGATATTCAGAACATCCAAAGGCTGAAACATATATCATTTTCATGGCTCATATTGTGATCGACTCTAGAGATCGATATCCAAAAATGCAGAGCGCGATATGGCGCCTACTTTCCTGAAAAGAGATATCCAACTCATAAATCACCCAACACTCCAAACAGTATTTCTACCATGATAACTTTGTCTTGTCTAATAAAATGGAATGCACCATCTGTTGGACAATGTGGTAGTTGCCAGTCATTTTCATGTATACTTTTTCTGGACCTAAAGCCTGCAGTTAGGATTGTCTTTCACACTCCAATACTAAGAGCAGTAATCTGTGATGCAATCCAAAATGGGAGTAGCTATCAAATTGTACTACAGAAATCTGTGCAACAAATCCAATTCAGTTCAAATTCTCCTCAAATTTGTGAGCCAGTGTTTCTGTCAGGCTGTCAGCACTTAATCTTTCATTTGTTTCAGTTAAAATTATTTGTCAGTTTCACAAATGCTTTGCTTCTTTGCAGCCTGTTTACACTGTGCTGCTGCTTCTGCTGCTACGAGACCTGCGAGTGCTGCCTCGAGACACTCTGCTGCTGCTGCTGACATCGTCATGATGAAGTGATGCAGATTGTGGCTGCCACTGGGACACTCATCGTTGTCCATCTTTGTCTGAATAAAAACTGTATTTTATGAAGGGTTATGTACTTATGTACGTACTGTAAAATGTAAATCTGTAATGCGTTGTGTTGATGTGTTTAGTCTCGGATACTGCTCGTTTTCTTTCTTAGCAATGAATGTAAATCTGTTGTACATGTTCATCAAATAAACTAGATGATATCCTGCGTGTTGCTGCAGAATTTTGTGTATAGAAATTGAGAGGTATATGAGGAGGTGCATGATAAATATAATAGACAACACATAGGAAATGTTGGTTTTATTTTATTCAGCAAACAATTGACATTTTTCGTAGGATGAAATTGTTAAGTGTATAAAGGCCCATCTCATATAGGCCCATATAGCCTATAAAGCTCTCTATATATATTGTTATCCCCACTAATGGAGATTCTTCTCTTCTCAAATAACTCAAGGTTAGTAACATGGTATCAGAGCATGGTTTAGGGTTAGGGTTAGACTAATCTAATTCCCACCCAGATCCATTTTTTTTCGTCGTCTTCCATAGCCGCCGGTTGCAGCTGGCTCATTGCGCCGCCTCCGCCCGTCGCGGCCTCATCTTCCACGGCCGCCGGTTGCGGCTCGGCGACCCGTCGCCGCCCATCCTTGTGCGGCTCGTCGCCGCCTCCACGGCCGCCCGTCGCGGCCTCATCTTCCACAGCCGCCGGTTGCGGCTCGCAGCCACCCGTCCAAGCCTTCGCAACCGCTCGTTGCGGTTCGTCATCTCCAGGCCGCCCGCACATCGCGGGTCCTTTTCCCGTCGTGGAGACCATCGTCAGGCCGTCCATCGCGGCCTCCTCCTCTCTGCCCGTGCAGAAGACATTGCCAGGCCGTTTGTTGCAGTGCTCTCCTCGCCGCCCATCGTGGAGGCGACCGTCAACGCTTCCTGCAACCCTACTGCTGCATCATCTTCTGCTGATTGCTTCATTGTTCTTGAGGTAATCTTGTGCCACCAATTACAACCTGTTGGTTGCTTCAGGATTCTTGCACGGTGACTGGTTTTGGTACCTTATATCCTCTGTTTCCATTTCTATCTAGTCCTGCTACTGGTGGTAGTCCTTTTTCTGCATTTCAGTCATGTCACAGATCAATGCTATTGCTGTCAGTATCACTCTTGATGGTCAGAATTATCCTGAGTGGGCATTCTGTGTAGAGACTGCATTGAGGGGGGCTGGTTTGCTTTTTCACCTAACTGATGATGCACTTGCACTTAGGGCCAATGGTAGTAATGCTAAAGATATCAGAGATTGGGAAATTAGTGATGGGAAAGTGATGGCTGCCATGGTCAATAGTACTAAACAATCTATGATTATGAGTCTGTCCAAGTTTAAAACAGCCAGAGCCATTTGGTCTTCTTTGAAGGACCACTTTGTTCAGGATAGTGGTGCTCTTTTACACACTCTCATGCAGCAGATTCAAGTAATCGAGCAGAATGATATGTCCATTGATAAGTACTACTCTGCTTTTGATCGTTTGATGGGTTCATTGACCTCCATGATAGGTGATTGTACAGCTGATAACTGTCCAGCACATAAGTTTGTTGACAAGTTCTTTATATATCGTTTTGTCATGGGAGTAAGGGCAGAGTTTGATTCCATTCGTACAAGGCTTCTTCATGATTGTCCTAATTTAACCATGGCACGTGCTTTGTCTGAATTACTTGCTGAAGAGACTCGCCTTCGGTCTATGTCTGTTCCTTCCATGCCTGTGTCTCATAGTGTTTTGGCAGCCTCTCACAGGACCAGTGCATTAAAAGATACCTCTTTAGTACCATGTAAGCATTGTGGCTCATATTCCAGCGAACTGTTTTACTCAACATCCGGAGAAGTTGGCTGAGTATCGTGCACGTCGTGCTGCACGTGCTGGTCGTGGTCGTGGTACAGCTCCTCCTCCTAGAGGTTCAGTGTCAGTTGCTGCTGCTTCATCTGTCAGTGCTCCTTCATCATCTTGGGTGCTTGATTCAGGGGCCTCTTTTCATGTGACATCTGACTGGTCCCAGCTCACTGCTTGCAAGCCAGTTGGTGATGGTGGTTCTATTCAGACAGCAGATGGTATATCTTGCTATATCACTCATTAGGGTTCTCTTTGCACTTCTCATTTTTCTATGCCTGGTGTTTCTTTTGTACCTCAGTTGTCTATGAACCTTCTTTTAGTTGGTCAAGTAACCGACCATAATTATTTTGTTGGATTTGATGACTCATCTTGTTTTATTCAGGATCGTCGAACCGGGATTGTGATTGGGACTGGCCATCGCCGTAGAGGTTCCCCTAGCCTCTATGTTCTTGACACCTTGCGTCTTCCTCAGTCTTCCGCCTGTGTGTCATCCGATGCATCGTACTCCACCTCATCCTTCGTTGCATCGTCATCCACCTCGTCTTTTGCAAAGTGGCATCATCGTCTTGGTCATCTTTGTGGATCTCGCTTATCTACCTTAATAAATAAAGGTTGCTTAGGTCATACATCTATCGAGTCTAGCTTTCATTGTAAGGGCTGCAAGCTTGGAAAACAAATACAGCTTCCCTATTCCTCTAGTGTTTCTCATTCTGCTAGACTGTTTGATCTTATTCATTCAGATGTATGGGGTCCTGCTCCTCTTACTACAAAGGGTGGTCATAAATATTATGTTATTTTTATTGATGATCATTCTCAATATACATGGATTTATTTTATGAAACACCGTTCCCAGTTGTGCTCTATATATCAGTCTTTCACTTGTATGGTTGATACTCAGTTTTCTACTCCTATTAGAGTTTTTCGTTCTGACTCTGGTGGTGAGTATTTATCTGATGTTTTCCGCCAGTTTTTGACTTCTGAGGGCACACTTGCTCAACTCTCCTGTCCTGGCGCTCATGCTCAGAATGGTGTTGTAGAACGCAAACATCGTCATCTCATAGAAACTGCTCGAACACTTCTAATTTCCTCTTTTGTCCCCTCTCATTTTTAGGGCGAAGCTGTTTCTATTGCTGTCAAAACAACCATCATCCAAACTGTCCGGCTTATGTCCAGGTGAAGTACTACTTGGTACTCCTCCTAGTTATGATCATCTCCGGGTTTTTGGATGTACGTGCTATGTTCTGCTTGCACCTCGTGAGCGAACTAAGTTGACTGCCCAGTCGGTTGAGTGTGTTTTTCTAGGTTATAGTCCTGAGCATAAAGGCTATCGGTGTTATGATCCTTCCTCTCGTCGAATACGTATCTCTCGTGATGTCACATTTGTTGAGAATCGTCCTTTCTTTTATGATTCTTCTACTCAGCCCTCATATTCTCCCATAGAGTCCACGTCCTTTCTTTGTTTTCCTCCTATTTCATCACCGGATTCATCAACGGATGCTGTCACCCCACCACCACCACCCATTACCATTATTTCTGATTTCACTCCTTCACATCCACCCACTCCAGTTGAGTCTCTAGTTTCACCTCCACCTCCACCTGTCACACGTGTCTACGCTCATCATCCCATAGAGCTTCCGCATAATCCGTCCTCCTTGGCTAGTCCCGATGCTCCTGTTTTTGATGAATCTAACAATCCTGATGAGTCACAGGTTGGTTCGAGATATAATCTACGAGATCGTACCACTATTCGGCCAGCTGAAAAGTATGGTTTTCTGTGTGTGAATGCTATTGTTCATGAGCCATCCACTTATCAGGCAGCTTCTAATCTTCCGGAATGGCAGCTTGCTATGTCTGAGGAACTTGCTGCTCTTGATCGTACAGGCACTTGGGATGTTGTTCCACTACCACCACATGCAGTCCCTATTACATGCAAGTGGGTATTCAAAATTAAGACTAAGTCAAATGGATCCATTGAGAGATATAAAGCTCGTCTTGTGGCTAGAGGTTTTCAGAAAACTCAAGGTCACGATTGTGATGAAACTTTTGCTCCGGTTGCTCATATGACTACTGTTCGAACTTTGATTGTAGTGGCTACCGCATCCTCTTGGACTATCTCTCAGATGGATGTTAAAAATGCTTTCCTTCACGGTGATTTGCATGAGGAAGTTTATATGCAACCACCTCCAGGCGTTGATGCTCCTTCAAGACATGTTTGTCGCCTTCGTCGTGCTTTATATGGTCTTAAGCAAGCTCCTCGTGCCTAGTTTGAGTGCTTTGTCAGTGTCATACGGGTTGCTGGTTTCAAACCTAGTGATCATGATCCTGCCTTATTTATTCATCTCTCTCCACGTGGACGTACTTTGCTCCTTTTATATGTTGATGATATGTTGATTAGGGAGATGATGCGGACCACATTTCCCATGTGAAAAAGCAACTTGGTGAGCAATTTCAGATGTCTGATCTGGGTCCTCTCAGTTATTTTTTAGGCATTGAGGTCTTGCACTCTGCAAAGGGATATTATATTTCTCAGTCTAAATACATACAAGATCTTATTGCTCGTTCTGGAATCACTGACAATAGGACGGCTGCAACACATATGGATCTTCACTTGCAGCTTCGTCCTACTAATGGTGTACTCCTTGAAGATCCCTCTCGATATCGGCATATTGTGGACAGCCTTGTTTATCTCACTGTTACAAGACCTGATATAGCTCATGTAGTTCATATTCTGAGTCAGTTTGTGAGTACTCCTACTTCTGTTCATTTTGGACACTTACTTCGTGTGCTGAGATACTTGAGGGGGACATCATCTCAATGTTTATTCTATGCTAGTGACAGTCCACTTCAGCTTCATGCTTACTCGGACTTCACTTGGGCGAGTGATCCAACGGACCGTCGTTCTGTCACAGGTTATTGTATCCTTCTTGGCTCTTCTCCTCTTGTGTGGAAGTCCAAGAAGTAGGCAGCTGTATCTCGGTCTAGTACAGAGGCAAAACTTCGAGCACTTGCCACTACCACTTCAGAGATTGTATGGCTTTGATGGTTGCTAGCTGATTTTGGTATTTCCTGTGATGCCCCCACACCTCTTCTATATGACAACACTGAAGCCATACAGATTGCTAATGATCCTGTGAAGCATGAGCTTACAAAACACATTGGTGTTGATGCATCATTTACTCGGTCCCATTGTCATCAGAAAACTATTGCTCTTCAGTATGTGCCCTCAGAGTTGCAGTTGTCAGACTTTTTCACTAAAGCACAAACTCGATAGCAGTATCGGCTTCACTTGCTCAAACTCAATGTTTCAGATCCTCCATTTCCACCTTGAGTTTGAAGGGGGGTGTTAAGTGTATAAAGGCCCATTTCATATAGGCCCATATAGCCCATGAAGCTCCCTATATATATTGTTATCCTCACTAATGGATATTCTTCTCTTCTCAAATTACTCAAGGTTAGTAACAGAAATCTATGAACCTAAGCAACAACAGTGAGGTTTGAGATACAAATTTCTCAAATAGTAGCAGTAATACATGGGATATTAATTTCAGTTGTGGTTTTTTACCTCCTCTTCAGTTAAAATGACCTGCATGTGAGGTAATCTATTTTCATGTAAGAAAGAGTAGGAACATCCGAACATGAGTGTCATGAAGCTTCAGTTTGTCGAGGTCTCCGCTTGTGGATTTGCCCGTGACAGCTATAGAAACTATTGGCATCATGAAGAATTCATTTGAGCAATTGCATGCATGTATCTATTGTGATTCACTTGTGGAGTAGGGACAGAAGAAAAATGAACATCATCTTGTGAAGGTTTGGATTCCTGAAAGGAAAATAGTAGTTTATGTTGTGAGGTATAAAAAAATGTGATAACAATGCAAAGGTCATAACAGAAAATGTGAGGCACCTAAATACAGAATTGAAGGTAATAACATTGCTAATTGAGGATTAGAGAAAACCTGTTGGTTGGTTGTTCATGGTCCATATGTGTGGATGAGGATAGTACTGTTGAGGATAGGAGAAATGGAAAAGATAAGTTATTGCTAGGAGAAAGCAAATGGTGTGGGTGATATAGTTATATAAGTTGAGTGGTAGCGGTGGATTGAATTAATTGTGGAGATTACAGGTATAATAATGTTTGGTTTGTGATTTGATTGCTGATTATATTACCATTAAACCACTACCTTTGGATGAGTTATTCGGTTGTAAAACATATGCATGAAACATCAATGGAAATTTGTGAACTTTGAAAGAATAAATGTGTGGGCAAGAGCAATAAATCTGAATGGAGAAAAAAATCAAGCTGAGAAGATGGCATAGTTGTTTGAGGAAATTTGTTGCGTGCATCGTAGCCTAGTTTGTCTGTGTGTATGACAAAAATGATTTTTAAACTAAATAATTATGTGTAGTTAACTAGAGAATGAAAAATTATCTATTTTACTTAAATTCGTGTCTGTTGGAATAAATATGTGAAGAAAGCATCAAAAACTCCCCATCTTAAGTTTCTCTGTCTTGAGAATACTAATGGAAGCTTGGGTGATAAGAATTTCAGTTCTTTGTTTGGTGATAAGCGTGTGTCAAACTGTCAATAGAAACAAAATCACTTGTAGTATTTTTCGACCGGAAGATCTATACGACTCAAAGATTGTAAAATGGAACACAAGAACTAAGCCTATCAGAAGGGTGAATGGTAGAAAATCCAAACAACCAAATCTTTTTACAAAAATAAAAGAACCCTAAAACTTGATGAACTAACCTTTCAATCACAGTCTTATCATCCTCCTGTCATCGGTCCAACCGTTTGCGAATAAAAGAGACACAGCTTGATAAACTATTTAATTGAATTAACTTTATTGCATCAAGATGTATTTACAAAGTGCATACAAAGCACTCTTCTCTCTCAAACCCTAGCTTTTTCTCCTACAAAGATTGATTCTCTAGGGTCTCAACCCCTTATCTATTTATACCCAAAACCTCTGACACAAACTAGAAGTAGAACTCCTAATCACACTAGAATTCAATCTCTCAAATTCCAAATTTAATTCAGTTTACCAAATTGAAATACCCTCTTCCTCTCTCAATCAAAATCGCATTAGACCCAGCCGCAGAAGATCCAACCAAGTTAGATTCAAACTCCCTCATGCGTGCTCCTGCCGCAAGGGCCAAACCCAACTGAATGCTACAGTACTGTAGCACCTTTTTCTCTTTTATTTCCTTCCGAATTTCTCCACGAATTTTTCAGCGCTTGCATACCCAATTTACAAAGCCCGTTGCAAAGACTCACCCACACGGTGTTCATCTATCGTGTGCCACCTTGTGTCCAACTTCGGCACCCAGCATCTTTGACCGTTCTGAACCAACTCCTCCATAAGTTTTCTCCCGATCCCACCGTTGACCGATGTTGATCTTAAGATAAACTGGCATTAGTCCAACTTTGTCACATGCCATCCTAACCGTACTACCTCGGCTCCTCTCTGAGCGTAGTCCCAGTCCTCACCACTAACTAAGTTTGAATTCAAGTCACCTGCACATAAATAGACAAGAACAACCGTTTTTGGACACAGATATTACAACCTGACCCATATTAGTCACATACACCTACACCAACATCCACAGTTATTTTCAAAGTAATTTCTATTAAATTAATTATTTGTAAAGCCAATTATTCATCATAAAATATTAATCATGACAATGATTTTACAAAGATAAATAGTTGCACTAACCTGGTGAATCTCCCTATGTTAAACTGAAATTTTTATTCTGCTATTACAAAGAACATCCACTATAATCCAATTAGAAAGAACAGAGACCTGAAAATTTTAATAGCATCTATCACAAAACTATTGCTTATAGACCTGAATATAAAGTAGGAACATCTTATAGCAAAGGAGGATTTGTATGGGCCAGTATGTGCCTCAATTATGATCGTTACTGAACTAATCACAGTGTAAATTTCAGTGAAAGATAGTTTACACGGGAAATACAACATAGATGAATATGAAGCGAATTTATATGTACTACAGATAGAAAAGGTTGTTTACATTTTCTTGACAGTGAAAGTACCTTCTGTAGCAACTACTTTGGATAGGAATGTTATGGGACCAGGCATAACCTCTGCCGTAGCCTGTAGCCGCTAGCGGTAGTAGGCGATCTGTTGCTAAGAAGTAAAACCAATGATAGGTGCGGCAATAATGTAAAATTAGGAATACGTACCTCTGACCTTATAGATTTCTTCTAATACCATGGAAGCTGCTCTCCCCACTCTGGCCTAGGGTAACGGGCCGCGGGTGAACAAGGTGGGCTGCCAGGTGGCTAGGCGCCATGCCGCCACTACTCGCCAAAAAGACGGGCCTTACCCTCGGTCTCCAACAAGTCGTTGCTCGACGCTAGGGCCGGGGGCTACTATCGGTGAAGTGGGAACCAGGGCTCCCACCATCGGCAGCTTAGGGCAGCTTTGCGCCACATCATCACCTTGCCAAGGGCCGTACGCATAACGCGTGACAGCTATGGAGTCGCACTCGGGGTTTCCCCAGGTTTAGGAAGCAAGGCCCCAAGCTCGTAGCTTCAAGGGTCGAGCTCAGGGCGGGTCCCAAGTACGTGGCCGCGATGGTCGCGCTCGAGGGACAATCTTGCCCTGCCTCCGAGCTCGACCTCCCCGAGCAACTCGAGTTTGGCACGGAGGAAGAGGCATTAATGGTAACACGATGGAGCGCGATGCCTTGCTTCGGCCTTCCCGCGTATCTCCAATTAAGGACGACATGACATATATCTACCAGACGTGTGACGTGGGGGACAAGACGGCTTTGTACCCCACGTCGTGTGCCATCATCACGCTTTTTTGGTAGGGGACATGGGCTGGCAGGTAGCACGGTTGACTACCGTGCCACCTGCCTACAACTCACTGTGTTCCACTTACTTCTACGGGAGGCTGACCGGAGGGGTCCACGACCAGCGTGGCAAGTCCAATCTTCCCCGGCAAGTACTTGATGGTCACGCCCGGACATGTGGCGAGCGACCGTCTTCTCTCTCTAGACCTGCTCCGAGAGGGGCCCCTAGAAGGACAGGCAATTGGGCTCACTGGTCAGCAGAAGACATGATCAATCATACCTAATTCTGTAATAACGTATGTGATTCCCATAGTTTGGCAACTGTGGTATTCCCCAAGAGCTATAAGGGGAGAGCCAAGGCCAGGAATAAGGGGGGATTGGATCGAATCCATGAAAACAAACTCGGAGAGCCTAATGTCTGTACGTGCTTCTCACAAACCATCAAGAAACAAAGAATACCACAGTAGTAGGGTATTACACCGCCGTACGGCTCGAAGCTGTATAAACCCTTTGCTGTATTTACTAGCTAAAAAACCTACAACAAGGCGAACACAACACCCCCAGGCAAACTCACAAAGGGGGTCTATACCCTAGAGCGACCGTCAACCGGATCCCTGCATACGATGTACGCATACCGACACCTACAACAAAGTGTACAAAATAAATTTCAATATATTGTTGAATATGGCTTTTACAGTAGTAGAGAAAAAAACCATCTGAATTGGCTTAAATTCTCTCTGACTGATTTAACCTTTCTGTAAGCATTCGGTCTAGTGGCTCTAGTCTATCAAGATATACAGAACATCCAAAGGCCGAAACATATATCATTTTCATAGCTCATATTGTGATAGACTCTAGAGATCGATATCCAAAAATGCAGAGCGCGATATGGCGCCTACTTTCCTGAAAAGAGATATCTAACTCATAAATCACCCGACACTCCAAACATTATTTCTACCGTGTCAGCTTTGTCTTGTCTAATAAGATGGAATACACCATCTGTTTGGACAATGTGGTAGTTGCCAGTCATTTTCCTGTATACTTTTTCTGGACCTAAAGCCTGCAGTTAGGATTATCTTTCATACTCCAATACTGAGGCAGAGTTCGCATCTACGTATGAAAAAGTTCCTTGTTTTTTATTAGTACGCTTTCTAAACTGCTAAACGGTATATTTTTACAAAAAAATTTCTATATGAAAGTTGCTTTAAAAATCAAATAAATCTATTTTTTAAGTTTATAATAATTAAAACTTAATTAAATATATATTAATGGCTTGTCTCGTTTTAAGTGCGTTGAAACTTCCAGTCCACCCTAAGAGAAGTAACCTGTGATGCACTCCCAAATGAAAGTAGCTATCAAATTGTAGTACAGAAATCTGTGCAACAAATCCAATTCAGTTCAAATTCTCCTCAAATTTGTGAGCCAGTGTTTCTCTCAGGCTGTTAGCAGTGCCGTTCTTTTCGGCTTCTGTCTTGTGGCTACTCTTTTTTTTCCGTTAGTTTGTTTTTCGAAACGTAAAACGGTATGTTTTTTAAAAAACTTTCTATATGAAAGTATATTAAAAAAATTAAATATATCTATTTTTCAAGTTTTTAATAATTAATACTTAATTAATCATACGCTAATAATACTTCTTGCAAACTTTGCGTGTGGCTTATAGTCACAACTGATTAGAACATCACTTAATCTTTCATTGGTTTCAGGTGCGGAGGCAGGCTGAGTAGAAACGGCTGATTTATACATGTTCAAATGGGCCATACCCTGTTGGGCCAGCCCGGACATGGTGCTACAGTAACCGTACCCGGGCCGGCCCGGCACGGTTGGCCGTGGGCCGTGCCATGCCTGGGCCAGCGGTACGGCACGGCACAGGGCACGGCCCGCCTGGAGGGCAGCGGCGGAGGCCGAGGCAGGCGTTGGCGGCCAGGAGGTTGCGGGCGCGGGAGGCGGCCGAGGCCAGGGAGGCGCGCAGCCGAGGAGGCGGCGGCGGAGGGCAGCGCGGCGGAGGCCGTGGCTGGCGTCGGCGGCCGAGAGGAGGCGGGCGCGGGCGCGGGAGGATGCGGGCGTCGGTGGCGGTGGGCGCCAGCGGAGGCCGAGGCAGCCGCCGAGAGGAGCGGGTGTGAGAGGAGCGGGCGTCAGTGGCCGCCGGCCGGGAGGAGGCGGGCATGGGAGGAGGCGGGCGTCGGCGGCCTGGAGGAGGCAGGTGTCGGTTTAGTTGCCGTTACAGTGTATATTACAGTGTCGCAACAGTGATGCCTCTGTACGCTACAGTGTCCGAGGAGGCGACCATTGCACATCTGCCCCGTTGCTACAGTATACATGCAGATGACCGTTTGCTACAGTGTTCGGTTGCGTTGGCCAGTAGAAAATTGACACGTGTCCCAACGGTCCGAAATAACGGCTAAATTGAATCTGGCCGTTGGAGGACAAAAAAAAATCCGAAAAAATATCAAAAAAATCCGAAAAAAATTGTGAAATTTTTTTCTATAAATAGAGGAACCCCAGCCACATTTTTGCTCATCCAAACCTCCCAATCTCTCCTCTTGTGCTCTATTCTTCTCTCTTTTGCTCTCTTGCACTCTAAATTTTTGATTTAGACAAAATTTTGTCTAAAATTCAAAAATTTTCTACATTCTCATAGCTAATAGCTGCAGCCTCCGGTGCTCCTGTAAGGTAAAAAAAATCCTAAATTTTCTTCTTTGTTCGTACTTTTTTTAATACGAATTTTCTCTGTTTATATTGCAGGATGGATCCGAACTACCCGACGTTCCAACTGAGCGACTTCGACCCGAGCTATCTGCCGATGTCGCAAGGAGATGACTCCGGGTCGGCTCCTACACCGCAAGAACATCCGGAGGAAGTACATGTGGCTTCGAAAGGATCCGGAACTGTGAGCGGGAGCCTATCAACGGCAACCGGCTCGAAGAGATTAAGAACTTCCTCCGCCTGGCAACATTTTGATGAGATCAAGGAAGCCGGTGCGGATGGAAGAGAGGTAACATACGCGAAATGTAAAATTTGTAAGACTAAACTCTCTGGAAAATCTTCTGGTGGAACAGGGCATTTAAGGCAGCATGCTAAGGCGTGTTCGAAGAAACAAGGTTACCAGGTACGACAGCAGCAACTGATACTGAATCCTGACGGTACGGTACGTTCATGGGAGTATGACCCTCAGGTAGCACAAGAATCCCTTACCCGTTTAATTGGTAGATGGGATCTACCCCTAAACTTTGGTGAGTCTAAGACAAAATTGTATGAAGTTTTTTGAAAGTATGAAACTAAGTTTCAGGGAGTTCGCGTGCAAAGAGCCCTACCCATCCCTATCGCAGGTAAGAAGAAATTACAGTGGGGTCGAATTTGGGGTGGTTCCTCTTTTTCTTCGAGCATTGGTGCTGGAAGTTCGGCCGCCGCAAGTCCTACACACGCTTCGCTTGAAGCCCTTGAGCTGTCCACCTACTTGGACAGTGACTCCATCAACCAGGAAGATCTCAACGTTCTTCAATGGTGGAACGATCATAAGACCCAATATCCCGTGCTCTCAAAGCTAGCATGGGATGTGTTCATGGTGCCTGTGTCTATGGTATCATCCGAATTGGCCTTCAGTCTTTGCGGAAGAATTATTGAGGAGAGAAGAAGAAATCTCCACAGTGAGGTAGTAGAAATGCTACTTGCGGTTAAAGACTGGGAGCTAGCTAAGGAACGTGCCTAATAAACCACGGAGAACCAAGATTTGGCTGAGCAGTTTAAAAATCTTTACCAACAAATGAGAAACTAAAGTAATGTTTTTTATTTTTGAGTATTGACCTTTAGCCGTACTCTTTTTTCTTTGTCATGGTTTTCTTAAAATTGAGTTTTTACATGATAGAGTTTTTAATGAGGCAGCTATGTAATATCAAAATCAATAAAGGTCATTGCGCAATTTTTTCCTATATCTATGTGGAAATTAAATTATTTAACTATTTATGTGCTTCTATTTTGCTTTTTTAAAAATATAAAAATTTCCTCCTCTAATATCATCAAAAAATACCCTCATGTTTTTTACTTACCTCAAATAATTTTCCCCTATACTTATGCACATATTAAATTACATAACTATATATGTGTTGTTATTTTATTTGTTAAAAAAATGAAAACCCCTTCCTCTAATATCATCAAAAAATACCCTCATATTTTTTACTCATCTCAGATAATTTTTTTACAACTCCTTTAATTTTTTCAAATTGTTTAAATCTTTTTTTTCTTCTTTAGTGTATCTCTTTTTTTTTACTTCTTCCAGCATCGGCTGCAGCTGCAGACCCCCAGGCCAGCCATCGCTCTCGCCCAGCGTCGGCGGAAGGGAGGAGGTGGGCACGGGAGGCGGCGGAGGCCGGGGAGGCGAGCAGGCGCCGAGGCGGCAGCGGAGGGCGGCGGCGGAGGCCGCGGTAGGTGTCGGCGGCCGAGAGGAGGCAGGCGCGGGAGGCCGCGGAGGCCGGGGTGGTGCGGGCTGTTGAGGAGGCAGCGGTGGAGATGGCGGGGAGGCGAGGCGGCGGCGGTGGAGGCCGGGGGAGGCGCAGGCGGCGGGAGGGGCGGCGGAGGACGGGAGGCGCGGCGGCGGGTGGCCAGGGATGTGCGCGCAGGCGGGAAGGCGACGGCAGAGGACGGCGACGGAGGCCACGGCAGGCGTCGGTGGTACCGGGCCGGCTCGGACACGATGGCTGCCGACGGGCCATGCCGTGCCCGGCATGGCCCACGACCTTAACGTGCCGTGCCTGGACCAGGGAAGACACGTGGACCGGCGCGGCACGGCCCGCTACAGGAACCATGCCTGCTGGCATGGCCCACGACCTCGACGTGCCGTGCCTGGACCAGGGAAGACACGTGGACCGGCGCGGCACGGCCCACTATAGGAACCATGCCTACACAGGCCGTGCTGTAGCGGGCCATGCCGGACCGTGCCTCGGGCCACGCCGGTCCGGTCCGCCCGTTTGGCCACGTATAGGCCGATTCGACCTTCGCTCTCCGAGTCCCCCGCGGCCTGGCCCGTCGCATCCAGCGTGGCCGAGGCCCGAGGCCGCCGCCGGCGCGTGCAGAGAGAGAGAGGCCGAGCCGCCGAGGCCGCGCTGGCTGTGGCTGAGTCACCACCCTCTCCCCGGAAGCTGCTCCCCCCACGCGTGAAAAGCTAGGGTTTTGGGTGCTGCAGGGCAGGGGCGCTCGTCGCGCCCTCCTCGCCGGGCGGGAGCGCCGGCTATCTACTCCAGCGCCGGTCGTCCGTCACCACCCTCTCTTCCGCTCGTCGTCCTACCTCTCTTCCACCGGTCATCCTCGCTCTCTCCCTCAAGCCCTTCGGTTCCGCCAGCCTCCATCCCCACCCTCCTCGGTGCCGCCGCGCCTCCATCCCCACCCTCCTCGCCAGCATCCCGCCGCCTCCACGACGACCAGTCCCATCCACCACAACGTCCAGCTCCGTCCGCCTCGTCGACGTCCAGCTGCAACCTCCTGTAGGCCGCTGCCCAGCCACCTCAAACCTCGGCCGACTGCAACCTCCTGCGTCTCTTGTGCAAGAAGATGGACCGCCTGCAAGAAGAGATGTCACCAGCGGAGAGAGATTTGGAATTTTTGGAAGGGTCACCTCCGGCGACCATGCTCACGAGGTCTCCGTCGACACCAGTTAACCTTGTCAGCTCCCATGGTAAGCTTTTATGATTCATGGTTCAGTTGTTTACATGGCGCTAGTGTCCTCTCTCCATGATGGTGTGAATGCTTTGTAGAATCGTCTGAATCCACTAGAAAATGAATGAAAATAGAAAGAAATGTTGCAAAATAAAAATATAAGAGAGTGAAGTTGAATGCAGTGAAATATTTTGATGTGACAAAATTAATATCAGTTCTGTCTTACATTGAGCCTATCACATTGTCCCTTTTTTGTTCATCCGTGCCTGAAATTAGCATTTCAGCCAACTCAAAATAGGATTGATTTCCAAAAAATATTTACTTGACCAGAGTACATAGCTGTTCTCTGTGCAAAATCTAGAGGAAATATATGCATAAACATAATGACTACAATATATGGCCATTTGTTAGTATTGTCTATATGGCCTATCACCTGTCAATCTGTCTCAACGCATCCTAACTGATCATTTGTTATGAGGGCCTAAACTCTTGATATTGTAGTTACTACCAATTCAATCGATGATCTTGATTTTGATAAAAGCCAGCCATAAGTGTATGGTGGTACAGAGCTGGAATTTCTATTTCTTGCATGTCTTATAAGTGCATATATTTTTGGTCCATTCTTTCAGTACCATGCTATGTTGCTGTCATGACATTGTGTTGCATACTAAGCAATATTGTGTAAAAATTAGTATTTCATATGTAGATGTTGCCCAAGACTCTTAAGAGTGTTCTTTTTTCTGGTCTTGATTGTAGGTCCTTTTTCTCCTAGCGTACTTATTGTTAGAGTTAATTTTCGGTGTAATATGAGAGGAGGAAACTGGAAAAGTGATATAAGCATTGGGTTTCAGCACTACTTGACAGTATTACTAGTTTTCCTCCCATGACCTTACTGCCCTGATATTTACAGCTATTATCTGTAGATAGTTTTTTGATTTCTAACTTAAACTTAGTAAATTGAACCAGATAGTCAGTGGGTAATTACTGTTAGAAGGAATAGCCCATCTCTGAGCCCCTACAAGTAGAATAGCCACTCAGTATAGTCAGTGGGTTAGTGATCTCTTCTATCTGTGGGACTGTACTAAAATGCCCATTCTGTTGATCTGCTACCATCATGCCTACGTCCATCAAACTATTAGACATAGAAAGCTATTTCTGTTTATGAAATCAAACTTAGATACTTTTGCTAGAAGATTGTGTGGTAATGTGGTTTTATCTCTTTTTTATGCAATTGAAGTATACCAAACTGTAATGCAATCTGTGGATAGTCAGTTACCTCAGGCCCTTCTGCAGTAGATTGATTTTTTGTTTGAGCATCATTGCCTCCTGTTTGGGTCCTGATCACATACATGCTCCAGTTTTAAATAACAGGGGAGCATGAGATAAAATGGAGGCAATATTCTGAAGTTGCAACTACTTGCTACCTATGTGCAGTTCAGGTGTCTATACTACTGTACTACCTAGATATCTTTACCTTGTATAAAATGGCCAAGGTGCCCTGTTCCAGTTGTCCATCAAATGAGAAGTCATTTGTAGCATGCACCAACTGAGAGTAACTGAACTTCTGAAACCTGCATTCAGTTAAATAACATTATGTATCGATTCTCTAAAAAATCTGTGTTAAACATATATTTATTGATAATTATTATCTCATATTTATTGGTAATAGTATAACATTTAACTAACATCGACAATGTTTCATGACAAATTGACAAATTAACATTCAACTTATCCTACTGTGGAATCAACAGATGAAAAGGCGGGAGCTTTAAATAAAGATAACGTCTCAAAAGAACACTCTTTTGATGAAAAAGCAGCACCATTGACATGCCATGGTATTGGGACAGTTGGTGATGCATGTGCTTCTGAGGGTATACTTGACACTCCTGAAGATGTGCCAATAGTATCCCCAGGGCTTGAGAATAATCCTGATGTGACATTGGATTCTTCAACAGTTTGCGCTTCTGCTGTACATAAGTTTTCCCAAAATGAAGAGCATAACAATGATTTATCTCATGTGGCTACACACAAAGAAAGCATGGTGGTTTCAGATACCCAAGCACCACTGACCTGTTCAAGTGGCAAGACAATTGATGACTTAGCTGACTTTGAAGGGTTGTGTGATGATACACAGGTTGAGGAAGAAAGAACTTCAAAATTCCAACCAAAGATTCGGGCAAAAATCAAGAAGGCAGCATCGAAATCACGAAGGGCTAACCAAAAGGCAGGTGCTTCCACTGTAGATGCGCTCTCACAAAACAAAGAAGATGACAAAAATCAGGCAGGATGTGTAGAGATCTCATATTCTCAAACACATTTGGGAACTTGTAATAGAACAGTCGATGATTTTGCTAACTCTGATACTATTGAAGAACCAGCTCAAGAGGAAATGGCTGCAAAATTCCAGCCTAAATTACAACCAAAGCCTGGTGGGGCGTTACCTGGCGTTACTGAGACTATTGATGTTGTTGCTGTAGCTACTCCAGAGGTTGGGGGTTTTGATGTAGATGTGGCTTCTCAAGATACAGAAGAAGATACCCATAGAGAAGGCCTCAATGATGATTTGTGCCAGAAACATATGGATGAAGAGGCTAATACAGTTTCAGACACTGGGCTGCCACAGGTTAGTGGATATTTATCTGTCTTCAGTGAAAAGGTATTGCTGTTTCAAATAGCTGCACAAAGACTAGCTATATGCTCTGACTTTTGATTGTTTTTAGGACGTGGACGCTATTGTTGATTTAGACTCTCACACTAAAATGGTAAATCCTCATCCTGATGGTAGTCCGCCGATCATTGGAGAGCCCTCAGGTGTAAACTTATTTTATGCATAGATCTTCCTTTTTTCAAACTTGTGATGTTTCTTGTGGTCCAAAGAAAATTACCGAGGTCTCTTTGTTCTGTTGAATTTGAGATTTTTTGGTGTGTTGAAAGAAGTCCTTAAAACTAAAAAACTAAATGAGGCTGAAGTTAAACCTAGTATAAGCTTGTGCTTATTGCTATGTAAATATTCCATGCTGAACTCATATTTGAGCTGGTTTCAGTCGTGTATATTAATTTGTGGAACTTTTATTAGCTTTTCTGGTACTACTTATAAGAATATAACATATTTCTTTAACAGGTGAAGCCACAATTAAATTTCAACCTTATGTTAGAAGGAAAAAAGGCAAAGGTAAATCGGTATCTTTTTCTCCACCAAATGTTTCTGATCTGGTTGCTCCTACAGAAATCAATTCCGAGACGAGCAGCTTTAGCCATTTCTGTAAAGACATAGCAACTGGTGAAAATTTAAACAACTTGCCCCAGCAAGCAGCTGAAAAGGTAATTGCATGCTAAAATTCACACTTCTGGTTGAAGTGTGTACTGGCATGATAGACTTGAGTGGGTCTCTTTGCCTAAACATTGCAATTTTCTTCTCTTAGGCTGTCCACTTTTCTCAGGTTTGTGTTACTGAAGAACATCAGCCAGATGATCAGGAATATAATGGCCCAGAGAACCAGTACCATGAGGGGGAGCCATCTGATTATGTTATTGAACAAGAGCCAACAAGGGATGTAAGAGAAACAGGGACATCTATGAAATTACGAAGCAGGAAAAAAATACAGAAAGATCCGATACCTGAGCCTGCTGATGATAACATGGATGAAGACCTTATTGAACCTCCATCGGATGAACAAGATAATGATAGTGGCGATGAGTACACTGCTAGAGGCAAGCAGAAGGACAGGAGAAAGTCAAGGGAGAAAAACATTAACAAAGAACCTTCAAGAGGTACAAAGCGCACCTCGGGTGATTCCACTATAGAGGAATCACAGAAGCAGAAGCTTCAGAAAAATAAAAGTAAAGCATCCTCTGGGGGTCAGAAGAAAACATCAAAAGATTTATCAGTGGAACAACCTGAGAAGAAGCTTACACACCGAATTCGTCAAAAGAGGATGAAAGGTAGCTGGCTCAAAAAGTAAAGCGTCAATTTTATACAGTATGAGCTCTTCATTCATTTATTTTGGGCCATTGTTTTTTCAGAAGTTAAGACTTTACTGGAAACTCCTGATCACGAGATAGATCGCATGAAGCTAAGTGTGACACATCTTAGATTGTTACAGGAGGCCAGAGAACGTATTAAGGTGAGTTTTGTCATGCCACATTTATTAGTTCTGTTTATTGAATATTTTTGTGCTGTTGACATCCAATTTGTTTTTGCTTCTATAGGGCAAAGAAATTCCATCAGGACCATCCTCCTCTAATCATAGGTATGGTACATATTTTTCAATTTAATATTATTTTACATAAATATTTTCTCTATGCAAACCATTTATTTATGAAGAGTAGAATTCAAGGATCTCTGCAAACATATCGTAGTACCATCCCTTATTAAACTATAGATGCTTTGGCAAAACTATCACAGATTTTGTATCACAGAACTACAATTTT
Source organism: Oryza meyeriana var. granulata (assembly GCA_003991445.1). Taxonomy (NCBI): domain Eukaryota; kingdom Viridiplantae; phylum Streptophyta; class Magnoliopsida; order Poales; family Poaceae; genus Oryza; species Oryza meyeriana. The sequence goes on from RYFJ01000963.1 coordinate 402,553, forward strand.
AGCATTAATTTTTCCACAACACACTGCAGATTTAAGCCATAGTGTCGCAAGGCTACAGATTTAGTACAAACTTTATCACAAAGCTACATTATTTAAAAGTCCCACAAGGATAACGATAATATGAAGGAACCTCTACAATCTGTGTTTTTGTATTTGTAATAAATTATGTGCTAAATCTGTGGTTTTGCAATTTTGTGGCTTAAATCTGTAATTTTGCAATACAACACCTTAAATCTGTAGTTTTGTGATAGTTTTGCGAAAGTATCTATGGTTTTGTAAAATTTACACCATAATTTTAGCTTAAACACAGCAAAATAACCACTCATTGGTACTTCTATTGGTTGATGTGCAAACTGTTTTCTTTTTCTTTTTTTTAAAAAAAATGTCTAAACTTTACTGAGAGTTTGCCTAACATCCTGGACCATTAATCCATGTATTTAACCCCCTGAAGTTTTGGGTTTGGTTCAAATAACCCGAGTGGTTTTGCCTGCATGACATGCTGACTCAATGGTTTTGCCATGTTGGCACATTGACTCGGTGATTTTGACATGTTGGCAAGCTGCTTATACCACTAACAAAATATGGAAAATATACCAGGAGAAAAAAATTGCTAGGATGACACTTCATCTTTACTCATAGGCCATTCTTTTTTAAGTCACTTTATGTTTCCTTGTTTCCTATGTTGAGTCGGCACGCCATGTAGGCAAAACCACTTTATGAAACAGGGGTTATTTGGGACCAAACAAGAAAGTTCGGAGCATGGTTGTTACAGCGTTGCTATGGCGTCGCTATAGCGTCACCATAGCGGTAAGGTGATTGCAGGGGTCAAGGCGTCCCTCCGCCTTATGTTTCCTCTGCCTTACAGGCAAAACCAGTGGAGCAAGGGAAAGGAGAAGGGGTAAACTCATCCTGGAACCCTAGCTGGCTTGCAGTCACCTTCTTCCTCGCTGCAGCTGGCTTGCTGTCGCAAATCCCACGTCACTGCCATCAGATCTAGCTCCAGATCGCAGTTGTTGCAGCTTGCTGCAAACTTTGAATCTCTGGCGGCGGCGGTGGACAGCGAGATGAGCAGTGGCATCGAGCTCTAATGGCGGTGGTTGCAGCCTGAGATGAGAGCTCATGCGGAGGTGGCCAGCGGCCAGAGACATCGATGGCGGCTGGTGCCTCTGCTCGTGGTGCTGGCTGGTGCCTGGTGCCTGCTGGAGTATGATGCCTCTTAGGGCATAGAACACGTGGGTATGAAGCTAATGTTGGGCTTTGGTGGGCTGGTTGGCTTAGTGGGTCTTTTTATAAATTTCCCCTTTTACTTGCTGATTGCTCTACAATATTCTCGACTAATCATGCCTCAGCCATCTCTTATGGCATCGCAATGCCTCACACCTCATCGCTATGGCGCTGTGGCAGTGCTGTCCATACCCGTTTTAATAGCTTAGGGTGTTAAGACAGACTCAGGTAAAGTTCATGGGTCATTTGGACTTTTTCCTCTCTTTTTCTTTGTCATGGAAACCTTTATTGTTGAGATGTTTTTCTTGTTTCAGACAAGTTATTTTGTATGTCAAATTGCTGCTGCCGTTGTTGGCTTCATCTAAATTGTGTACTTGAATTTGATGGGCAGCTATACAGCTTTTCACTTGTGACCTGTTAGTGATATACTGATATGTACCCCATACCTGATGCAATTCTTTTTTAGATTGACCATAATCCTTTTGTGGCACTTCTAATAATTGTTTCATTCAATTCAATTTCTCTTGACTATTGATCTTCTTAAAGTTTCAACCTAATCTCCTTTGTCCTCAAGAAAAATTTCTCTGTGTTTTATTTAGGCATTATTTTCTTTGTAAAGTGCAAGTTATTGCAGCACGCTTGTTTAATAATGTCTTGAATACATGTTCATGGAGAAGTTAATGATCCACATTACCTACAGCTCTTAGCTGAAAATGATTTAGCCAGTTCAACTTGCCTGACCATATCATGATCTTTGGTTTATGTCTTATCACAGCAACTCCCAATTTGGAGATATGGATGATGAGTATAATGAACAAGAGAACTGGGACAATGACAGGACTGAGAATCATGTGGTCGAAAATGCAACCAAACTGAATTATCATTCATACATGAACAGACAAACACGGGCCAAATGGTCCAAATCTGACACAGACTTGTTTTACCAGGTATTTGACAAATCAACCATTTTGATTGTTATTTTTCATTTTTTTTGTGTTGTACCAATTTAAAAAGATAATTTGATTCCTATGTATCTATTGGTGTTAACATAAATTTGTATTTTCATATTTGTTCTGGTCAGGGTCTTCGACAATTTGGTAGCGATTTTGCAATGATACAGCATCTATTCCCTGATAAGAGCCGTAATCAGGTGCGACAAAAATTTAAAGCCGAGGAGAAAAGGCATCCAATGCAAGTTCATGATGCCATAATGCATCGGTCAAGAGGTGAGATTGTTCTATAGAAAATTCCATCCCATATTTCTGAGTTGTGATCTACTAGTATTAACTTAATCCTTATGTTTTACAACTGTGCACAGATAATTCGTATTTTAAAAAAGTAATCAAACAGCTCAACATCGAAGATGTCCAGCCAGATATCAGCAATACACATGAACAAGAGGGTGCATCAAATGAAGAGGACCCTGGAAATAAGGTTTCTTCTGAAACCAGCTTATAATTTCCTTACATCAAGTTCATTTTATTAATCTTGTTTCTTATTTTCTGTGTTTGAAGAATATGTCGGATGAATTCATTAATGAGGAGGAAGAAAATGGTTCAAATTGGCCAGATAAAGAGCTGGACATGCACAGATCTGAGGTCGAAGAAAAGGAACATGTTTCTACGAATGCTGATGATGATCTTGGTGATGTTTTTGATTGGTACTAACATTATTATCACGACAAAAACCATGCAAACATTACTGAGTATCACATGATTTCATCAGTATTGTGGACTAAGGTTCCCGCGAAAATTTATATTCTGGTGCTGAGACCTCTGGGCTAAGGAAGGCCACATTCTGCATCAAAAATAATTTTGCTGACAGGATTCTCGAGATGATGAAAGCAGTACAGTTTCCAGGATGAAGAACTATATATTTTTTATTTTGCTTCCTATTTCTAGTTTGGTTGAAACTTAGAACCAGAATGTTAGTGCTTAGCAACACAGGGATCACAATATTTGTTGATTGAATCCTGGTTCCGCAGATTACTAGCAGAGTACTAATGTATATATTGCTCCCTCATCATTTGATATATGTGACAATTGTTATTTTTGTCTGTTCTTTCAATATTTTATTCTACCAGATATCATCCGGCTTCTATTTAATAGCCATTGAAACCAACTGGTTTTCTGGAATTGAAACCAATGTTTTTGTTGTCAGTTGGAACTTGAGGGACAATTTGATAGGAATTCAAGAAACAATCCAAGTCCTTGTAGTTGTATATATGAACTTGAGTCATCCTGATGTAAATTTGTAAACTGATGTATTTGACACCTGGGTCTGGGCAGGGTTGTTTTCGGAGATGACTGGCTTATCTGTTACTCCCTCCTGTTTTCAATAAATGACGTTGCTAATTTTTAACATGACGTTTGACTATTCGTTTTATTTAAAAAATTTAAGTAAGTATGATTTACATTGTTGCGACAGTTTAGCATTAAAGGAACTTTAAGCATGTCTTATATTTTTTAATATTTATAGTCAAACATCACGATAAAAGTAAACCATTTTATTTATTAAAAATTGAAGGCAATACTCTTTAGTACTGAACAAAAAATGATCAAGCTCGTCATTGCAACATAGCTTACTTTTAAATAAATAGTTTGCTTGGTTAAGTACTTAAAAAACATACCTGGCTCCTCGATTTTTGTGCTCGTCATTGCAATATAGCTTACTTTTAAATAGTTTGCTTGGTTAAGTACTAGAAAATATACCTAACATTGCCCTCGATTTTTGTGTCTATAGGCTATTTTTGAGCTTTCTTTACTAGGGATGGTGATGATTGGTGACATATCTCTAGCGAAATCAAAATTTGTAAATGTAGAAGTACTTAAAAAGAATGTTTTTCTTTTGATGCGGTTGTATGGTTGTATGTGAAACAACAAGATACAAATTATTTTGATGTTAAATTTATGTGAGCACCGATATAATAAGTTCTATTTTTGATAGTTTTATATTTGTGAATGGTACGGATACTCATTTCTTTTGACTGCATTATCACCTTTTGCTTGTCAGCTATCTGCATTCGTGGTTGGCATTTATTTGTTCATTTTCTGGATAAAATAAAGTGAGTCAGATATTGTTTTTCGTTGCTCTTGAATAGGTGGATCATGAACACTGTGATAACTATGCTGATCCTTTTTATGTAATACTAGTTATTCATGGATATATTGTTGCCAACTGCTGGACGCTATCACAGTGTCATGTGAGGATTGTGTGAAATCATTATCATGATTATTTTTTTTATGAATAATTGGTTTTACAAATAATTTATTTAATAGAAATTGGTTTGCAAATATCTGTTGATGTTAGCGTAAGTATGTGTGACTAATATGAGTCAGGTTGCGATATGTGTGTCTAGAAACGGTTGTTTTGTTTATGGGTATGTAGATGACTTGTGGTCAATCTTGATCAACGGTAGGATCATGACTACGCTAAGAGAGGAGCTGAGATCCAGGACGATCAAAAATATCGGGTAGCGAGATTGGACATAAGATATGACACATGGTGGATGGATATCCTCCTATGGATGGATATCGTATAGGAGGTCTTCGTAATTGGTTTTATAAAATAGAGAAGGAAAAAAAATTAAAGTTGCTATAGTATTCAGAGTATTGTAGCCAGCATATATGTCTGCTATGTCGTCTCTGGCCGGTGTCAAGTGTTCGGAGTACTGTAGCTACAGTACTTGAACTAATTGGTTGCATGGACTAAGGGAGTCCGACTTGCTCGTGGAAAAGAAAATTTGATTTGGTAAATTATAAATAGATTTGGTAATTGAGAGTTTGAGTCCTAATGAGACTGGAGTTCTCTTACTTTGTGTAGGAAGTTTTAGTTATAAATAAATAAGAGGTTATGGCCCTAGAGCAATAACTTTTGGATAAGAGAAAAGTTAGGGTTTAGTTTTGAGAGAGAGGAGTGCTTTGTAAACACATCTTGATGTAATAAAGTTGATCTACTTTGAAGAGTATTTTCGGTGTGTATATTTCTAGATTCCGACAGTTCATCCGATAAGGGCGAGGCGGTGGTTCTACCGGCGGACATACAGCTGTTAGACCGGCGTAACAGAGACGATCTGATTAGTGTACTTTATCTAGGTTTGAGGGTTCTTTTATTCCGTAAAAGATTTTGGTGTTTAGTGTTCCTACCATTTACCCTTTCTGGTAGGCTTGTTTTTTGTAATTTGATCCTATAGATTGCATGAAGGTTGGCGCGCGAAGAGCGTCAGGAGTTTCGATGTCTTTGGATTAGTTACTTTTTTTTATCTTTAAGCAATAGATTAGCTTAGGTTGTTAGGAATGTGTCTTATTTAATGGGTTGTAATCGTAAGTTCAGGGATAACAAGAATCAGATTAATCTTCTATCTTTCCATCTATTGTTCTTGCTTTCATCTGCCTTCCATCCATCACCGTGCCTCGCCAAGTTTGCCACAGGAGGCTTCAGCCTCCGTCGTATCATCCCTACCATCTCCGACCATTATCAGGACGTGACACACAAAAAGTCACATTGAAAGTGAAATGGTAGCTATATTTTTCAGTTAACCTTCTTTGAAGGGGAAATTCGTCTTTTACGAGAGTTTAAAAATTTGCCCCCACTTTAGTCAGACCTTAGGATTTGCACTTGACTGTATTTTGGTATCTGTTTTCCATTTATTTTACCTGAAATCTTGATGGAAAATGATTTCGTGCCCCTCTTTTCCTGTAGTCTCTATCATGCCAGAGTAAAGTTCAGATGATAGTGGTTGACTAGACTGATTACGAATAGGAAGTGCTATCTTGAATTTGCCATAATAAGCTTGTATGTGGATAATTTGCATGACATGTTAATATGATTGATGAACTAATAATTGAGACATCAATGCATGAAAACAAATTTCAAGATTATATGATACTACTTATACATATTTACCTTTACCAGATGTCTACTCCCGGGTATGAAATGGGATAAAACAAATAGAGTGCATGATTGGCTCACGTCCACAAATTGCCACACTTCATTGACAATCCTTAGCTAACAATTTGCTCTCCACACAAAAATGGGTCTACAACATGTAGGGAAAAAGTAGAAAAATGTCCATTTCACTCACTGGAACTATTTTATTGGATGTACAATGGATGTACTGTTAATCAAGTCAAGAATTAGGGAGAGACTTAAGAGTATTACAAGTTTATTACAGAAGCTGAATTTTTTTTGGTCCAATGATTCAAATGCCTCTTATTAGATATACAAACTAGAGCAGAAAGTGCCCACCCAGATAGATAAACAAAAACAGTTAGGTTCATATGGAACGGTGAGGAGTGTGAGGGGGCGATTTTTTCTTTTTTTTTCCCCCTCTTTTTCTATTTATTCCTTCTCTCTAGTTGGTAATTTTATCTATTAATATAGGTTAAATACTGTATATTAGCTGAGTGATGAATTGCTTTAAAAATGCTTATATGATGAATTTAAGATGTGGAAAAAAAAGTTAAATTTGATGATAGGAATTTTCCTTCATGAGTTCTAAGATAGGAATTTTCCTTCATGAGTTCTAAGAGATAATCTCACCTTTAAAAAAAATAGGTATTTATGCTTATAGTCTATGCAGCCAACCAAACAATATCTCTTTCAAACCGTATCTCTCATGTAAGCAACCAAACAAAATTTCATGATAGACAGGCTAGACATTGCAAACAACCAAACTTAGCCCAAATAAGAAAGATCGACCAGGGAAGATAGGACCAACCAAACACACCCTCTACTGCTGCTGCTGACATGTCATGACGAAGGCATGCAAATTGTGGCTGCCACTGGGACACTCATCGTTGTCCATCTTTGTCTGAATAAAAACTGTATTTTATTTTATAAAGGGTTATGTACTTATGTACTTACTGTTAAATGTAAATCTGTAATGCGTTGTGTTTGATGTGTTTAGTCTCGAATACTGCTCGTTTTCTTTCTCAGCAATGAATGGAAATCTGGTGTACATGTTCATCAAATAAGTACACTGCAGTGTTTTGGCTTGGACCACGTGATTGCTGGTAACTTCGACTGAATTTGTTGTAAAATTTGGCGACTTTAGTCCTTGGTAAACTAACTTGACGTGACGAACAATTTCCTTCTTGTTTTAGTGGAAGATACGCACATACACCACTACGCATGCAACCATCTGGCAATACCATAGGTTCATGGGCCTTCTATATCATGGAAACTCACCTAGAACACGTAACTAGGGTCGATCTGAATAAAAAACATGACCCGATAAAGTGAGACAATTTGAGCTTAGCCTATCTCACTCAATATTAGCTCGATAAAGCTCCTATTCTATGTGATAGAAATTAAAATAGATTTTATATTCCTTAAATATTCTCTGTGAGTTATTTTATATCTGAGAAGTTATTTTTCACCGCTATATTATCCATGATTGTCACACTGGACTAACCAAAGCACCTTATCTTAGCCCACATGATCCATATCTATACTCTTAAGAAGAAAGTAGTGGTGGTCGAGTGAATTTGTCACCCCACCTATTTTTACTGTAAATTTTACAAATTACCTCTTAAAATTCTTTAAAAAAATCAAATCTAAATAAATAGCCATAGGTGAATATTCCCTATAGAAAAATAAATATGGGTAACACATTTTGTAGAAAATATATTTTATTTATTTAAGACAATATTATAATATATTTTTTTATCCGTAACAAAACATGTGCATTCAAGTATTATAAGGGATATAAAGCTGAAGTTTTTCATGCCTTGAAACTCAACCAAGTGAAATGGCCCACATGGAAAAGGCCCACTAACTACTCTTAACTTCGGCCAATATATGATCTCGTTTTAAGTTGGGCCATAACGAGTTCTTGCACAGTTTTGATTTTACACCCACAACCCCCAAGAATTTTTTTTATTTTTATATTTTTTTAAAAAAATATTTACAAAAGTATATTTTCATTTCAAAAATTTACAAAAATATACCCCCAACGCCCTCAGGAGGGCGTTTTTTCCCAGAGGATGATTTGATGACGTAGCTGACGGCCGTAGGCTGGGCGGCCGATGGCCGTCAGCACTTTTGCAGACGGCCAGGGGGCCGCCTGTGAAATGGCCACTTCTTTTGTTTCTTTTTTTTTCGCTCTTTTTTGTTTTTTTGGTACCTTTTGTGTTTTTTTGCAACTAGGAATTCAAGAACAGCAAAATCTTAGGAAGATGCAGCTTAAATCGATGTAAGATGTGGTCTGTAGAAATTTGTAAGCGTACTTTAAAACCCGTGCTGGAACTTCAGACCTCGAAAAATCAATCTTTTTGGCTGAATTTCGCAAAATTTTTTCGAACAAACCCGGCGAAGCTGGAGAGAACCTTCTGGGAAATTTTCTATAGATGTCCGCAGAGTATTTATTTGCCCGAGACCATATACGAAAGTTATGCCTATTTTAAGATAAGTAGCGCGTGTTAGGGTTCTCCCACTCGTACTTTTGTAAATTTTCCAGACCAACTTTTTCTTCCAGCTTTTTCATAGCCCTTTTTTTCCTTCTCTTGTGGTGTATTGAAGGTCTGGGAACACTTGAACAGGGAGGAGAAAAGCAAGATGTATAACCCTCCAAGTGCACAAGAGATGTCCTACAGAGATCATGTTCAGAGGCGCCATGAGGAGAAAGGCTGCTTATATGCATGGTAAACTTCCTGTCATGTTGTTTTCGGTTACTACTAATCTCTTTAACGTGCTTTCTACTGGAGTTCTAAATGAGAATGATGTTCTTGATGAATTTCCTGTGGACTCTAAAACACATTCATAACCATGCTCTTTTGCAAAGTTTGTTGGACTTGGATGAATTATGATATAAGCATTCACAGTTTCTTTTAAAAGAATTCATATGGATATAGCCACTTTTGTCACTAATTTGTTTTAAGCAACACGGACAAGATTTCTGTGTTACAACTCACAAGATCATACTGACATATTCAATTAGTTAGATTGCCGGTGTGTTCATACTGTATATCCTTAAATACTTCTGTGAGCATTTAGGCTAACGCTATCAAGATTCAGAATTTTAAAAGGCTCCAGGATCTATCATTATCAACTATCAAGGCCCCCAGGTTAGAGACTGATCTCTAGAGGCTGAACAAGTGATATGGCGTCAAATTTCATGAATATGATAAGAGATAACCAATCACACAAATCCTATGTGCAATATGCTGCTCACAAAAGTATGTTAATTTTTCAAAGAAAAAGTCCTTTGGTTTTGGGACTCAAAGCAAATCAGTAATAATAAATGGGTATATATTCGTTGGACTTTCAAATCATTGTGAACTCTCGGTCAGTTGAGGCTTAAATATAACAATGATAACCAGCTGCGCTATTTGCCAAAGAAAAAAACTTATTTGGATGGAAGTAGTTTCTGAACAAACCATCCTTAAAAAAACTGGCCTTTTTAGGAAACTAGTGCTATGTCCGTGCGTTGCAAACGAAATCTAACGAGGGTTTTGTGATGTTTAAAACAGATATAACTTTTACATACGGTCTCGAAATCAGGCAAATAAGTACTCTGTGGACATCTACAGAAAATTTTCTAGAAGGTTCTCTCCAGTTTCGCCGGGTTTGTCCGAAAAAAGTTTGCAAAATTCGGCCGAGAAGATTGAGTTTTCGAGGTCCGAAGTTTCAGCACGGGTTTTAAAGCACGCTTACAAATTTCTACAGGCCACATCTTACATCGGTTTGGGCTGCACCTTCGTAAGATTTTGCTGTTCTTGAGTTCCTAGTTGCAAAAAAAAACGCAAAAGGTAAAAAAAAAAGAGCGAAAAAAAAGGAACAAAAGAAATGGCCATTTTGCAGGCGGCTCCCAGTGCTAGCTGCTTGCAAAAGTGCTGACGGCCGTTAGCCGCCCAGCTTACGGCCGTCAGCCACATCATCAAATCGCCTTTGAGGAAAAAACGCGCTCCGGGAGGGTGTTGGGGGTATATTTTTGTAAATTTTTGAAATGAAAATATACTTTTATAAATATTTTTTTTTAAAAAAATATAAAAATAAAAAAATTCCAACCCCCAACCCCGAGCCCGAATTTTGATGCATGAACAATTCAACATTCAAAGCTTGCAGCTTATTTGCTATTTATAATAATTGGTAGTATTGATAGTATTTGAGATGTCACGAGCTAATTTTGCATCTAATTGAAATTGCATGCAGCTAATCATGCAGATCTAAACGAACAGAAACAACAAAGCAATGCATTCTAGGACGGTTACCTACATGAAGGAGATAGAGGAAAAATGGAGGGAGGAAACCGCTAATGCAAAAGATTTATGGCAAAGATTTAGTTTTGACTATGAATTAAATTGGAACAAAACCAGATCCAGTTCATTTATGATTTTCTGCTGAACTACGTGGAGAGATAAAAAGATTAACAGAAAAGGTTAATTTTGTAGATAATTAATCCAAATCCAAAATTAGCCATACGCCCATGCCTTAATCACGCGAAAAAAATGCTCATGCCAACACATGTATATACATCACTAGGCACAGCTTGTGCCGGCGAGCTCATGCAGATCAAGACATCGTCGACCATGCCGTCGTCGCCGCCGGTCGACAACAATGGCGCCGCCTACTTCGACTTCCGTGCGGCGGACCGCGTGCCGGAGTCACACGCGTGGACGGCGCTTAACGAGGAGGACTCCGCGCCCGTGGTGGCTGCGGCGGCAGCGCCGGGGGACGACGCCGTGCCGGTGGTGGACATGCGCGACGGCGACACGAGCGCGGTCGCCGTGGCGGCGCGCGCGGCGGAGGAGTGGGGCGCGTTCCTGCTCGTCGGCCACGGCGTGCCGGACGATGTCCTGGCGCGCGCGGAGGAGCAGGCGGCGCGGCTGTTTGCGCTCCCGGCGGCGGCGAAGGCGCGCGCGGCGCGGCGGCCCGGCGGCAGCTCCACCGGCTACGGCGTTCCGCCGTACCTGCTCCGCTACCCGAAGCGCATGTGGGCCGAGGGCTACACCTTCCCTCCCGCCGCCGTCCGCGACGAGTTCCACCGAGTCTGGCCCGACGCCGGCGACGACTACCACCGCTTCTGGTACGCCCGCACGCACGCACGCACCACCGATCCGCCATGCACGCAAACTAACTTTCGTGTCCGGCCAGCGCCGCCATGGAAGAGTACGACGCGGCGATGAGGGCTCTGGGCGAGCGGCTGCTCGCCATGTTCTTCAAGGCGCTCGGGCTCGCCGGCGACGAGGTCACCGGCGGCGAGACCGAGCGAAAGATCCGCGACACGTTGACGTCGACGCTGCACCTGAACATGTAACAAACTCTTTCCGCATGCATGTCAGTGACATCGACACGCCATGCACACACGTGCGCTCTGGAGCTGACACGTGTCACCATGGCGAGCCCGTGTGCAGGTACCCCAAGTGTCCAGATCCGGATCGGGCGATCGGGCTGGCGGCGCACACGGATTCCGGCTTCTTCACGTTCATCCTGCAGAGCCCCGTGCCAGGGCTGCAGCTGCTCCGCCGCCGGCCGGATAGGTGGGTGACGGTGCCGGCCGGCACGCCGAGGGCGCTCATTGTCGTCGTCGGCGACCTCTTCCACGTGCTCACCAATGGGCGCTTCCACAGCGTGCTCCACCGGGCCGTCGTGAACTGGGGGAGCGACCGGATCTCCATGCCCTACTTCCTCGGTCCGCCGGCCGACATGAAGGTGGCGCCTCTCATGGCCTCGGGGTCGCCGCCGGGGAGCAAGGCTGTATACCAGGCCGTGACATGGCCGGAGTACATGGTCATGAGGGAGAAGCTGTTCGGAACAAATGTATCGGCGTTGACGATGATTCGGGTGGCGAAGGAAGAGGACGAGGAGACTTAGAACCATGGCTGCAACTATCCACGCTAGAGAATTAAACCTTAGAATGGGGAACATTAGTTATGTCAAAATAAGCAAAGCCAAATTTTAATTGTAAGCAAGTAGAGGTGGGTTTTCCATGAATAAACCTCTCTCTCTTTTTTTTAACAAATTGCCTAAACTCGAAAGGAGGGCTTTGACCCAACTGATGAAAAGGGAGCTCCGAAAGGATGGAGGTTTCACTCCGGAACGAGAAATGAGTGGAAGCTATCCTAACTATGCTAAATAGAAAAAAGTTCCATTTGTTTGTTGCACTTTTTCTTATGTATCATTCATTTTTGGATGGCTAATTTGGATTACTTTGATATTCAAGAACCTAACCACCTCCCTCTCTTCCCAATCGAATCTCCACCTATGCACACGTGCCACTATTTTATCCCCTCCCCAGAACCTCCCACATGCTGCTGCTGGCGAGGTCCGCCAGCCTCCGTTTCTTGGAAGCAGTTCCGAAGATATAAAGACAGAGGAATATGGTTGACTCACATGTGAAGCCCACCCTTATGGGCCAACACGTCCCTCAGACGTACGTTAGAGGAGCCTAGTCCCCATTTCTTCTCTCCCTCAAGTCTTACGAGCTTCCACCATGTCATTGGATCCACCATTGCCACCCCTGCCTGCTAGCCACTCTGGCAAGTAGACAGTGACATGGGCCCATTGCCTTTCTACTCTCCTTGGTCGAAGCGGCGCTTACCCACCACTAGCAATGCCTACCATCGGACTTCCACCTCATAAGGCTTCCCACTAAGGCATAAGGTTGATGAATTCTTCCTAACCCTACCCTCCTACTGTCTTCCTAGTCCCAACATAGTTTTCTAATATGATCATGTGTGGAGTATCATATAGTATTGTAATCTATGCTACTAGATTTTTCTTGAAAAAAATTATATTGCCTTTTACCAACCGCAGCCAAATTTTGAATTTTGAAATCTAATTTTAGAGTTGATTTTGAGTTTTTTTTTTATCATAGTTTGTTTTCCTGTATTGGCTTTTAAATCGATAGGAACACAAATATAAAAATTTTATCTATAAATTATTCTTTATTGCTTCATTTATTTTTCTCCGGCTTACCAGCCTAGGAAACCATGCCAGGCTCATGACTTCCTCTGAAAGAGGCATTGCTAGATGTCAAGACAACATGTTTTAAAGCAAAGCTGAGACCTAGCCTCGATACACACACACACAAGGCACTGCGAGTACAGGCAGTTTAACAAAGAGGCCCCTCCAAGTTGGGCAAAAGGACTTAAGCGCTTGAAAATAGCAAAGAAGGACTCCTAGAGAAATGAAAGAAGTAACCAAGTCCCTATCCTTGCTTCTTTTGTAGCATCGGTGATCGTACCTTTGACGACAGCGATGGCAAGACCAGAGGAACCATGGCGAGCTGCAGAAGATGATGCTAAGACACAAGCCCGCATGGGGCCTCTTGATGGTGGAGGCTGAGACGACCTTGGCGTAGCTTGAGAACTTCAGCTGCCTTTTGAAGATCCATCGTCAGAGACAAGAACGAGGACCGATGGCAGAGCAAAGAAAACACCGGAGAAGCAAAAGATGGCCGGCACTACCTGGATGTAGTTCGCATTGAATGGGGGGCCTCCAACCGGAGCAGATCCGCCATACTCTCCACTGCTGGCGATGGGGACAAACCCAAAGGTTCCCAGGTAGAAGGAACTCACCGGAGTAAACTCCAGCGAGGTCTTCCATGGCTAGGCGCTCCTAGGACAAGCGAAGCCGAACGCCGGTGGCTCGCTTACATTGTACAGCCGGACGAGCCCGAGCATGGAAAAGACCGATAAAAAAAGAGAAGAGCCTGACTAAACTATGCCTACTAGCAGAGGGAGAGAAGCCCGACCCCCCTCCCTTTTGTCGCCGCTGGCAAGCCATTGGAATTGGAGAGGAAGAGGGGTCGGAGGAGTAGAGGAAGTTTCTCTCTCTGGGGTTGGGAGTTTCACGAGAGCTCCCGTGACGTGCCCAATTGTCCAAGACAACTTCATTAGACACTAAGGGCTCTATAAGAGTATCTCCAAAAGCCTCTCTAAGTCTTGCTTATCATTTACTCATTTGGCTAGCTAGCTAAAAAGATTCTTCTCCATATTTCCTGCACACTCCATCCACTCCAATAGCCTCTCTATTTGCACTCTCCATATTCCAACGGTTAGTATCCAACCCTATATATATATATATATATCTCCTTCTCTACCTCTCTACCACACCATTCTTGCTCTTCTTCCTTGCTTGCTCCTCCACCACCACGCCACAATGATTCGCCGTAGTCTAGCCATGCAAATTACGTTGGAGTCGTTGTCATCGGATGACAACGATGAATTCATTATGGCAACAACACTCATATTACACCACCACCACCAAGGCATCAATGGGCCATGCCGTGTAGGTTATGTGTCTGGACATATAGTGATTAATCGCGATAGAGGGGAACGGCATGCTAGATTGATCCGAGACTATTTTTCAGATAATGCTACATACGGCCTAGTTTTGTTTTGTTGAAGGTATGCAACCATACTCATACTCATATGTTTTATCTTCAAATACATTTTTGATCCTATTTTGGTGGTACTTTTTTCTATCTGTAGGTTTAGAATATCTCGATCATTGTATTTGCGTATTGTGAATATTGTAAAAGATCATTATTCTTATTTTGTGCAAAAGAGAACTGCGGCTGGAATACTTGGATTATCAACATTGCAAAAGATTACCACAGCTTTTAGAATGATAGTCTATAGTGTGGCTGCCATTTTTTGGATGATTATGTTGGGATTGCAGACAGTACCACCATAGAAAGTCTTAGAAGATTTATGACGGCTATTTTTGAAATATTTGGAGACGAATATTTGAGGTCTCCCAATCAAAATGATACTGATAGATTGCTTGAAATTAGAGAGTTAAGAGGCTTCCCGGGTATGCTTGGAAGTATAGATTGCATGCATTGGAAGTGAAAAAATTGTCCATCTGCATGAAGTGGTATGTATCAGAGTCATGTGCATGAGCCAACGATGATTTTAGAACCTGTTGCTTTAAAAGATCTTTGGATTTGGCATGCTTTTATTGGCTTATCATGGTCTCACAATGATATTAATGTGCTTGACCGTTCTCCACTATTTTCCCTGTTAGCTGAAGGGCAAGCTCCTCAAGCAAATTATACTGTCAATGGTCATAACTACATGATGGGACATTACCTTGTAGATGGCATTTATCCTAATTGGGCCACAATTATAAAGTCAATTAGATCTTGTCACGCCTGGAAATTCACCAAAATTTTCAAAGCTAATTTGTGCAGTAAATCCTCGTCCAGGAATTAGCCGAGGTACACAAATCAACAATTTGATAAACATAACAAAAAGATAAATGATAAATATTTACAAAAGAGACACTTAGTCCTCACATAGAAGAAAACTGCAGCGGAACGGCAACATAGCGAAGCTTCAGCACCAAGCCCACATGCAGCTCAACTAGGGTATAAGCCAAACACCAAAATCTTCTCCTTCCACGTAAATCTTCACTCTAATGACAGTAATATTACAAGACTGAGTACCACCCACCGTACTCAACAAGCCACACAAGGAATGTAAAATAATGCAATAGGAATTCCAAAGAAAAGGCATAGTATGGCTTATTTGCATAAACAATATTTAAAATATTTGCATCTAAAAACACTTTCAAAATAGTATGTTTTATTATTAATCAACATTGAATCAATCGCTGAACAGCACACCAATGCAGTTCAGACCCAAACCATAACTCTCTAACCTGGAGCTATCATGCTTCTATCATTTTTACCATTAGTGAGTAGTGTGACTAATAACGAAAAATATTGCTAGGCTGCCCATTAACTGCTGGCACGGCTATTCGAATGGTTTTACTCTAGCCAGAGGTGTAGCAATTTACCCACAAGACACAACCTCAACATCATGTCAGCCATGCGTCGCGATACCCGAAAGTACCCGAATATAGATTGTGACAGAACCCTCCATGTAACTCACACAATAGGAGTGTCTCCCGCCAAGCCCCTGGTCTCCGGTAGGGGTGATCAATGCCTTCCCGTAAGACGGCTCGACACCCGAACTCATGGACTTATTGACGATTGCCATGTGTGGACTTATATCAGCCACAAACAAACCCTGGTGCATCCTATTAAACTCGTTACACTTCGAATCCCGCCATTACCCATTCCAGCTTGTGGTTAGTACAAGTATTGCTTCGCAACAAGTAGTTCGCGATCCGGTCCTTAATTGTCATGAGCACTACTAACATCAACCTCAGTCCAGGTGCTCACAACCCACTATTAGTCAAATTTTAATTGGCAAGATTATTTAACCAGCCACGACCAACTATCATGAAACAATAACCATTAATCATTAATTAATCAGGGTGAATGAGTAGTTTCCCCACATAAAATGATACTAAAGTTTCTAGGCATCGACTAAGTAAATCATAAATAATCTAGCTAGACCATAAAATAGCCATCCAGCTAGTTCATATTAATTACCAAGGGTATCAAGGTAAATGTAATAATAACAAAATGGCCTTAATAATCAAAGAATATGGGAATAATTATAAATACCCGCATAATAACATTCCAAAACATTGCATGCAATAATGTTAAAATAAAATAGTTTTCATGAGTGGGATCAATATGCTCAAGGGGATTGTCGTGTGACTTGCCTTGCAATAAAAATGCTTTGATTGGTCTTCCGAACCTCTTCCTCGAACTTCATGATCTTCTGAAACGACAAAACGACTCAACTACACGCAAAACAAGGGAATTCCTAAGAAACTAAATAAATAGTACACAAAAAGTACATAAACATGTAGGTCATGAATTTAGAAAGAAGAACGGTTGAATCGAAGTTCGAACGGAAAAGATACGGCTTCCGGATGTAACATACCAGAATTTCGACTTTCGAAATTCTAACCAAAACAAATTAACAAAAAGGCCTCGAAAGTAAAACTCTATAATTTCCAAACCAGGGAGCAATAATCAGAGATAAACTACTGAAGTAAATTTTTTAAAAAGGGGAAAGCACTAGAGCTTTTGTAGTTAAAATTTTAGTTTACTTAGGGACTTACCCTAAGTCACAATATAAATAATAAAAGGTAATATGGCTAAATGAATATAAACTATGTTCGACATAGAAACCTGTAGACAAATAAAGTAATTACCATTTCATGTGCAGGCTTTCTTTTGAATTGTTTTTGGATCTTAAAGTGCATTTTCATAATAGGATGCATATACATTTGTATAGCCTAAGGAATTTCTAAAAATGATTGGTTAAGCATAAAATCATGAAAAAATTCCTGTAAACACTATCCCACATAATTAATCCACTGTAAATTTTACATGATTTTATCACTTCATTAAGTACTTCAATAAAATCCCTCAAGTCAGCTAGACTAGGGAGCTAGCTAAAAATGAATGGGTATACTTCTAAAATTCACCAAAGATAAACCAGATCACCTCTAGCTATGAAATTTGGTCAGAAGGTTAATCACATTATCATGTATCTCCAGTAATTTTTATCAAATTTTATCAATTCAATAAGTGTCTCAAACAAATATTCTTTGATTCAGCAAAACAGAGAACTTTTTCTCTTGCAGACAATCAATTTGATATTTTTCCTAAAATAAATTAACCACTCACCTTCTTACCAAAATTTTCCAGAAATTGGTACATGTCGTGAAATATATACAGTAAAAATTTAAAAGCTTCTTTCACAAAGCTTGTACATAAAATAATAGGCCCAAGCTCACTGACTCAGACTAGTGCACAGCAGAAACTGAATTTTGGCCGAACTTTGCCATTTTCCCCAGAGAAATCTACAAGTCCCACAACTTTGAAATTTGGCACAGAGCTAGACAATACCACCTACTGCCCACAGTAATTTTCCCATAATTTATTCTCCTCATTAACCTAGTAAAACAGTAATAGAAAGTTTTCATGTTTGACAGCTAGCAGGACTTAGTCTCTAGAGGACTCCTATCTCTATTTCACTTCCATGTGGGACCCACAAGACCCTTGGCCCACTTGCAAGCCTCATCACTGCTTAGGACAGTGTGTTTCACCCAAATTTCTAGCCATCCCCCTCCTTTCTTCCTAGAGCATCACTACAAGGGCCCACTAGTCATGGACCAAACCTAGCTAAAAATGTGTAGAACAATGTTGTCTTACATGTGGGACCCACCCTGGACACTATGGAACTGAAGCAACTCAGCATTTGCATGTCAAACGTGTCCCCTTCTCCTTTCTCTCCCTCTCTCAGCCTACAGAGTCACCTAGACAAGCACAACTCTAGAGAGCATCGACCATTTCGCCCCAAACCTCACCAACAGAGTCTCCTTCCCTTCCTTTTCACGTTCCCACCAAGAAAACCGACGGAGACCCCAAGGATCACCGGCGGCAACCTCATCCTCCCCGCTGCCGAGGGTGTTTGACCGAGGTCGAGCTAGCTCTGGTGAGCCCCATCCTCTCCCCTCTGCAGGAACGCGATCACCACCCTCTAATCATTCCATTTTTGTACTCGACTACCCTAGGATCGCCGGTCGAAGTCGCCGTGCACTGCCTCTGCTCCGCTGGACTGCCGCCGTGACATCGTCGTCGTCGTTCCGGCCGAACCAGGACACCGCAAGCCGAGCTGCCACGCCTCCAGCGTCGCCTCAACCTCAGGACTCCGACGCCCAAAGGAATCGATCTGAGAAGCCGCGAGCCACAAGAACTTGTTCATCTTCTCCCTCTCCGGCTAATTGTCACCACCATTGATTACTTCTCCTCTAGTGAGCTCCACTTCGATTCCTTGCATGCCTGCCATCCCTGAGAAGCCTATGACCTAGTGGATACTTTGCCTTGGCCGCAGCTCAGCCGGAGCTGCCCATCGCCGTGAAACCATGAGGATACACCACCGTCAAGCCGTCTTCGATGTTGCTGCGGCCACACAGACCTCACCGACCTCATCAGACCCCATGGTGAGAACCCAGGCACCTATCAGACGCATAAGCATGCATTGGTTTGGCCAGAAACCGACCGTAGCCTAGTCGGCCTCGCCAACCCGAACTACCTAGCCAGAGCTTCCGGCTGACATTTTGCGCCTGGCCAGAGCTTCCGGCTGGCATTTTGTTCCTGGCCAGAGCTTCTGGCTGACCGGCCGGAGCTTCCGGCTGATATTTTGCGCCTAGCCGGAGCTTCCGGCTGGCATTTTGTTCCTAGCCAGAGCTTCCGGCTGACTGGCCGGAGCTTCCAGCTGACACAGTCAGAGGAATAAGGACGCACTTAAAAGAGATTTAAAACCTCTAGGGTCTAAAATGACAAAGTGCTTAGACTTACATGTGGACCCGGCTGAGTTAAAATCCAGGAAAAACAAATAAAATACCTAAAAACCTTTTCTATTCAATTCAAAAATGAGTAAATTTGTAAAATCTATAACTAATTCATTTCAACTCCAAATTGGATGAAACAAAATTTGAATAGGGTATAAAAGGTAAAGTAAATTCCGAAAATCATAGAAACCCTATTTAACTCCAAATGAAATACGCCCAAATGGCAGTAGGTTCACAAGATATCCCTCTCAAAATATGTAAAGCTATATTTTATAAAACTTAGACCTAAAACTTATATATATACTAAAATACACGTATAGGTATCATATACAGATCTAAAACTTACAAAATTAATATCTCCAAAAATAAAAGTTGATAAAATAGAAACTTCTTCACCAAAATTCATCTAGGATTAGTACCAAACCACTGTGTAAGTTTCACACATATTAGAATAACTTCAATTATGACCTCATCTCGTATTCGGACGTATTTTCGTATAGAACTCGTAAAATTCATAACTCTCAAACAGAACGTGATAAAATAGAAATTCTTTCACCTAAATTCACTTTAGACCAGTAGCAACCTAAGGTATAAATCTCATGCATATTAGAGCATTTTGGAGTTTTCGCATTATTTGCTATTTATTCGGCCGTACATTATTTTCTTTCTAGAGAACGAATTCGACATCGGTGAAGAAGTGAGATAGTTGGTATCCGAGTATTCAAGAGTAAGGCAAGTATTCTCCCCTCCTCTTTGAACAAATTGAATCCTATGTTTTGGGGAATGAAATGTGTTGTTTGTAAAATTGCATGCGTATTTGTGAATAACGGTATTTGAATTGTGGTAAATGGTAGTTATAACCTATTAGTTGCATGACCTACCTTAAAACGTTGTACTCCTTGCTGTTTGTAACCTTAGGCTTGGTTAGAGTACTTCATTTGTACTCATGGGGGACTATGTTAAGTTAATACACTTGCTTATTGTCACACCCTGACTTTAGCCACACAAAAACTTTACCTGAGAAAAATACCCAAGAAAATAAATTTAAAATGGCTAGAGGAATTAATTAAAGGTGTAAAATGCAAGATAATAAATTATCGTGGCCGGGAATATTTTTCTTGTATTCTCTGTGCCAAAATACATTAACTGGATTTTTAGTGGAATTTTTAGAGCACAGGAACCATTTTTAATAAATCAAAAATGCTTATCGGAATTTAAATCGTCCTAGAAAATCTTTTTCCATTTTCCTTTCTCTTTTTCTTCTGTTGGGCTAGTGGCCCACTCCTGTGCCGGCCTCCCTCCCCGCGCGCACGCAGGCCGGTTCCCCTCAGCCGCGCCCTTGCTCGCGCCCGTGCCCACGCGCCTCCAGCTGACAGGTCGGGCCCGCCTGTCAGCATCGTCTTCCTCCTCCGTCCGAATTGGGCGGAGGGGAAAATTCCTGGAGCTGTCCGATCCGGCGCCGCCTCCCGTGCTCGCACTCAGTTCAAACGGGTATGGACCGAGTCCGCCCCACCTCCCTGAGTTCCCCGGCGTCCACGCCCCCTCACTCCCATGAATCGCGCGCACGATCTCCACGCCGCCACTCTCTCTCCCGTGCGCGATTGGAGCCGTTCGGCCTCGCCCGGCTGACTGCATAAAAAGCCCCTCCGCCCTCTCCTCCATTTTTCCCCCAACACGCCGAGTTTCCCCGTGCTCTAGAACCCCCTCACTACCGCGCACCCGAGCTCCCCTGTTTTTCGCTGACTCCGGCCACTGCTCGCCGCCGTTCCGCCCGTGCGCCCGCTCTCCGCCGCGGTGGACTTGGTCTACCGTGCGCCCGTCTCTGTGCGCCGCTGGCCAGTGGGGCCCGCTGGTCGGCGCCGCCTCTCCCTCCGGTGACGTCATTAATTCGGTTTAATGCGCAATAAATCGCCTGTTAATTATATTTACACTGAAAATAGCAGTAAAACTTCAATAAATCATAACTAATTCATACAAACTCCGATTAAGTCCATTAAAATTTCATTAAATCCAGAAAAATGCCAAAAATCCATTAAAAATACTTTTAGCCCATGTTTGATTGCCCCATGTACTGTTTTTAATTGTTTATGCATTGTTTGTTGTAGAATCCGACGCCGGTAATTCTCCCGTGCATTTCGAGATCATAGCAGAGTACCTTGAGTCGGAGCAAGGTAAGTCGCACTATTACTTTGAACACTTTGTACCTATTTTTCACTAAATTGCTTTGTTTACTCAAATAAACTGCATTATTTTAATATTTCATGTGGGTGGTTATTACCTATGCAATGTTAGGACTTAGCCATAGTCTTCAAACCTGAACCCTTGTCTCCTGGGTAATAATGTGATTAGATTACAGTTCTTAGGATGCTTAGCCATGCTTAGCAACCTAGCTCACATGGGAATTAAATATTATTTCTTTTATATGATTTGACTCTATGTCGCAAAAGTGAAACTTTGGATAGGCTGATGTTAAATTATTAAAACTTGACCTAAATGGTGGGCTGTGGGTGTATGGTTTTGCTTATCACACCCATGGCAATTAAGGACCGGTTCGCGAGAACCACTTGGGCAACTTCCCGTACTTTCCACAAGCCAGCGTGGGCAACGGCTAGGCTTGAAGCGTTTCTTCTCCCTCTCCTAGGCACCAAAGAAGAGGGTGAGCGGGATGGAGTTGGGTCGGCCCGAGGTAGGGTTGATCGGCTGCCAGATTCACCGTGGCGCAAGGGAGGTAGCCTGGCCAATATGGCGTGCCCTGTCGGCAGGTGCAACCTCAGCGTGGTGTGGATGGTTAGGGAGGGGTTTCGTGAACGGTCTTGTCACAGCCTCTCACGCGACATCGTGGTGATGTACTGGCACACGGGAACGTGTGTGGGGCTGTGTCTTGTGGGTACAGTTGTATACCTCTGATCAGAGTAAAACTATTCGAATAGCCGCACCCATGGTTATGGGCACATTGGCCAAGACTCACCGTGATTAGTCTCACCCTAGATAATTAATCCTGTTTTATCAAACTGGTGTTGTGGAAGGTGTTGAGTCCGGTCGACGTGGTTGAGTTGACCGGGGGTGACCGGTTAGCGTGGTGTAACGCTAGTCGGTGGAGATTGGTGAGTGTGGTGTAACTCTCATCAGTGACGCCTGGTAGTCGTGGTGTAACTTCCATCAGCGCGGCCTGGTCAACGTGGTGTAGCGTTGATCGGGAAAAGCTGGTCAGCGTGGTGTAACGTTGTCCGGTGGAGACTGGTTAACGTGGTGTAGCGTTAATCAGTGAAGTCCGGGTAACGTGGTGTAACGGTACCCGGAGGTGTTTGGTGAACGTGGTATAGCGTTCATCAGTGGAGACTGGTTGACGTGGTGTAGCGTCAATCAGTTGGGAATGGTTGGGCCTGGTTAACGTGGGGTAACGTTAATTAGCAAAGAATTAATATGGTGAAATTAATCAACCTTTTTACTGTTTGCGAACTACTACTGTTTGCAACTGCTTTTATGCAAAACAAACCCTATCTCATCTTTGTACCCTATGCATATGCATAATTGTGGGTATGATTTGTTGAGTACTGTGGGTGGTACTCAGCCTTGCTCTAATTTCCCCCAGTGTTGGAGAACGCGTCAGACGAAGATCATTCTGAGGAATAGGCTGGCTCCGTCGTCAAGTTGCTTGTGGGAATGGACGCTGCCGATGGACCCGCTGTTTATAGATTATCTTTACCTTTTTCCGCTGTATTTTTGTAATATAATTTTACTCTGTTTGTAAGACTCTCTGTATGGCAACTTGGATTTGTGTACCCTGGCTTTTCTGGATAGGGATTTATTACACATTAATGTTCAGAATTTCGGTGCGAATTTCTAGGTGTTACACTTATGCTTAGCCATGCTTAGTAACATGCTAAATATTACAGTGATCATTATATACCTTTGAAAATGGGAATTTTATAACTTCTGGACAAAGGTAAAGCCTCTGGTTATTTGTGAACTAAAATAATAAAAAAAACCTGATTTTAGACTTGGGCAGCAAGTGGTGTGCATATAGAGTAGTTGCACACGATAGGGGAGTGTTCACCTGAGTCGATTAAAGACTGAACTTAGTGTCATATTCTCATGTTAAATAGTACAACCACATGTGCTAGTATGGGATAGCCATAGTGGATTAAGTTACTTATGTTAGCCTTGCATTTTGGTAGGCAGAGTAGTATGAACAGTGCCTACAAATGTACCGTAGGGTTGTTCAAAGGAGCTACCTGTATCCTGTAACGGAATAGGTGTCTAAGTTTGTCCAATACAACGTTGTGTGCCTCGTGAGGAGCCAGGTAGGCTGCCGCCACGACGCTGGGTTAAGGCGTGGGCCTGCCACCCATGGCATCGGGATAGCGCCCCGATGTGGAGTAACACACCTCGTGCTGTTGCAAGGCTAAATGTTAGGTAATGTAAAAGTTATGTTGTGACCCCTAGGCCGCACTCAATGTGTAGAGTGTGGGATACCGACGGGTATCGACCAACCTAGGGTGTAGCCGTTATGGCTTCTATCACATCATGTGGGTAACGTTGTACAAACTCTGCAGAGTCAAAACTAATCGGTTAACCGTGCTCACGGTCATGAGCAGCATGGTTGTGTCCATTAAGTATAGATTTATGCTTTTAAATGTGTTTATGAAATTGGGATGAGGATTGGTGATTTATGAGAATTATTATGCTTATGACAATGCTTATGGTGGTTTGTTGCCGTGGAGGGCAGCAAGCAGGAAAATTATTATGTTGATCACTTCCTTACTTGTCATACATGTTTCTAATGTTTTATTAAATACCGTTGCAAATGATTGTGAACTAAAATTAGCTTTATGCAAAACTGAACCCACAAATAGCTATCTCCTTGATTTTAGAGCTTGCATGTAGTGATATAGGATTGTCCTTGCCAGTATATTATTTCGGTAATATACTGACTCTTGCTTGTATGGTCATAAATCGTCGCTGCAGGTTGAGTGCTACGGGAATTCGTTACTTCTTCAGGATTGATTCTTTAAGGGGTCTACCCCTAGTCGGATTACCTGTGGTACGGGTAGACAAGCTTCCATTGAATCATATTATTCAGTCATTTGACCTATGTAACTCTGATGTAGTAAATTTAGTTTACTTACTTGTACAACCATTTGTATTAGATATTACTTACTAAGATGAACGTGTAGGACTAGAACTTTCCTGGGCTAGTCACACATTAGTAAGAATTTAGAAATGATGAGATGCATGGATGTTGATTCAACCGTAGACCATATCCTCAAAAGTGTGTATCGTGTTTGGTCGCCACCTTCGTGTGATTTGACGGACACACTTTGCCGTTTCGGACTGGTGAATCAACTCTCCAAATATCTCTTTATTTCTAAATTCGGCGCTTTGGATTTATATTATGAATGGGTAAATATTATAGTAAGGCTGCGATGAGGATGGATGGTTACTGCACTTATTTGGTTTTTATTCGAGATCCCATCCATTTAGATATTTCGCGTTGTCATAGTAATTACTCTCCATAATGCATTTCCCGGGTGCCCACACTGGAAGTTCGAATTCAGAGAAAATCCGAAAAGAATTGAAAAAGAATATTCTCTAGAATATTCCCTAGATTTTTGAATTAAAATAATATTTTTTGAATAGGAAAAGGAGGTGGGACCCACTGTCAGTGACATGGCTCTTGATGGACTGGGTCTATGGGTTTCGAAGAATAGAGGAGTGGTGAACTGATGACTTGGCGACACGTGACGATGAGGTGGCACAGAACCACGGGTTATGGAAATCCGAGGGCTAGGATTTAATGTTGAAGATCGGACGGCTAGGATTTCATTGAGCTTTTATGTGGTTCGGATGGATCGGATTAGATCTGACGGTTAAGACTGATTCGGGTTTTTGATGGATATCTAGCGGCTCGGATTGCATCTAGACAATCCAACGGCTCGGGATGGGTTTAGGGACTGTGCAAGAGAGGCCCACATGGCGGTCACAGAGGGAGGGGCTGGTGGGGCCTGCCTGTCATAGGCACAGGGGAGGTGAGGCGAGCTTGGCTGTGCTCAACCATGGCATGGCATGGCAGGGGAGGCCAAACCAAGGGAAGGCGCCGGCGGCGGAGTGCGACGGCGACGACGGCACAGGGGCGGTGTGACGGCATCGACAGTGACCCGACGGCAGAAGGATGACGACACGATGGTGACAGAGAGGAGTGGCGACCCGATGTGAGAGGCGTCGGAGACAAGGAAGAAGAGGCGACGGAGGATGGGGCGCGGCCTCGGAGCTCACCAGTAGGAGGATGAGGAGCAGAGGAGACGACCGTGCGGGCTCCAGTCGGTGGCGGCTTGGTGCGCATAGGCGAGGCGGCGCTGGGGCAGCAGAAGGAAGCAGCTGCATGCCATGCCCAGAAATTCACCAAAATTTCCAAGGCTAATTTATGCATTAAATTCTCGTCCAGGAATCAGCCGAGGTACACAAATCGAGAATTTGATAAATATAACCAAAATGTAATAATGATAAATACTTATAAAAGAGACACTTAGTCCTCACACAGAAGAAAACTACAATGGAACGGCAGCCTAGCAAAGCTTCCGCACCAACCCCATAGGCAGCTCAATTGGTGTATAAGCCAAACACTAAGAGCCTTCTTCTTCCAAGCGAATCTTCACTCTGATGATGATAATATTGCAACACTAAGTACCACCCACCGTACTCAACAAGCCACACAAGGAATGCAAAATAATGCAACAGGATTCCAAAGAAAATGCATAGTATGGCTTATTTGCATAAACAACATTTAAAACATTTACATTTAAAAGCACTTTAAAACAGTATAGTTTAATTATTAATCAATATTAAATCAAACACTAAACAACACTTCAATGCAGTTCAGGCCCAAACCAAAACCCTCCAAACTAAACAACACTTCAATGCAGTTTCCATCATTTATTTTCATTAATAAGTAGTCACGAAAAACATTGCTAGGCCACTCATTAACCACGGGCATGGCTATTCGAACAGTTTTACTTTGGCCAGAGGTGTACCAATTTACCCACAAGACACAATCTCAACATCATGTCAGCCATGCGTCGCGATACCCGAAAGTACCCGAATAGAGATTGTGACATGACCCTCCATGTAACTCACACAACAAGAGTGCCATCCGCTGGACCACCTGTCTCCGATAGGATTGATCAGGTTCCTAGGCAGGGAGACGGCCCAACGCTCGAAACATGGACTTATTGACGACTGCCATCGTGGTCTTATTGACACAGCCACAACACACAATGGATCACACTTCAATTCCTGCCATTATCCATTCTAGCTTGTGGTTAGTACGGGTATTGATTCGCAACAAGTAGTCCGCGAACCGGTCCTTAATTGTCATGAGCACCACTAGCATCAACTTTCATCCATGTACTCACAACCCACCATTCAGTCAAGTTTTAGTTGGCAAATTTAATTAACCAAACACGACCAACTGTCATGAAAAGATAGCCATCAATCATTAATTAATCCGAAGCTGAATGAATAGTTTCCCCCACATAAAATGACGCTAAAGTTTCTAGGCATTGGCTAAGTAAATCCTAAATATTCTAGCTAGACCATTAAATAGACATCCAGCTAGTCAATATTAATTACCCAAGGTATCAAGGTAAATGTATCAATAACAAAATGGCTATAATCAAGGAATATTGGATAATAAAAATACTCGTAAATAATGACACTCCAAAGCATTGCATGCAATAACGTTAAAATAAAATAGTTTTCACAAATGGAATCAACATGCTCAAGGAAATTATCGTGTGGCTTGACTTGCAATAGAAAAGTCTTCAATAGGTCTTCCGAACTCTTCCTCGTACTTCGCTTCCTTCTGAAACGGAGCGAATGCGTGACTACATGCAAAACGAGGAAAAAACTAAGAAACTCTAAATAAACAATATATAAAAACTACATAAACATGTAGACCATGATTTTAGATGAATTTAGGAAGAAAAACGAGTCGAATCAGAGTTCGGATGGAAAAGATACGGCCTCCGGAAGATTGAATTCAAAGAAAATCCGAAAAGAATTGGAAAAGGAATATTCTCGGTAATATTCCCTGGATTTTTGAATTAAAATAAATATTTTGGAAAAGCTGATAAGTGGGGTCCACTGTCATTGAGATTGAGAGGGCTCACAGTGGACTAGGTTTACAGATCGAGAGAGAGGGGAATGGTGGACCGGTTAGTGACGTGGCTATCACATGGCCAAGGAACTGAGGTGGCGGCCGAGGTGGATGCCGAGGTGGCGGCTAGGGCTGAGGTGGAACGGATCCGAGGGTTATGAAAATCCAACGGTTGAGGTTAGATCGGGAAGATCGGATGGTTGAGATTGCTTCTAGGCGTATCCAATAGCTCGAGATTAATTAAACAGGACCCGACGGCTAAGATTAGATCTAAATCAACTAGATGGCTGAGATTGGTTGGGGATCTAAACACCGGGCCCCACAAGTCATACGGAGAGGAGGATCTGTTGGTGGGACCCGCTTGTCACACACAGGGGGGAAGCTGCCGACCGGGCCCACTGGTCAGTGGCCCGGGGCCAGCCGAGCTTAGTCGAGCCCATCCATGGCGGCACGGCAGGGGAGGATGAGAGCGACGACCGGCACGACGGCGACGAAGAGCGACGACAACGGTGACCAAGGACGGCGGGCAGGACGACGAGGAGACGACGCTGTCGGCGGCACAGAGCAGAGAAGAATGGGAGACGGCGGACAACGATTTGGGGAGGAGACAGAGGCAGACGTCGAGGGGAGAAGGCGTTGGTGGCGACGAACAGGAGGAGCAGGGGGCGATGGCGGCGAACTACGGGGCTCACCGGTGGCGGCACGGGACGACGACGGCGACAATGACGACTACGCGGCAGCTTGTGCTCCTGGTGTCGGCGGCAGCTTCGGCGGGGCAGAGGTAGCTGGCGGCAGCGGGATTTAGGGCGAGGGCGGTGCGAGTGCGAGATGGCGGTGGCGGTTAGGACTGGAGCGGGAGGCGGGGCGCGGGACGCGGCCGTATTTATAGAGGGGAAGCCAAGCTGGGGCAGGCGGGGTGGTGGATTCGGGCGGCGGTGGTTGCGGTGTTTGGCATCGACACGGCTCGGGACTTGGCCGGCTAGGCCGGGTTGGCGGCGGCGCGGGCTAAGAGCATCTCCAGCAGGGACCCTAAACACAGCCCCTAAACAGTTTTTGGGTGGTGGGACAAAAAAACTAGGTCCAGCAGGGACCCTAATAGAGCCCCTAAAATGAGGAGGCCCCCAAATCCAGCCCCCAAGCCCCCAGTCCTGGGGGCTCTACACCACAGCCCCTATCGACGTTTTTTTTGGCGCCTACGACAATTCCTCAAGTCCACCGTGCCCGTCGACAGGAGGGAGATTAGATTTTTTTCTCAGGTGAAAACCCTACCTGCCTCGCCGCGCCGCCCTGTCCGCCGGCCTCCTGCGCCGCCCGCGCACCGGCCTCCTGCGCCCCACCGCCCGCGCCCGCGCCGGCCTGCCTCCCGCGCCCGCGCCGGCCTCCCGCGTCCGGCCTCCCCGCCCCCGGCCTCCCGCGCAGGCATCCCGAGCGCCGGTCCCCCGCCCGCGGCCTCCCCGCCCGCCGGCCTCCCGCGCCGGCTGCCTCCCGCGCGCCGGCCTCCCCGCCCGCCCGGCTCTCCCGTGCAGGCATCCCGGGCGCCGGCCTCCCCTCCCGCGCCGGCCTCCCCGCCCGCCCGGCCTCCCGCGCAGGTATCCCGAGCGCCGGCCTCCCCGCTCGCGCCGGCCTCCCCGCCCGCCCGGCCTCCCGCGCCGGCATCCGAGCGCCAGCCTGCCGCCTGGCCTGCCGCGCCCCACCACCGCCCCGCCTCCAGCGCCCGGCCTCCCGCGCGCCGGCCCACCGCCCGCCTCCCGCGCCGGCGCTCACGCCGCCGGCCTCCCGCGCCTCGCCTCCCGCGCGCCGGCCCTGCTGCCTCGTGTTGCTGTTGCTGTGTCACTGCTGCTGCTGCATATTTCTTTTATATATAGGCATATACATATATTCTATAGTGAAAAATAATAGAAAAAGAAATAGGGGCTGAGAAATGGGGGCTGTTGCTGGAGTTCGGAGCATTTTTGGGGTCCAAAGAAAATGGGAGCAGCCCCCATTTAACCTTTGGGAGCTTTAAAATAGGGGCTATTGCTGGAGATGCTCTAATGGGCGGCTAGGGCCGAGGAGGCCGGCGCCGGGGTGGACCAGGCCAAAGCCAAGGGGTGGTGGCGTCGTCAGGCCGATTGAAGGGGAGAGAAAGCAGGAGGAAGAAGAAGAAGAAGAAGAAAGGAGGAAGAAGGGAAAAAAAAGAAAAGGAAGGTGAAAACGGAAAAATAAAAAGAGAGAAGGGAAAAGGAAAAGGAGGAAAAATAAGGAAGTTTTCCAGAAAAATTCCAATTTTGCAAGAATTGGAATTTTAGGGATTCAAGGAATCCGAGGAATATTTTTGGAGTTGAAACTTGTGGAAATATTCGGAATTTCGGAATATGTCAAATATCGAGATAAACACACACACACATATATTTGGGAATCAGAAAATATTTGGAGGGAATTCGAAAATGGAATATATGAGAAACAATCAGACATCCCAAAAATATAGGAATATTTTTAGACTCAGGGATATTTTATGGCATTTAGGGGATATTTAAGGAATAATTGAACTTCCAAAATATGGGGATAGTTTGGGATTTCAAAAATGGGGAATATTTTAGGGAATATTCGATTGCTCAGAATATCGGAATATTTTGAGAATCGAGAAATCGGGAGTATTTTAGGGATGTCAGAATATTGGAAATATAGAGATATTGACGGGAATAATTTATGGAGACTGAAATGGGGCAAATCTCAGAATATTGGAGGATCTGGGTTTATTGGATTCCGAGAATATGGATTTGAGACTTTTAGGAACTTTTGGGAAGAGTGGATATTTCCGAGAATCTTGGATCGAGAGTTCAAAGGGATTTTAGGGTTTTGGAATAGAATAAATCCGAGAACTTCGGTTCTGGATTTTGACGAGACTTTAGGGTTTCGGGAACGACACCCAGGCATTTACAAAGGAAGGAAATCTGAGTCCGGGCTGAACAGAGAAGTACAAAAAGGATTGGAGCCGGAACGACTAGAACTTGGGAAAAGAACAGGGATTTGTTTTCTATTTATTTAATTACTCAAATGATCTTTATTACATTTAAATTAATTATGGAGCTCCAAAAAAATTTGAGGAAATTTCAGAGAGTTTATTAAATCATGGGGAATTTACCAGAAGTAAAAACCACCATGAAACAACAAGTAATTTTATTATTATAAATACTTAAATGCTTAAAATATTCCAACAAAAACCCTAGGGAATATAAAAGCATCCAAGGATTAATTAAAATTTTAACTTGAGATTTTTAATATTGGAAATTTCAGAATTTTATTCAAACACTCTCGCAAACAACTTTTCTAGTGTATTCTTATATTTCCATTTACCCAATATAATTCATAATTAAGGCGATTTTCAGGGTGTGACAAATCTCCTCAAGGGAACAAGAGAAAGTTTTTCACCAAGTGCAAGAGGCAAATAGGAAGGATGTGGAAAGGGCCATTGAAGTTTTACAGTCATGTTTTGCCATTGTTCGAGGGCCAGCTCGTCTATGGGAAAGGCACACGATAATTGACGATGAGAGAGGCACACGAGGAGAATTCAATTATGAATTTATGGGAGACAAAGTCACAGCTTCATATGAGCGTACTGCTGAATTGGAAGATTTTATTAACAATATTCATTCTATTAGAGATCCTCAAGTTCACTCCCAGCTTCAAGATGATCTAGTAGAACACATATGGCAACGTCATATATGTCAGTAGAAGTGTCAAGGTACTCAACTATGTTGCCTATGTATTATAAGTTATGTTCTATATACTCAACTATTATATGCTATGTGCTATGTTCTATGTAATCAACTATTATATATTATGAGCTATGTTCTATGTACTAAAAAGGGTCCATGCAAATATACGTCCATACCCATTAATAAATGTCCATACACATAATCAAAGTCCATACTCAGTTCATACATAATAATAAAAGGTTCTCACAAATAGAAAGTTCATACGTAATAATAGAGGGTTCTCACAAATAGAAGGTTCATATCTAATAATAGAGGGTTCTCATAAATAGAAGATTCATATATAATAATAGAGCGTTCTCATAAATCGAACACTAATACAAGTTCATGGTACTAAAATAAGCAAATTTCCAATGCATATAGAAATACCTCATTCCGATGGTTTGGTGTGTCTAGATCATTTTGTAATGACTCGTAATAAGTTATTTTTGTTCCATCCAAAACACTTGTGTCAATACTCATAATTCTCTCCTCTTCCAATCATCTCTTCAACTCTATCTCTTTGTTCATGGTGTCAACATTTCTCTTCTCTATTGCCATCTTCTCTTATTCTTGTGCTAACCTTGCTTGGTCTTGTGCTAGCCTTGCTTGGTCAATTGCTATTTTCTCTTTCTCGAGGAGGCGCAGGAACAGGCGCGGGGAGGCGCAGGAACAAGGAGGCGTAGGCATAGGCAAGCGACGCGGAGAGGCACAGGCGCAGGCATGCGATGCGGGGAGGCGCAGGCATTGGTACCAGGATGGGTGGCGACGAAAGGAAGAGCAACGAGCGCGAGGGAGGAGCGGCTCTAGGAGAGGATAGGGTTGGTCCTGTGGGTCCTATAGATGGCCAATGATTTTGGTTGGCTAGATTTAGCTAGCCAGAGTAGCCCCTTGGCCAGCCAGATGGCTTGACAAGCTAGATGACAAAGCTTTTGAAGGTCCGTTGTACTGCGAATTTACTAGATTTTGGCTTGGAGAGCCATATAGCAAGGCTTTTGGAGTTATTCTAAGGGAATAGGGAATAGATTCCAATCTAACGTGTATCTTATTCTCCCAAATTTAATACAAATAGTTGTAAAAAATTATGAAAAAAATTGGCAATGTAGAGTATGATGACATTTATCACTCTACCAAAAATCAAGTTCAGTATCTTATCGTGTAAGTTAAGTTTGGATGTAAGATTTTATAGAGTTATGTGTGTGTATGTGTGTGTATATATATATAGTATGAGTGCTTTTAATTTTTTTTAGAATTTTTCATAACTATTTGATAGATTTTAGGGATCAAAATAGTTTCCCTACGCGTCGGATATATCAGTTTTGCTAACTGTCTATCGACAGATCTTTTTAGTCGAATTTTCAAGCGTCCGATCTGGTTAAGATTCGTGCATCTTATGGATCGGGACACATGTGTGAAGGCTCTATTATGTGGGCTGCCGGGCGATATAATACAAAGCCTATGTGAGTTGGTGGGCTAGATGCATTCTATGGGCTCGGGATGCCAAGGCCCAGTGGGGTGAGGGCCTAAAATTTTAAAGCAGTTGGTCGCTGGTGAATGTATAGCCAAAACTAAAATTATATTAAAATTATAATGCAATTATACAGTAGTTATACTACAGTGTAAGTACAATGCAGTTATAATTAACTACACTGTAGTTACAGTGTAACTTTTTTAGTAGATGTGTTGGTAATATTTTTATTTTAAATTAGCAAATATAAATTATTCAGCATAACGATCTAGCAAATAAACTAGGCAATATATATACATGATACCATAGTATACGAGAGCTGTCGTGATTAAAAAAATCAACTAATTTTGATTAGGAAATGTGTCGGGTGTTATACAGTGTTAATCATATGGTTTGAGAAATAAAGTCCGTACTAGTTCCCAATTACCAGGCCGCACTGTGCAAAAATAAAGTCCGTAGTTGGAGGCCCACTAATCTTGGTCGTTGGTTATAGATGATTGCGGCTGAAAAAATTCTGACAAATTTCGGCTTCATTTTCTGTGGAAAGTTGTTTAGGCTTAGTTTAGTTTAAGAGTGAGTGAAAAGGAGAAAGAAGATCATACAAAATAAGATAAGTTATTAGTATATGATTAATTAAGTATTAGCCATTGCAAACTTGAAAAATAGATATATATGATTTTTTTAAAGAAACTTCTATATAGATTATTTTAAAAAAAACACGCTATTTAGCAATTTGGAAAACACGCCCATAAAAAACAAGAGGGTTTTTATCTAAACACTCAATTGGAACTATGCCTTAGATAGTCCCGAATATATTACGAAGGCCCCAAGCAAAAGGACCAAGTTCATTTCAAGCGCTAAGAAGCCGCAAATCGATCACAGCCACATGAAACGAAGATGAAAAGAAACAGAGAAGCCACACTTGTCTTGAACCTTGATTACAGCAGCCGTCACGCACGTACACACGGTGCTCACGAGTGCGACCTGCGCCACCTCGCCACCGCCGGCGTGCCCGTCGCCGGCGTCGACCCAGCCCCCGCCGTGGCCGCGCGGACGCCCTTCTTCCCGCTCAGCGGCGTCCTGTCCATGCCGCTGTCGGAGTCGTCGACGATGGCCGCCCCCGTGCCGCCACCGCCGCCACCGAACAGCAGCGCGCCCCACTTGAACAGCCCCCGCCGCCGCCGCTCCGAGCTCAGCCGGTCCACCTGCGCCTGCAGCGCGTGGCACTGCACCTGGAGGCGGGAGACGTCCTCGCGGAGGCGGCGGAGCTCGTGGTGCTGGGCGACGACCTCGCGCTTGGAGGGGCACCGCGCGCCACCGGCTGCGGCGGCGTTGGCGGAGGGGATCATCAGGTCGGCGGGGCTTCGGGCCTGGAGCGAGCGGAAGGAGCCGGTGGTCCACTCGGCGAGGCGGGTGAGCTTGCTGCCGTGCTCGGAGAAGAGCACCTGCACGACGCAGCGCACGGGGAGGCGCTCGTTCTGCACGGCGTGCGCCGCCGCCTCCGCCGACAGCTTGCGCGCGTCGATCAGCCGGCACAGCGACCGCCTCTCCTCCTTCCCGGCGTGCGGGTGCGCCTGCACATAGCACACACGGCAACCACTCAGGCTTCAGAGGAATTTAGCTGAAATTCCATGAAAATCCTATAAAATTACTGTGTTCCAGAAGAGCCCTTGCATTTTTTTATCGCCGGTTAAATTTCTACTACACATGCCAATTAAATCTCCATGAAAATTCATACAAATTTTCATGCTACATTAATTTGACTTGAACAATTAGAGATTCACACTAACATTAGCACTTGTAACATTTTGTGGTCTCTTTGATGTAGAGACTGGATTAAGGGGCTTGTTTTGTTTAGAGCCATTCTCAACCTCGCCAAAATATTGGCAAGCTAAAATATGAGCATTGCCAAAACTTTGGTAAGTTGAGATGTTTGGTTTGTTGTCAAAATTTTGGTAGATTGATTTGGTTGTTGTTTGGTTTGGGACCAGCAAGAGATTAACCAATGTATGCTGCCAAATTTTTGGAAAGGTTTGTTTCGGCATCAATCCAAACAAACCCTAAATTTTGCTATCGAAAAACTTAAAACATGCTAAATTAACTCTAACCGTATCAGAAACCGATTAGCATTAAGTGAGAGACCACAAGAATGAGACAAGCAAGATGTGCAAGCACAGGTAACAACTCTCTTGTTGCATAGCACTTGCAACAGAAGGATTAGACTGATCGAGCTGATGCAGTGATGCTAGGTATTCCTACCTAGGTCACATGAGCACATCTGTTCTGCTGTTTTCAGAAGAGTATAACACTGTAGTACTGCACTGCATCTACATGTGTGATTTAGCTGGTGGAGTGTACCCCTCTGTCCTAAAATATAAGTATTTTTTGAGTTAGATATAGATATTAAGGAAATAGGTAAAAATAATTGAGATAAAATTGTGATTGGTTGAGAATAGAAAGTATACGAAGAAATTAAATGAAGGATGATTATAATTGGTTGAGACGAAGGAATAGGTAAAAAAATAGCTTTATTTTAGAATAGAGGAAGTAACTAAACATGGCAATTGTTAGGACAAAAACAAAGTGACTTTTGCCCTCCGATGTGACTGGACTGTGTGTTGCTGGTAACCGATACAAACGGATTGGTGTAGAGTTGGGACGCTTAACAATATTCATTGGTCTCTTATCTTCAAGCAATGACAAAAGAAGCACCAGCACAGATCGAAGGATCCGTGCACAGGGGAAGAAAACTGAGGAAATTTAAGATATTTTTTTCTCCAAAAGAAATAATTTTTGTTCACAACATTTTCAAACAAAGAATGGATTGTTTGGAAGGTACTCCCCAAGTTCCCCAAAAATAATAAGTTTTAGCTCTTGACATGACTATTAAGGAGAAGGAGAGGGTGAGATGTAAGACCAGAATAGCTGGGGTGATAATAAAATCGATCGGTAGTATGGATAGTTTAGTAATAAAAACTACCTTTTAGTATTAGATTGTTGTATTTAAAACAAATTTAATTATATTTTGGAACGGTAGAGTATTAAGGAGAAGGGGAGGGTGAGATGTAAGATCGGACTAGTTGGGACGATAATGAAATCAATTGGTAGTATAGATAGTTTAGTGATAAAAACTACCTTTTAGTATTAGATTGTTGTATTTAAAACAAATTTAATTATATTTTGGAACGGTAGAGTATTCTTTTAGGCCGTGGCTTAAGTAGAATGCATATTATCAATACAACGAAAAATAATTTAGGGTAAAATTTTATATTTATATATTGAACGGTCTTGGAATGAAAACAAGGGACAAAAAGACAAAACCCTTAAATTAATTTTATAAAAATCAAAATTGGCTCAAAGAAGCTGGCTATATCAACCGCTGCATGTAATGAGCAATTGATCCTAATCACAAAAGGGCAAAAACACTCCAGACTCCTGAGCAAAATGATGATTAGGAGAATCCAAGAAAAGATTAATGGTTAGGGCGATATGATTGATGGTCCAACATGAACTACCGTGCGGTCAAACACGCAGAAACACATACTACACCGTACTGAACCTGAAACTGGCCTCTCTTACTTCCATGGTTGTTTTTTTTTACAGTAACTCGACGCCGTCGCATGCTTCCAACACAGTCACATCGCCTCCAGCAGCATGCATGGAAGTACGTGCATGGAGCAGAGTAAAATATTTTTAGCCTCTCACATCATGGACAACCCATGCCATGGTGAAAGGGGTAATCACAAACTTACAACATGTCATATCTATAAGTTGACATGCTCACTGTGGATTGTTGCAAATTGGAATCTTGGAGGGTAGATTATTTGAGAAGATAGGATTTTTTGTACTAAGCAGAAGTGTTACTCCCTCTATGAAGAAATATACATAACTTTAGATTCAAATTTTATTTTAAATATAGTTATATAAGACATGTAAAAGACAATTTTTATCTTATTACCCTCTATGTTATCCAGTGGACCATACCATCTTGAAATCTAGATCCCACCCATACTATTCTTAATCTTCTCAACCAACCATGTATTAATTATGGGTATTTTAGACTTTTTATTTTAACTCTTAATTTTTTTAAAATATTTTTAGATAGCTATATTTTAAAACGGAATAAGTACAAAGGATCCTATCCGAAGAAAATAATATCCAGCATGATCGAAAGTGTTGGCTGTAGCCGCCAGCCAACAGCTGCTCGGCAACGCAGCTTTCTACCTATCAGGACTATTAAGAGCTTCTTTAGAACACAAACAATTTTATAGGTTTTTTGAAAAAAAAACTTTAATTCTTGTAAAATTTCTTTTGAATTCTTGAATTCCAGAAAGAGTAAAGGATAACATGATTTTATCCATCGTAGAAAAAAATGTGTATGTGGCATAATAAACCTTTTAAGAGCAATTCTCCCAGTTTGTGAATCACAGGATTGAACTTCCATTTTCTACTATACAATCTCAATTTTTCTCTGCATGTGTTCGTTTTTTATTCATGCGCCCTAAAGATTCCCTCTAAGATCTTTTTTTTCAACTTCAGATGCAAGTACATGTTGGTCCTCTGTTATTACGTATTTTTTTCCCTCCAATATATTTAGCATCACAATATTATTTGTGATACTACCACTGTTTCATAATATTTAGCAATTTTGACAAAGAGTTTAGTTTGACCACTGATATCTTTCAAATTGTTTGACCATGTTGGATGAGATCTATATATTTATATTTACTTTAACATACTTTATTAATATGGTAATCCTTTAACACTACTACTAGCGTTTCCTACAAAACGTAGTATAGTGGCTTTGTGTTCCATTTTTTTTAATCAAATCAACATGGTAGGATAACACCCTAATTATACAGCATGTTAACTAAATGGATGCGTTGTTCTTGTACTCGAAAGAAAAAAAATGGATGCATCGTGAGTTCATGACATCATGTTCTCCAAGATAAAACCATCGATGCATGATTAACCGATTTAACGGCCAGATACCCTTTTCTTCCTACCAGGACAGAACATACTGCCACGATGTACTGAAGATTAATATAATTATTTAACTAATCAAAAATATCAAAACATAATCATCATTAGGCAAAGTGAGATTGGGACATAATTGTAAATGATTGTGTCCATGGCCTGCGACGCATGCACTCACCTTGAGGTAAGTGTCCACGGCGCGGTACAGCCCGTCGTCGGCGGCTCGTGCGTGCGCCGGCACGGCGCGCGCGAGCTCCTCGAACTCCGCCGGCCTCAGCCCGGCCTCCAGCGCCGCCTCGGCGAGGTACGCGTCCACCAGCCTCGCCACCCTGCAGGCGGCCGCCGCGCTGCCGCCGCCGCCAGCCCCGGACTTGCCGCCCTCGCGCAGGAAGCCGCGCACGAGGCGGAGCACGAGGGGCACGTCCAGCAGCGTCGCGCTCGCGCCGGGCGGGTCGCCGCCGCCGCCGCGGAAAGCCGGGATCATCACGGCGCCGAGCGACGCCTGGTCCAGCCGCCGCGCCGCGCGCGCCTCGAGGTCTGCGAGCAGTGCCGCGTCGGCCCCCGCCATGCTCCCGGCGCGGAGCAGCCGGAGCAGGAAGTCGCACGTGACGCCGCCGTCGTCCACGTCGCCGCCGTCGGGCGGGAGCGCGGCGACGAGCGACTCCAGCAGAAGCCTCTTCCTGATCCACGTGGCGGTGGGGCTCTGCGGCGGCAGCAGGAACCGCCCCGACGGGGACGACGCGACGTCGGGGAGCCACCTGGCCGCGTAGTGGGACAGCACGGTGGCGAGTTGGTCACCGCCACCATCCGACGACGAGGCCACCGGCGGCTTCGACCTGATGCTCGCAATGGTTCGCGCGAACGCGTCGACATCGTTGACGGCGCACGCCGCCGCGTCGTCGCAGCTGCGGCGCGGGGGCGTCACACCGCCGCCGCCAGCAGCGACGACGGCCGAGGAAGGCAGCCGCGTGTCCGGCGAGGAGGAGGCGGGACAGTGGGCGGCCGGCTGCTTCACGGCGGCGGCGCGTGGAGACTGGGCGCTGGAGCTGTGCGGCGGCGACGGCGACGGCGGCTTCATGGTTAGTCGAGCTGAGGTTGAGCGGTTGTGTTTGTGTGTGTGGTTGTCATAATAAAGCTTCTTGTAGAGGTGGGCGTGTGCGTGTGGTGTGTGGTACATGGAGGAGCAACGGTAGGCAACAGAGTGGACAGAGTCACAGTCTCACAGAGATAGGCGTGGCAGGTATGAGTACGTTTTTTATATTTATTTTTTTATTTTTTGCAAAATTTGAGCATTTGGCAAACACGAAGTTAAGTATGGAGAGCTGATATTCGTATTGAAAATAAAGTTCAGGTAGTAGATATATGCATGTTTTCTTATGATGGCTTTGTTTGTCTACCGGTTTAAATCATAGTGTTTGTAAAATTCTATAGAAAATAAAATCATATGAATTGTTCAAAACATGTTTTTATAGTTTATATGAAAAATAACAGGATTTTTGTAATTATATGCTACTTACTCCCTCCGTTCCAAAATATATTTTGGGACGGATATAGTAGATTAGAGTGAGAGTAGAAAGAGGAAGAGACTGCATTGGTATTTTTAAAGGAAATGAAAACCATGAGATTGTAGCTATAGGAATTTGGCAACTTCAAATCCTATGATTCAAATGACCACAATAGGAAAAATGCCTATGGAATTGAATCCTCTACTTTTCCTTTGAAAAACCCACAATCCAAAGGAGCCTAAATGAACAATGGATATAAATTGTCAAATTTCTTGTTGCTTAAATTGTTGCAGACTGTAATCCAAAGCGGTCCGAGTATGAATTTTTAACTTTGAAAATTTAAGAGCAATTCAAGATAATTTTTTTACTTGTTTTCTTGACAATACTGAAAAGAGTCGAGCAACGAAGGTATCAAATGAAAACCTTAAACTAATCCTAAAATCAAGCTCTAAAATTTTTAAATCAGATCTAGATTATAATCTGAACATCAGCTGAGTTGTCACAACTTTCACTACCAGGATAGCTGAACTCAGAGACCATGTATGGTGTAAACACCAGGTGATGCACTGGTCATGGTCACCACACACACACACACACAGAAGTCGTTGCTGGCCCTGTTCCAGTGTGCCGTACATGTACCCCTTGTTGCCGTGGTTAAAGGTGCAACTTGTCCTTTAGCTTGGTAACAATTCACCAAACTGCTATTTGGTGCGTGTTATCGGTCACTCTGTTAGGCAGTCCTCTCATCGAGAAGTTAGATAATACCTCGTGCGATGTTGCACGAATATATTATTACATAATAATAGTGAGGTTTAAGATAGATTTTGTTTGTAGCTAGACGGTGTAACTTTATATGGTCCATATAATATACACCTTTGGTTGATTGTAAAAAATTTCAGAAAAGATGACCTGCTTTATGAGAAACGAGAGATAATTTTGGTCCAAAGATTTATGATCTAAAGACTAAAAATAAAATGAAATGGCTATAAGAGAAAGAACAGAGATAATTTGGATCATATATTAGTCATCCAAGAGCTACAAATGATCATAATGGTAGAAAAGAGAAATAGCATTCATTGTATTTAAGAGGGGGAGGGGGCAATTATATAGGTATGTACGATGAGTCTGTATTATCCCCTTAACTATTGTGTAATCTTAGAAAATCTCTTCCTCTCTTTTTATCTCTCCTTTTGAGCCGGTTCTTAAGTTCGTCAAATTAATTGCTGACTTGTTACGCTCGAACTGCTGCCTCTCTACAGCAGACGAGTGAGCTTGACAAGGGTTTGAGTGTGAGGAGGCGGCGGGCAAACTCAAAGAGGAGGGCGGCGGGCCAAGTGGGTTCAGGACAAGAGACCGGAGAGGGCAATTTGACTAACTAGCTTGTAAGAGCAGGTACAATAATTTTATTCAATAGACTATAAAAATTGACACATTATTTTTTGTTAAGATAAAGTAAGAGAGCATGAGGAGATTAAAAAACGGGCTCTTGTTTTATAGCCAACTCTAACACAAACTCCTATATAGCCTGTGGGATCCATAAGTGGCTTCAACTTATGGATGACTAGCATGATAGAGGCTAGCTAAATGACGTGGTAACATATTTGATTAAAAAAATAATTTGATGCTTGTGTAAAGATAATACTACTAGCCAGCTATTGTATATATCTTTTTCTCATATATTTTTTGTGGATATAGATATTTTTGAAGCTAGCAGTTAACTATACTGTTAAACTTGCTTTAAAGAGAGGAACAAAGGAGAAGAAGAAAAGTAGAGTCACTTGCATTATTATATTTCTTACTAGATTACCAGTAAGCCAAACCAATTCAGTTTAGAATATCAACGATCATCAGAAAGTCGAGGGACGCCGATGAATAGCATCTGGATTGTAAGTTCCGAATAATGTTAGGACGATGCAAAATGGATAATTGTTTTAGGTTGATCAGACGCCTACTTTCACTGTGTAATTTAGATTGATCCAGCTTCCAGCATACACATAATATCCTGTTTACATTTTTATCATCGCTTGTCTTTTAGGATTAACTCAAAAGTATTAAAAGTTCGGACTGATTCTCAACTAGTAACAGCAAGGGGCGGGGGCTGAGGGGGGGGGGAAGTATTCAACCAACCATCTACGTACAACATATCTGGGTTGCTATGGGCCAGAAGCACGATTAATAAGCTACTAACAGGTTAGGGAGTTACAAGTGTACATTTTGTTTGTATGAGAGTGAAGCTCAAATTATCTTAAATTTTGCTATGTTTTGCAGTACGTGTTACATACTCCAACAGTACAGAACAATGTCTAGGCCACCGTGCGTCCCAATAAGATGATGCATCATGCATGCACCTATTACTATTACATGATATTGCCTCTGTTTTAAAAAGAATGTAATTTTGGCTAAACATTTGGCTATTCTATACCCTTAGGTGCATAGCCAGAATCACATTTTTTTTAATGGAGGATCTAACTACGTATAATTAAATAGAATTAGATGTTGTACATAATGTTGTACTTGTACATATATTTTACTTCATATT
Organism: Oryza meyeriana var. granulata; assembly: GCA_003991445.1. Taxonomy (NCBI): domain Eukaryota; kingdom Viridiplantae; phylum Streptophyta; class Magnoliopsida; order Poales; family Poaceae; genus Oryza; species Oryza meyeriana. The sequence continues at coordinate 444,326 of RYFJ01000963.1, forward strand.
AGTAATGTTGTACATGGATGCGCATATATATGTGACTATGTGTGGGCCCGTATGGGAGGTAGATATATGGATTGGCATCCCCCTAGCTGGGCCAGTTAGTTCCTGTGTGCGTTGCCAAAAGGATTCTGACAGACACGATGAAGAGAGGTACCAAAAAGTGGCGCACCTTTTCGGTAAATCTGGTCGCCAATCCCAGCCAACATTTGGCTCTTCTTGGCTCCCTGCTTCCTTACTTTTTACGGCAGATGCTGGCTGCACCTTGGTTATACGTGTGCAGACCATCATGTGTGTGCTGCAGCGAGGGTTCACGAAACCGACCAACTACGTTTGGTTTTCCTGAAATTTCAAGTGTTTAGCTGGCTCGAAATTACAAACTGCTTGATAAACTGGTGAAATTAAAAAAAAATTTAAAACTGAATTTTAAGTATTTAATAATATGAATTTCATCAGTTTTCAACAGTTTCCCGAGGTTTTTTTAAGAACCGAGCAAACCGTTAAGGAGCGGTTTTTGATCCGGCAACGGTTCTGTGAGCGCTCCCTTTGATATTTTTTTTAATTAAATTCTTGTTTTCTGAACAAACCTTTTAACACAAAAATACATGGAGTATACTGTCTTGTGAATATTTTAGAAACGAACCGACCAGTAACCGGTCGTTCTACAAACTGAGTATAGCTCAAATGATGATTATGTTCTCTTGTGGTGGAACCTTTCCTATCGGGTTCAAGTTCTAGACTTAGCATAGATACTCGTATTTATGTCTATATATTTTTGGGATTGTCTATATATCTATCGTCAAATTTTCGCTCAAAAATTTATCAAATGTAAATACAGTATAATAATAGTGTAATTACATTATAGCTTGCATGTAAATATAATATAACTTATATGTAACTTTTAAAACCCTACGTTAAGATGCCGCTTCGTGAAGCGGAGGTCGTAGGATTGAATTCCCTCACCCATGCATATGCTGTGATTTTTTCCCTCCCCACTGCATGAATCCTCGGAGCAAATCTAACGGTTTTAAAATTCAATTAGTAAAAGTTACATACAAGTTTATATGTAGTTAGGGTAGTTTAAATGAAATTTTTAACAATATGATAAAATTTTCATTTATCGATAAATGTATAGTAAATTGTTTATTCTTTCAGTGATAGCTTGTTTTGAAAAAAATTAACCAGTCATTTTTGCGTTT